>CM062288.1:196184342-196537965 GCA_031216915.1 Pictodentalium vernedei | reverse complement strand
TCACCTTGTGTGTGGGCGGGGGGGGGGGGGCTCTAAATTCCGATCTCAGGCCATCATATTTTTCAAAATTCTCTGCAAAGATCCCCAGGCCACATGCAGGCAGTAAGAAGGGGGGAAGAGGGGCTGCCAATTTTCACCCACCCACCTTGGTGTGTACGAGCCTCGATAATGCACGCGGAATCATTTTTGAGCAAAATACCCCCCCCCCCCCCCCACACACACACACTTACACCGGTTGCCTTTCCGACCTTGTAATTGGGGAGGAAATCAGCCCCCTCCCCCCCCCCCAAAAAAAGAAGAATGAAGTGGAACAAGAGAGTACCCCAACTTTCAATTTGTTCATATACTTCACACACAGGGTCACGTTACACACGTTTTTTAT
The DNA here is from genome assembly GCA_031216915.1 of Pictodentalium vernedei. Taxonomy (NCBI): domain Eukaryota; kingdom Metazoa; phylum Mollusca; class Scaphopoda; order Dentaliida; family Dentaliidae; genus Pictodentalium; species Pictodentalium vernedei. The sequence goes on along the minus strand of CM062288.1, from coordinate 196,537,583 downwards.
GTCCCAAATAATATTATTCGAAAATCATACTGGTCACCCCAATGATCATAGTTATTATAAATAGCGGCATATTATACTATTATCATGTGGGTGTCGAGTATGATTTTCTAATAAATATTATTTGGGAATTAAAAAATTAGTTTGTAACGTGCCACTGTGCTTCACACTTTTGCGAGTTCATTATTCATTGTTTTCTTCTGAGTTTGATTGAGGTCACTTGCTCTGACAGCTCAAACCTATGTCGGGAGTGCCAAATAAAAAAAATATTGTTTGTCTGAAGGATTTATGTGAAAAATAGGCCAATTCACATTTTTGTATTACGTTGCCTTTTAGTTCCCTCCCAATTCAAATGCCGTTCTTAAATTGGCCCGCTTTGTGGCTAACGAGTTTAGGATTTGACTGTGACGTCACGGTGTGATGGTAAATCCCAATGTGAAATTAGGAAATCTTGTTGAATTTTGCTAGGGCTATGTCGAATATCGAACATTTTTGGAATAACAAACATCGAACTGGGCAATATTTTTGTGCAGAATTGTTTAAGAGGTGACCAACTTGAACTGCAAACTGGAATAAGCTTGTGAAAGAAGGTAATTCAGTCATTTTTATACACCCAAACCGTTCGTACCGAAAAACCGTTACGAACGTCCGATTGAAAAATCGCCTATAAATTTCTAGCTGAGAACGAGTACATAAAATATCAAAATCATAAAATAAGCTCCTTCGAGGCTAGAAATCTAGCTACAGCATCGCCAAAGAAGCTCTAAAATCCAGATAGATGGAATTTCCCACTGCTTATGACTTGCCCCCTCAATTTCCAACTATAGGAAGTTTTGGCCAGGATTGCCCCCGTCGCCACGTTCCTGTACCTGGGTGCTTCTTATAGATCATTTTTTCTGTTTTATTTTCTGAAGATAAGAAATTTACATTAATTCTGGAACGGAATAACTTGAAAAAATATTAGATCCACAAGTCAAAAACGAGATACCAATCTGTCATATCTATTCCAGCACCTCGTGATTATTCCAGACTACTATTCCACCGCGAGTAACTGAAACCAACATACTAATGAATACTAATATTAATGAATATTCATGAAGCCCAGTGTTGTAAAAATGTAGAGAGATCTAACACTCCCTCACCACAGATACATTGTATTAATAGTCTGTTGTAATCGCAACCGTTTCAAAATGAGGACGTGACGAATGAGTAGATAACGGATGTTGAATAAGGAACTGGGAATTAATAACGGTTGCCATGTCAGTTTCAAAATGCCGTGCATAATTTTTTGCGTAAACCGCCCGGCTCGCCGTGAATAGGCACCGCCAGAATTCTATAATAGGGAGTGCCCTAACCATTTTTTATTTGGGGGGAGGGAGGTGGGCAAACATTTTGTCGGCCGTTGTCGGGGTGTTCAGAGGCCACCCTAGTCCTAACTAGGACGCTACGGTCATTACCGCTCCTCCCAATCCCTGAAAGGAAGTGGAAGGAGGTGGTAACGGTCGAAGACTCCTATTTAGGACCCCCCCCCCAATATAATTTTGCACAATTCAGTACTCTGTGATAGAACTTGAGGCATTGGTAGCGCGAGTAGCCCTATATGGGAGACCATCTTAGGATTCTATGTAAAGTGAATGCTGCCTTGTGTCAATGTTTGTTTTGTGAGGGGGGGGGGGGTGAAAGAGAGCCCCAACCCGCCAAGCCCATGCAGTAAACACCTAACTATAGAGGAGGATCAATGCTAATTTAATCCTACAGTCAAAGGACTGACTGTAGGGTTGAATTATTTTAACCCTTTACCTAACGTAACGGCCAAAACCGGCCAGCGCTATTCACAAAAATCGCCAATTCATTTTCATTACTTTTTGTCTCAAACACATAGGTTATGACCCCTTTTTGGAACGAGCTCGTCGAGCTCGTTCCAAAGAGGGGTCATAACCTATGTGTTTGAGACAAAAATGAAAAAAAATAGTTATTCAAGAATTTTGTTTGCAAGTGTCGTCTGCTTTTCATGTTAGATAAAGGGTTAACTCTTTGGATGCAGCTGGCAGATATTCCTGCTCAGCACAGGGTTTCTCTAGTCATTGAAATTAATATAATTTTGACACATACCCCCCCCCCCCCTCCCCCTATAAATTGAATGGATTTAGTGGAAAGCTTCAACTGCGGTTAAAACAAATTTACACCCAGAGTCGGCAGTTCATCCAACTTGACCTTTGACATGGCGCAATTTGCCAACTTCGATACATTCACTGCGCGATGTAATTGTTTCATTCAAGCATACGACGTTTTGCGCTATTATCTACTACGTGCAACAAGAGCTGGACTGTCGTCCGGTGGATACTCCCACGTGGTGTACCGCCTAGTGTGGGCATACCTATGACCACCAAACATATTTAATAATATTCTCGTATGGACTGACGGACGGATGCACAGCTGGGTGGACGCAATCCAGTATACCCCCCCCCCACCCCCTCCCCATTTTCTCCGAACGTTTTCAACAATTTCTAAGTCAAAAGGTATGGTAAATTGTTTGGTGTTTGGAAGTTTTATGCAATGAGGCAGAAGCCTTTGTCATAGGCAAACTGCATGCCATATTTCACTGAAATCTGATAACCCTAATCCAGTATACCCCCCCCCCCCCCACCCCCCATTTTCTTCGAAAGTTTTCAACAATTTCTAAGTCAAAAGATATGGTAAATTGTTTGGTGTTTGGAAGTTTTATGCATGAGGCAGAAGCCTTTGTCATAGGCAAACTGCATGCGATATTTCACTAAAATCCGATAACCCATACATGAGATACAGGCTGAACAGACAAATAAATAGACAAAACTACATGTATGTTTCAATGAGTCGTTTTGTATTCAATGAGTCAGATGTGCGTAGGAAGAAAACGTCGAGACCGAAGGTCGAGACGTTTTCTTTCTACGCACATCTGACGAATTGAATACAAAACGACTCATTGAAACATACATGTGGTTTTGTATTTATTACATGACCCAAGCACCTACTGACCTAATTTTCAACGGTGGTAAACACCATGCACTTTATGTAGTCGCATTGCATAAAAAAAGTCCAGGTTGGAACAGGTTGGTGTGCAATACGGAATTCCGTATTGCACAGCCGTATTGCACGCCGTATTGCATAAGAGAGACTGCATGGGCATGTAATAATGTCTATTTCCTACAATTTCTAAGTCAACAAAACAAGTAATAAAAAAAAAAAATAACTAATATGGGCATTGTGGGTATACCTATGACCAACGTGGGCATACCTATGACCAACAAATATTATAGAAAATAATAATTTACTTGAGTTATGAAAGTTCTGAATATTCTCGGACGAACTCACACACGGACGGACGGACGGACGGACGGACGGACGGACGGACGGACGGACGGACGGACGCATGTAATCCAGTATACCCCCATTTTCTTCGAAAGTGGGGGTATAATGACTGATGAAGTTAAAATACCTACAATTAAATATTTAAAACAAGCCGAGTGGTTAAAACCATTATCACACTCGTGGTTTAAATCTGATTACCGGCCCTGGTACCTATTTATTCTATATGTTTCCCACTGGTGTATAGCCATATGAGAATACAAAAACTCCGAACAAATTTAATTAAACCCCAGTCTGTTACTTATGGTATCACGGAACTAAATATTTTCCCATAGGCGACCATTATAACGTTCAGGCAAAACAAAATATGATCGCATCACTTTAATTTTGGCATTCAAATATCTTTGTCAAGTATAGCCTTTCAGACAACTTTTTCTGACCACAAAACAGGGGGTCATGCAACAAATAAGAGAGAAAAAATGACACGAAGGGAAGTGCCGGTCACGTGCAATATTTTTCAGGGAATTCCCTACAAAAACACACAAAATGTAAATTGTATTTTTTAGGTCCAAAAGTCAGCAAATCACCCTCTTTTTTATCTGGAATATTCATCAATAATGCAAGATGTCAATAGAAGGCTTCAAACATTTATTGAAACAATTTATTTTCCCAAGGCTGTTTATTTTTAGAGATTGCATCACTTCAGAGTGCAACATTTCAAGGCGGGTATTTCTAATTCAAATATTTAGTTCAGTGATACCTATGGATGGATGGTTTTTCGGTTTTCCGATTCGGTTCCCGTAGAATACCATAGGGCCTATCTAAAATTCAGTCGGCGAAAAAATCGCCTAGGCCTGCTGTTGACGGTTGGACGTCAACGTGGAAAAAATAAAGTTTGTCCGAAACTTTAGTATGTTACAGAGCTCAAAACTTGTTTTGATATAACGTCAATTTCAATTTGGACGTTTTCGCGTCACTTTGTTTTTACACCCCACCTTGTTGTGAACACCCGGACCCCTAGTACCGATACAGATACACTTACAATATTTCACGTGTACACACCTAAATGAATAGTTAAAGTAGAACATCGTGCATTGTATGCAGATTGTCGAAACATATTTAACGCTAGCCAGTAATACTCACCGACTAACGTCACTTTTCGTTTTTAACCCCCTCCCTTCTTTTGAACTTGAACACCAACACGAAACGCGTAACGCACACATGCAAAACTGGTACGCATTTACCATTGTGCACATAATAATTAAGGAATACCCAAAGGGGATTCTTGCTGTGTACCTTGCAAATGAAACCAATTATTCTTTTTCCCAGAAGCCTTTGATTTTAAATCAAATTTAAATAAGCTTTTCCTAATTTTATCTCTGATATGCAGTGATATGCACTTCGAACAGTCAAGTTTCTGTAAATCATGGCATAAGCAGGCTTATGTGAGCACAGTGCCTGCTGTGCCCATAATTAATTTACTACTGCTTATACCGTAATCATGTATATGTTGCAATGAGTTAATGGGAGGTTGTTTTTGTTCTGGCTCAAGAAGAACAAACCTTGTGTTTCAGTTTTTGTTATGGCATCTGCATACAAGGATGGCTGTTAAAAAGACTTGTTTGTTTTTGTTAAATCAGACTTTTTTGTTTTTGTTGAAATAAAAATTATTATTTTCATTTTTTTTCATTTCGAAAAATCAGTCACACCTAGCTATTATGACCCATCAGACAGTATTATATATACTATGCTTCATTTTGAAGAGTGTCCCATAAAAAAAATCGAATATGAAAGCATATCTAAAATGGATATTTTAGTCGACTTTTGGAGAAAATTGTTGGACAATTTTTTCTGTTCAGTAGTGGACAACCCCCTCTCCCCCACCCCCCTCAAGTCAGTTTTTGGTGAAATTGTCCAATACTTTTCATATTAAGGGGGATTTTTGTTAATAATGCTTCTAAATGGGCTTTTATGATCAATTGGTGACATTTTCTTACTGTTCGGGGCACAAAAGATACCATAACAGTGCAAAAGGGAAAAACATGTATTTACTGTTTACGCACATTTTTTGGCACTTGACCACCCAACCACCCATCCCCACCTATGTTCACGCATTTTTTTCCGTCCGTAACCCCCCCCCCCCCCTTCTGTTTTGCTGCAACAAGTTAAAATTATAGAACTGTTTGGGCCTCGTCGTCCCAGGAATAAAGCTAAATAAATGTTGAAAATCAGATACCGGAGAATGGACATAAACAACGCCGTGTATGCCAATTTTATCTTTTTGCTTTTACATTATGTTTTTAACTTCATTTTTACCGTTTCCCTTCACCAAATTTTACTTGGCCACTAAAACGGTGTTGCCACCCTCTCGGTGTCGGTCGTGTTTTGGTGAATGACTTCTGGAAAATCGCTTTGCGATTTGAGAATCATCTGGTTGTATATTAAAAATAAAAGAAAATGTGGTTTCATCAGATGGTCAAATTTGTTTTCAAATTAGCGGCATTCAGAGAAAATTTTGACATTGCTGCGGCCTATAACTTACCCGACAGACAACAAAAATCTCCGACAGACATTGTCATAGGGAGCTGACTCCTCCCCACTCCTTTTAAGCTTGGGGCAGGGCGGCAGAAGCTCCATAAAAGTGAAGGGGCACAAATTTACAATGCGACTATGGTTCGACCAAATGTGAGAAAGGTTACAATCGAATATCGGTACATGTACCAGGACTCACTATAGTCTCTCGTTTTGATGAATATGAACAAACGAATCGATGTGACTGAAAGTGGGATTCTGTGGTTAAATACTGTTTGGATTTGCAAATAATGTCACAGGAATACCTGTATAGGCCCTACATTGACACATTTGCATGCGCCCATTTTAACTCATTGTGTAACTGCAAAACATATCTGTGGAAAAAAGTGGAGGGTCACGTGCAACCTGGCTCCGCCGCCCCTGGCTTGGGGTCTGACAAATGTATTGTAGACAGAAAAAATAAGAAGAAGAAATTCCCTCCATTCCAGAAACTACAACATCAAACGACGGTCTCCATCAATATTCAGTTATTGATGGACGATTCTAAAAATTATTTAGACATTCATTTCTATTTTATTCAAATCAATCATTTTGACGTCGATTTATTTCACAAATGCGATACAGGTGAACCCATATTTTATCTGAAAGTTCCCATCCTTACAAATGAAAATGCAGTGGTGGGCGACGTAACAAATCTATACTCCTGCTCTTTGGATTCAATGTGTGGTTTAAACAAATAAAGTTATGGCGGACACCACTATAATTGTAAATTTGGCCTTCTAGTGTATCAATATTTGTGTTGTAAAACCGTTTACATTGTGATCCACGGTCGATAATGCTAAGACTCTTTCTCTAAATAAGCATCATGCCAGTAAGTTAACCCTTCACTTAACCCAATTTTACTTAGCACAAGCCTCCATGCTATCGGTTTATCCCTTTACCCAACGTAACGGCCAAAACCGGTCAGCACTATTCTTAAAAATCGCCAATTAATTTTCATTTTTTTGTCTAATAAACATAGGTTATGTCCCCTCGTTGGAACGAGCTCGTCGAGCTCGTTCCAACGAGGGGTCATAACCTATGTTTTTGAGACAAAAAATGAAAAAAATAGTTATTCAATAATTTTTTTTGCAAGTGTCGTCTGTTTTTCATATTAGCTAAAGGGTTAAATAAAAGCCTATTATTATCCTTTATTATATGACTGTAATTTAACCGCTAAATATCACTACTGTTTGACGATCTTTTCCAGGTCCTCGGAAAATCCACAAAGTGGAATCCGATTCTGTATCACTATGGTATGACGGACTATTTACGGGTGCGTTCGAATTCGCATAATTAGCTGTTCTAGTCACAGAGAGTACTTTACTCCGAGCGGGAATGGATGCGCTCAAACGGCGGTCCGGGTTTTTTTTTGTCGTATATTCATGATATTTTTTTTATCGTATTCATGCGCATCGGGGGATTCCCCGGAAGTGTGAACCTGTTACAAAAATAAGTGAAAACAAAAATAGTTCTTTTTTACTTCAAGTAATAGTTACCAAACCAAACAAAGGTTGGTGGAATTGTTAACGCTAGCGTTGGCATGTGATATTGAACTATAAGTCACATAATAAACCTCTCGCTACAGTGAAATGGTCTAGGTCGTCGCACCAAGTCTCGTTGAGGAGGTCAGATCGCCGAATCAAACTCGCTGCCGCCGGCAGCGAGTTTGATTCGGCGATCTGACCTACTCAACTCGACGTGATGCGACGACCCAGATCACTTCACTTCAACTAGTTATTTATTTATTTATTGATGTTTAAGGTCACATATTTATGCACAATGGCTAATCATGACCGTGACAGTTTTACGGGTGGAGGAAGCCGGAGTACCCGGAGAGAACCACCGAGCAACGACGAGCAGCTACCAGCTCCCCATCATCGTAACTCCGCACTGCAGCACAGGCAGGGTTAGATCGGTTGAAGACATGCGTACCATCAACGTGCAGTACGCCTTAGTACACGGCGTCATCGTGCCCCCACATTGGCAATGGGGGTGAAGTGTCTTGCCCAAGGACACAACGCGGTCGCCGCAGGTGGGATTCGAACCGAGGACCTCTCGGCTTGCAGCCTGCACCTCTACCAACTGAGCCACCGCGCCCCCTTCACTTCAACTCGACGTGATACCACGACCCACATCACTTCACTGTCGCGATAATAAAAATGTATTGACTGGTGATGGGTAGGATGGGGGAAGTCTCACCCAAGGTTGGAGATACTTTTCTCCCCCCACTATACGTGAAACATACGTGTGTCCCGGGTGAGACAGCAGGGTGGGATAGAAATATCCCACCCACCCCACGTGACATACTCATTTGCATATTTTATTAGGTCGCTGGAACTGTTTCATCATCGTCTGCACAATTGTAAATAAACAAAATGGCTTCACGATTTTCCGCATGTAATCCACGTGCCATTCAAAATCAACAATGTTGATTTGTTTCAACCCCCATGTTTCTCTGCAGATTTAATAATATCACTGCGCGAATTTATCGATCGATCAATAATCTCACAATGCCCTTTACATTAAAGTTTGACACGCGCAAATTCATTAACCCCTTAACGGACAGTGTTACAAATCAATCTTTTAGTATATACCTATGGAATATACCTAACTTTTGTACGATCTTTCTGATGAAATTGTTCGTTTTTCGAAAGGACTACCACTTGATAAATTGGGTATGTCAGCACGTGACCGCCAATTATCTATAATGACGTAATCCTCGTGTGGGCCCTCGGCAAGCCTCGGGTCTGGTTCAAATACCTTGCCCCTCGGGTAAGATTTCCCCATCCCACCTCCAGACTCATCGGGGATCATAATAGTCCCAGACACGAGGCTTGTCGATTGTCTGATCAAAAATCTTTCCCTGAGGGTGAGATTTCTCCATCTCACACCACACCAGTCGAGGACGTTTTTTCTCACACTGCTCCCTACGTGACGTCATCGAAGTCAAAATACTGCTCGTACGATGGAAATTTATTGTTCTGCTGATTATTTATTTATTTGTTGGGATTTAACGACACTTTCGACAGCCAGGGTCACCTCGTGTCGGACAGTTTTTACGGGTAGAGGAAACCGGTGTACCCGGGGGTGACTTCATATTGAAAGGCCGACGGTTCGATCCTAACCCGCGTTTTCTGCCTTGTGTCCTTGGGCAAGACACAAGTTTAATCACGGTCACCCAAGTGGGAGCACGATGGCGCTGCGCACATCACGTCAAAGGCACCCTCAGGGGCGGTATGGGCCAAAAAATGTTACCGAGAAATACATTAATTAAGGGGGGTCCCGGACTCAAACTGAAGGAATGTTGCTTCCTTGTATTTGAGCGATCAATGACAGTCCACACAGAGGACTTTTCATTTGCATTTTTGGTATCATCTTTCTCTCTCCGTCGTCAAAAATGATTCAACAAATGGGGACCCGTATCCATATAAAGTACCGACCATAGCTCGGACCAATGGGAGAAAATGCTTATTTTTAGAACTGAAAAAAATGTTGTTTCCTTGCATCGGAACGATCAATGGAAGATGTATTGCTGGTATATCGAAATGCCCTCAATGCAGTCCACACAGAGGGCATTTAGATACACCGACAGTCAGTCTATGCAATTAGATTCATTTCACTTTTTGATCATTTTCGCGAAATTTCATGCACCAACAGGTTTTGGGCTGTATCAATTTTGTGGGCAACGGGGGGGGGGGGGGATGTCCCGGTAGATCATACGGTCAGTCCGCCCTGTTTACTTGTTATGCAAAAGTACCCCTATGTTTCATATGTCATTCGTATGAACGCGCTCGTATTGCACATTTTAGAGAACTTCCTCCCGTGCATCGGTTACCGGGTTCTTTTTTACCTGTAAAACAACTTGATTACCCGTGACAGTAAACAAGCAATGCTTCCCTTTCCGGGGTTCCCATGGGGACCCACACCAGGATATATTTCAGTGATGGCCCATGCGCCTGAATGACATAGTGGGAATCCAATACACAAAGCTATGTTTAGGAGTCACGCACATCAACATTGAGAAAACTAGATATTTGTGGCTCCATATTTAACAAATTTCCCCCCATGTTTTGCAATATGGAGCCAGAAATGTGCATCATGTTTCTCGACTTCAACCCTTTACCTAACACGAAAAGCAGACGACACTTGCAAATAAAATTCTTGAAGCACTAATTTTTTTATTTTTTTTTGCGTCAAAAACAGCTTATGACCCCTCATTGGAACGAGCTCGCTGAGCTCGTTCCAATGACGGTCATAAGCTATGTTTTTGTGACAAAACATGAAAAGCTAATAAAAACTGAATGGTGAATTTTGTGAATAGCGCTAGCCGGTTTTGACCATTACGTTGGGTAAAGGGTTAAAGGACGCAGAAGAGACAAATCAAACGATCGAAACTTCAGTCACATATTCAGAGTAAAGAGTCTGTGCACCCCATACCTGACAATTCCCAATAAGATTATATTGACGAATTGGTAAAATACAATGGTGGCCTAAACTCCCTCTCTCCACAGTTTCAACTATTTCTGAAAAGGTCCTAACACCGTGTATGCTGGGAGATGGAGAACTGATAATGGGATATCATCAAGTTCCAACAACAACAACAACAAAAAAATAATTCTAATCTCAAGCCCCCAATACACACTAGAGATGGGCAATATACCGAAAAACCAAACCGATACCCATATTATGGGGATGCCGAAAAACCGAACCGAACCAATCATTGAATACGGAAACCGTCTGAATTTTCAAATTTTCCTACATTCGCTACTTATAGGGCCCTGTTGGAGCTTGGTAGAAGTTGCAAGGTTCATTTTCATGAAAAAAGTAGCCGATTTTTTATTTTCAGTTTTGTAAACCCTGAGGGTCCTGGGCAATTGTCCTGAATTCTCTCTAGACTACAATTTGTACATGTCCAGCTACTCAACATTGGATTCTAGCCAAGTCTTGGGTGCCTTAGCAGGCAGCCAAGACTTGACTGGAATTCACTGCCCAAGTGATTTGTTTATTGTCAGCAGGACCTGTTGAAGATGGCATGGTCAGGGAACATGCTCTGAGACTGCAAATGCCTCAAATAGGTCTTTAAATGTTAAAGTGTGTTTAGAAGAAGTCACAAAAGTACTGCAGACATGATTTGTGTTCGTAAAAGAATACCAACGTTGAGCTCACTGGCAGTGGCATTTGTGGAGCTGTCAGCTGTGGTAGAATGATACAAGAACAACTTATTTTGTATTTTCCTGATGTGAATTCCCCTTTGGTACTGTCAGAATATCTCAGTCAAGACAGATACCGAAAACCCAACCGATATCGAGGTATACCCCCTTAAAAATACCGAAACCGATACCGAACTAAAAATTCCAACACTGCCCATCTCTAATACACACTACTTAATAATTCCAACGCCTTTTTCCATACACTGTTTCCAATCCACACTTTTAATTACTGATGCCATCTAGAGCTTAGAGATTTTACAATATTTAACCCTTTACCCAACAAATCGCCCGCATCCGCCCGCGTAATTTGCAACTTGAGGAGCTGAAAAAATATTATTTTTCGAAATATTTCAACAAAACTATATCATGTGACCCCTCTTTGGAACGAGCTCATTCCAATGAGGGGTTCACATGGTATGGTTTTGATCAATGTTTTTTTTAATTTAAAAAATGATATTTAAAATAATAAATTATGATATCGTCGGCGTTGGGTAAAGGGTTAAACTCCAACCGCATTGACCTCAACAATGAAAACAAAGATCCCATCATTTCCCATCTATTATAAACAACTTTCAATTCCATGATATTTCAAAAGCAATATACATCTGCCCTCACCGAGTCATCTCGATTCATTCGTTGAGATTGCCGGAAGGGTTTTTTTGTGTGCTGCGCGCGCTATTTTATTGGGACATTTAACTCACAAATATTGATCCAAAGCGTCTCCTGTATCTAAGAATAAATCAGGAAATAGAATATTTGTGTATTAGTTTGATTCAAGAGATTGACTTTCCCATTGAAACTAACCCCCTTTGTACCACAATTCGGTTGCTGTGTGTATTCTGCGTTACTCGATACAACAAGGAATTAAGAAATGACCTACATGCACCACGTGTCTGATGGGTCGTTTCGCATCTGAGTGGGGTTATGACGAGGCTAATAGCCAACCATTTCTGACCTTTCAACAATATATACTTGACACAGGGAGATTCAAGGTTTGTTTGGCCATGAGAGCAAGCGTTCCTCAACTTTGCAAATATCCCACGTTTCGGTCGGTGAACGTATCAGTGTCATTTCACATCTTGTACTCTTTTAATATTTTCTATACGAACGAGACTGTTGGAACTTGGAAATTTATAAATTATCATTCCCACCTTGGGAAATTTTGCCATATGTTGAAGTACCGACACACCCGTAAACAAAGAGCATGTATCATTCTTCTACAGTTTGAGGCGGCCTACATGGAGCCTAATGATCGTTCGAGCGATATTTTTAGGCCTGTGCCAGCCTATCAAATGGCAGGAAGAAGATAGGGCCAGTTCGTATCCAAACGGAAAACTTACTAAGGAGTTGGGTTTCACATATACTCTCAACTGTATGATTGTTTTGAAGTGCAGAAATCTGAAATATTTGACCAGTCTACGTGAACTTCACTCCTTATCAGCACATGCACCCGTCCCAATGTTTTAATGTTCTGTTTTACAAAATATATTTTGTAGGGTGAGGCGTTTATATAGGCTTAGCCTGTTCACCAAACCTTGTTTCATCATAGAAAGAAATAAAATAAAATTATTGTTTAAAAAATAAATGGAAAAAAACCGACACAAAACGGTGTCAAGTAAGAATGTATTCAATAGTGTTCAAACGATGATCGGAATCGTCCATCCCAATCGGACGGCTGTGGGCAATTGGATGTCAACAGCAACGGCTCCTGGAACATCGGTTCAACCGATTGTTGGCAAGCATCTTTTTGTGATGATTCATTAACCACATTTTATTATCTTCTGCAACTGTTAATGTAAAGTGATCCCAATCAATGATACCATTCAATAAAGTTGAGAAATAACCACAATGTGTATTCTTAATTTCTCTAGACGCCCCTTTACGGGATATACAAGTTAAACGACATGTAAAGGCTTACAGTTGAGCGTACTTGCGGCAATCGCCAGTTCATACTGGAAAAAGTGAAGGTTGCACTCCATTGACTTAGATTGCAGTAAAATGACCAGTCGTGCACACTTGGGCGGTACACGTGACTCTGAGAGCCACGTTTTCCGCACACGTGTGCGCGCCTGGTCATTTTACTGCGACCTGAGTCAACGATGTCTGACACTGTGAAATATGTTCAATTCAATGTAGTTCTTTCAAGCCTCGACTCATCTTGCAGAGCACAGTATTACAATCGGAATCGGCTGTATGTGAGTTCAAATAACCGGTAATGGGCCATTATTTCTTGCAAAATATCAGCCCCATTCACTTAACACAAGAATACAATTCGGGGAGGAAACAGGGGACAGGATCAACGATGCTTTGTTGAAGTTTTTGACATAATATATCAAAATTCCGAGTTTTGAACTCATATATATCACAAAAGAGAGAGAACTGTCGAAATTGGTTTTGTAAAGGTTGTTCCTCCCAACTATGAGATTAAGTGCCCCGAAAAAAAATTTAGAAGTGAGTTTATTGAATATTTAGATATTAAAACAATTCTTTTGGAAACCTCAGCATATATACTGTCCAAAAAAAGTTAAGCCCCACCCCCCCTCCCCGCCACCTCCCTATAATACCAGTGGGTATACAGTAAATGGATAAATTCTCCCAAGAAAACCTGGTATTTGCAGTAGGGGGAATAAGTCTTATCAGTGAAGCAAGGGTATATAGAGCTTTCTTTTTTATTGAATGAATATTAGGCACCGCGGACGTCATCACAACGTTAAAAAATGTCACGTTGTTCAGTACCTGATGGAACAGCCTCGAGAATATCTAACACATCTTAACCCTTTACATAACATGAAAAGCAGACGACACTTGCAAACAAAATTCCTGAATAATTTTTTTCATTTTTTTGTCTCAAAAACATAGGTTATGACCCCTCGTTGGAACGAGCTCGTACCAACGAGGGGGTCATAACCAATGTTTTTGAGACAAAAATGAAAAAATAATGAAAATTAATTGGCAATTTTTGAGAATAGCGCTGGCCGTTTTTGGCCCTTACGTTGGGAAAGGGTTAATCGGCGCGACATGCTGTCCATGACCTTCCGAATTTCTCTGACTGTGATGTCTCATTTTTCTATAAGCACACGGCAGTGAAGTGGTCAATAGCCAGCGAATATTCACCAGTTTTGGGGATATATGCCCGATCCGATAGAGGAATGCAGAACGTCACAATATGAGCTAGTCGTACACCCACCCATTGGTATTATGGGGGGGTGGGGTACTTAACTTGTTTTGGTCAGTATAGTATTTATGATATAGAATGTAAGTGCACCAAGAGTGCATCATAAAATAAGAATAAATACACAATAGTTTACTGCTGGGATTCGTGTACGATTTTTATCCTTGAGTGGGGCTCGCGGAGGATTATTTCACGAAGAGTTAGTCGAGTGAAATCATCGCGCGGCCCACGAGAGGATTAAATCTTACTCGAATCCGAGCATTGAACTTTTGTATTTATTTTATTTTCTGCTTATTTGTTTTCCCCAAACAACCCTTTATAATCGATTCCGTCGTTACTTTCAACGCATGTTAAATAAATAAATAAATAAATAAATAAATAAATAAATAGTCCGTCATCGCTGAGAGAGTAATACGATGCCGACAGTGGAATATCATTTTCGGCGAGTGTGAGTGGAAATACGATTTGTTTTGACGGAAGTATGAAAATATAATAAATTTGTTTTGTCCATGCACGGCAATTTCGCCAAATTGTTTCTTTTTCACCCCCCGTAAACAAGGGCAATTGTCTTTGATAACATTTTATGTGGTATCAGGCCTTGAAATTCTTCCCAAATAACGACGGTAAACGCTGTGCCCAAATAAGATAATTGCGCCCAAATTATGCAGAGTTTGAAACTTTTTCCAAAATTTTGCAGTGTTTGGCCAGGTTTCCCTAATGCTTATAATATAGCTAAGAGCTTACCTTCGAATCAAACAACGCAACAGACAACAAACTTTAAAAAAGCCCACAGAGTTCGCGATAGAAAAGCAATCGGCGTCGACAGTGTCGTATACGAAACTGTCGACACCGATTGCTTTTCTTTGGCAAATTCTGTATGATCATCTTGAAGCTGGAGATCTAATATATTCATGTTTGTGGCGCTTCCTATTAAACGTCATGCGTAATTTACATTCAAATAAGACTTTGGCTTGAGACTTTAAACTAAGAAGCCTTCTCGGGTAAACTTACGTCAAGGGGTGGTGGGAACCAGTGATAATGGTGAAGATCTATAACAAGGGGTTGTAAACTATCATTTTAAGAGGGGGACCTGAAACCTAAAACAGGCGCCAAGAAGAAGAAAATACCGGTGCTTTTTTCTCCAGCCATGCAGGCCACAATACGACTGATCCATATTTGCCGTTGTGCCCAAATTAGACTGA
Source organism: Pictodentalium vernedei (assembly GCA_031216915.1). Classification (NCBI taxonomy): domain Eukaryota; kingdom Metazoa; phylum Mollusca; class Scaphopoda; order Dentaliida; family Dentaliidae; genus Pictodentalium; species Pictodentalium vernedei. The sequence goes on along the minus strand of CM062288.1, from coordinate 196,522,083 downwards.
TCTAAAGGTATGTGTGGTATTTTCGATAACCTCGATTCTAAAAGTACATATATAAACTAAAAACAGAACAGACATACAGACTTTTCTCTAAGGCATAACACACTCAGATATGGTTCAAATTGCACTGCTCGTTTGAGATATTAATCATCTCGTATAACAATTTCTGTTATCAATAATATAACGCATCATTTCTCCGGGATACCGGCTCTCTCAGCAATAAATGGAAAAAAAACCAAACAAGGGCAACGCAAAGCGTGGGCCATTGCCCCCCCCCCCCCCCCCGACATGTATGCAAGTTCGAATTAACCTTGAAGGTATTGTGGAACAGAAAAAAAAATTTAAGTGCAAAGAGTGAAAACAGAAAACTTTTCTAATTCGAAAAAGGGTCATAACTCTGGGAAAAATTACTGGACGGAACCCGTTCCTTGTGCATATCCGTTCCCCCAAGCAGGTCTATCAGCTTTACTTTGAAATTACTATGCAAAACGTTTGTACGAACAGACGGACGGACAGACGGACAGACAGACAGACAGACAGACAAACGGACGGACGGACGGACGGACGGACGGACGGACGGACGGCATCACAAGATCACTGATTTTAGCGTGAATTAATTTATTCACTCAATATGTTCGACATCGACTCAAAAGATTTTATCCAACGCTAAAAAACGACAATATCTGCAAAAATCCTTGTATATTTGTTTGTCTATTTGTTTGTTTTATAGGGGGTTAACGCCACTTTTATGGAGTAATGGAATATTGTTTTTGCTGAAATTCCCACCTCTGATCTCCTTTAAATTCAAATTAAATATTCACAAATTAATAGAGAGTAATCGCTTGACTGGACTGGTTACGTGAAATAATTCATGAGAGGTGAGGGACGTTGTGCCAACACTCGTGCGCGAAAGCGCACGAGTGCTTTACAATATAGTTCCTCGCCTCGAATGAATTATTTCACGTAACCAGCCCAGTCAAGCGATTGCTCTGTTTATTACTTTTCAATATTAACGATAATTATATTATTTTTAAAAAAAACCAAAACAATGAAGTCCCCATTACACCACGCCAAAGCGTCTTCGTTTGAGCGCACGGATACACGACCCAATTGTTGATTGCATAATTCACTTGTGAAGTTATCGTTTATAATCAAACCCGGAAATCCCACTTTGAAAAATAATAATACATGAAAATGAAGGTTGGGGGTATAAAACACGAAAAATATAAAAACATTTGGCCACAAGTTGTTCTCAGGAAATATTATTGTTTTATCAGTTCTGGTACGAATACGGTAGCAGACTTTCAGGAACTAGTGTTTTACAATATAGTTCCTCGAGGCGAGAAACTATATTGTAAAACACTCGTGCACATTCGCGCACTCGTGTTTGTACAGCGTCTCTCACCTCTCATGAATAATTTCACGTAACCAGTCCAGTCAAATGATTACTTTCTATATCCACAAGTTTTTCAACTATAATCCCAACTAATAAAATATTACAACTATTTTTTTTTAATTTTTTATTAGGGTTTAACGAGACATTAACAGACAGGGTCATATCATGTCGGTGACAGTTTTACGGGTGGAGGAAGGCGGAGTACCCGGAGAGAACCACCGAGCAACGACGAGCAGCTGTCAACTCTCCAACATCGTAACTCTGAACTCTGCACCGCGGGACAGGCAGGGTTAGATTAGTTGAAGACATGCACCCCATTGACGTGCAGTACGCCTTAGCACACAGCGTGATCGTGCCCCCATGTAGGCAATCGGGGTTAAGTGCCTTGCCCAAGGACACAACGGGGGAGCAATTACAACTATTAAGTCCATCGTGAAGACATACCTTCGACGAAAGCATACCTTGGGTATCTAGTTGGATTATTTTATCAGTGGGGACTTGAGACATCACAGTCGGAACAAATCAGGTTTACATTCCACCCCACCCCAAACAGTCATCTCCCTTGTCAGCGAAGGAGCATAAGCTATGTTTGTGAGACAAAAAGTGAAAAATTTTATAACAAAATTTGAATGGCGATTTCTGTGAATAATTCTAATAATTCACCCGTTAAGGGTTAACCTTAAGCAGCGAAATCAGTTAACCATATGCTTAAAATAAGCAAAATGGATTTGTTTACATCAGGTTGGACTGCGATCAATAAAAATACCTTTCATTGCAGATTTTTTTTTAATCTTTGAAAATCAAAATTTATTGAACTCTGAAAAGTAAATGAAACTTGCACTCATTTTGCCGAGAATTTTTAATAATAATGCAACAACTATTCAGTTGGAATAGAATCGTATGCGGTGATAATGACTTCTTTTTGAAAGGCTCAACACGCTGAGGACCAAATCAATGCAAAAACAAATCTTCGTCTCGCTTCCGCAGAGGTCAATTAATGCAACCGGTTGATGTTACCACGTGCAATCAAGTCTGTTTTTTATTCCATTAAGTCATCGAACGGTGATTCCGGGATATACGGGAAGCACTCATTAATCTCCTATTAAACATACTCTGGTCAGAGGATCCTAAACAATATTTTATTGAATCGATTTTGCCGCATTCGCATCAAAGATGCCTGGGGTCAACAAAGATAACAAGAAACATTTACAGTACCAGACGAAATGAACACTACAACAGAAAGTTTTTTTCTGGGGATGTGGCGCAGACCTTATGGTGCTATCAAAAGTACGAAAAACAGTTTACTTTGAAATTCCCCAAATTTCAAATAAAAATATACAAATTATACATCAAAACGAAGGTTGTAGTTTATAGAACACGAAACATACAAAAGAAATCCATGCCAAATTTGGTACCAAGTTGAACCAAAACTCGTCGAATAACCTTACAAATGAGTCATGTGATCGACAACCAGGCAGTTTCTTGCTTCATCGCATTTCAAAACTTCAATTTGGCGCAGTTTTATAGTTTACAATCTACAGTACGTGGAGAGTGTATTATCACTAAATCACCCGCGGAGTGGAGATTCCACCCGAGCAATAATTGCAAATTTGTTGCAAAGCATAACCAGCACCAGCAAAGTTTCAGCCAATGGACCTCCGGGTTGAACCCGGAGGTCCACTGGCTGAAACATTGCTTGTGTTTTTTGTCGATATATACAAAATTTGAAAGGTATAGTTTGGGTGATAAATCCACTCCGCGGGTGATTTATTTACAAACCACTCTCCACGTACTGTATACAACGTCCAGAAGCCTTGATAGTCAAGTTAATGTGAAAGAATGAAGAACCAAAACAATGAAAACATGTGTATGTTGGTTCCAGGTAATGATATTTGGTTCCCCTTCCAGGACAAACTTAAAACCAAAATTTATCTGTATGTAGTTAAAAGAAGGCACAAACAATTCCTGAAAGTCTTGTACCGTATTCGTACCAGAACTGATAACAAAATAATATTTCACGAGAACAGCCCACTTCAAAATATGCTTCAGATATCCCAGAACAAAGCTAGGAATTCAAAATACTTTATGTCTGCCACAAACTGTTCGAGTGGAAAGTAAATATTGGTCGTGTTTCATACTCTGCAGCCTTCATTTTGGTGCATAATTAGTGTATATTTACTTGATGTTCAAAGAATTTCAAACTTGAGAATTTCATAGTAAATTGTTTTTTCTTACCTAAAGTTTGGTTTGGTCAAATTTTCCTGATGCATGCAATATAGCTCAGTACCTACTTTAGTGTTCAACCTACGATCGGAACCGGCCACCACAATCGGCAGAATGGGGGCAATCGGATGACAGCAGCAACGACTCCTGAAACATCGGTTCAACCGATTGTTGCCAAGCATTTTGTGATGATTCAATAATCGCATTTTATTATCTTCTGCAATTGTTCAATTGTTAATGTAAAATGATGTCAATGATACCATTCAATAAAGTTGAGAAACAACCACAATGTGTATTCTTAATCTCTCTAGACGCACCTTTACGGGATATACAAGTTAAACGACATGTTAAGCTTACAATTGAGTGTACTAGCGGCAATCGCCAGTTCATACCGGAAACGTGAAGGTTGCACTCCATTGACTCAGGTCGCAGTAAAATTCCCAGTCGCACGCACTAAGGCACCACGTTTACCGCCCAAGTGTGCGCGACTGGTAATTTTACTGCGACCCCAGTCAACGAAGTTTAACACTGTGAAAAATGTTCATTTTAATGCAGTTCTTTCGAGCCTCGACTTGTCTAGTAGTGCACGGTATTGCAATCGGAATCGGCATCAGAATCGGTCGATAATTGTGAGCTCAAATAACCGGTCATCGGTCAGCGATCATTTTGAATCATCGGTTGAACACTAACCTACTTGTCGAATCAAACAATGCTGCAGATAACTAATTTTCAAAAACTAGTGATTAACCGATAAGGATTTGCGACCGTCATTTGCTTGCCGATAAGTTGAGTACACAGTCTGCCGGTTGTGAGTGCCCATGTCAGATAGCAACAAAATAAAAGAAGTTTATTATTATTATTTATTGGGGTTTAAGGTCACATATTTATGCACAATGGCTAATCGTGACCGTGACAGTTCTACGATTGAAGGAAGCCGAAGTACCAGGAGAGAACCACCGAGCATCGACGAGCAACTGCCAGCTTCTTAACATTCTAACTCTGTTCGAGCTCCGTTCAAGCAGGGTTACAGCGGTTGAAGACATGTGCACCATCGACGTGCAGTACGCCTTAGTACACGGCGTCATCGTGCCCCCATGTGGGCAACCGGGATAAAGTGCCTTGCCCAAGGACACAACACGGGTCGTCCCGGCCGCGGATCGAACTCGGGACCTCTAGCATAGAAATTCAACAGTTGACCACTGAGCCACCGCGCTCCCAACCAAAAGAAGTAGTAAATTTAAGAATGCATAGAATACGGTTAATTTTACAGTACAGTCAGGTTGATTGGTTTGTCGACCTCAAAAGTATGTCAGAGTGTGTATTAAAATAAAAATACGACATAAGTGGAAACAAGTTAACAGCGCAGCGTCTTTGAACAACGATCAAAGGTGCTGCGCTGTTAACTTGTTTCTGCTGTTGCTGCATTTCATTGAGTCATCACACAACACGTGGGATGTGGGTGTCAGGAGCAGCAATCAAGGGAAGATCAGACCAATCAATGAGATTAGGCCAATCTTGATTCCTGCCAATCATTGTGGCAACTTATTAAGTTTGTTACTGCTTGTATGGAATTGTTAATCACACGTAAATACAAACAATTTTGATCCAGTGGTATTCCATGTAACCATAGGTGTGGACCGATGTTCAAACACCTCAACCGATGGCCAACTGATGGCTTAAAATCGGCCGATGTAAGATGCGATTGCCGAACATCGGTTAATCACTATCAAAAACCACAAAGTCCAACAACCTGAGAGAACAGTAATCTGCATCGACGGTGTCGTAATTAAAGAATGTGCGCCAACTTTTAGTCGTGTTTGGTCGGATAGACCAAGTGAGGTAGTTAAGGTGCTATATAAGTAATGGAATTTTGCTGATTTTGAAATTCCCACCTCTGATGTTCCTCAAATTCAAATTAAATTTTCACACATTATTCATCAAAATGAAGGCTGAGATGTATAGAACACGAAACACATATGTAATCAACTAATAGAGTTAACAGCACATCACTGGTTCCTGGAAGTCTGCTACTGTATTCGTACTAGAACTGATAATACGCCAGGAGCAATTACAAAAAGTAACCTGCGTTAACAAGCTTTTTTTGTTCCCTCTTCATAGCGGGGGAGGAATTCGCTAGAATTGTGCACTTGGTGATACCTTCCTGAAATTTGGCATGATGTAAGGGTAGGCATCAGAGATTTCAAAATCGATCGGCTACAAGTTGGCACCATCCTCTAGCCACCACTAGCAGCGAAATCCAAAATGGCCGCCAAGCGGATCGAAAAAAAGCTATTTTCGCCGATCGCACAACTGAAGCTCCAAACCTAACACCATACATGTGCTGTAATTGATGTGAATGATGGAGTGAAGCCCTTGGAACAAGTTGGGGGGAAGATTAATGGATAATGGGATCAGAATTTCCGTCGATGTGTGCGTCTGTGTGTCTGACTGTCAGTATGATCGTCCGTCCGTAGATAAATTAGTGTTGAATGTTTCTCGGGAATGCAATGGTCAAATGAACATGGTATGAGAGATTCCTGTCAACACATGAACAAGGGTACTCGATAGTATGCAGCAGTGGGGATACTTGGACATTTGATAATCCAATTAAAGTGACAGTCTATTCTCAACTTCCGGCATTTTCGATAGATTTATTTTCTAAGAAAATAAAACTATCAAATTTCTAGAGGAGTTCTGGTTCAATCTCAACACCATAGCGACACGTCTGCCAGCAAGGGCAGTGCTGGAATGAACTCGGGATGCATTAGTTCCCGTTGTTAATTATACAATGTTATCTTGCCAGTATAGAACATTGGCAAAATGGGACTAGAAGGGGTGAGTGTATGTTTGCAGTCATTCGAGGTACAGGAATATTTTTTGACTACAAGTAGTATTCTTCATTTTCGGCCAGTTAAGATGTGGTGTGTTCCAAGTCAGGATTAATGTTGCCGACACTTAATGCCCATCCCTCATGGTATGCTACTTTACCAGGGATATAGAGATATAGCCACCACTGGGAGCCAAAACATGACCTTTGATGTCGATGAGTGGTCGAAATGTTTTAGCGAATAACTTATCGAAATATGATCCGGTATGGCAATTTGATACCTTACGTTAGATTTATTAGATCAACTCAGGTATGGATTCATTGAGACATGAGTGCGCTACAAGATGAAGGATTTCCAAGTTGATTTGCTATGGAGTAGGAACTGACTAGTCACATGTGGCCTATGGCCAGAGAAAGACAAGGATACCATAGATGAACACACGGGTGAACGAAGGTATCAACTGTTGTACAGAGGCAAAATAGTTGGGGATATTGTATCATGCTATGCATGAATTAACACCGTCTTGTGCAGTAAATAACAGACTATTTTCCGAAATCTAAAACTGTATTCCTATACCCCGGACAATGTAGCAAGCCACATGGGATGAACATTTGTTAGCAAAATCAACTCAACTAGAAACATGACATGTGTTAACTGGCCGAAAATGGAAAAAAAAATACCAGAATAGGAGATGACTGGTCCTAACATGACAGTATACTACTCAATATTGTTACAACAGCCACCTTCACACTTACACAAAGGTGTGCACCTTAATCCAGCTTTCAAGCATTTGCAATTGCCCTTGCAGGCCTTGGCACAACTACAGTGGAGCATCAGTGCACATGCAGCACTTGCGTCTCCTAGGTGAGTCCAAAATGGGACCAGAATATTGAGACGTGGATTCCACTCCCATCCGTACTGTGATGGGTCTGGCACACATAAGTGTTTCTGCAGAGCACGATGCCAAATGAAAGATGACACAAGAATTACCCTTTTTACATGTTGATACAGAGCTGCTTTGGTGGGCGGGATGTTTTCCATAGACTTAAGGCCATGTGTGAACATATGCCGTCTCGCATCATTGACACGTGTACTGACACAACTGTTACTGTACATCTGTATGGTGAGTTTTTCGATATGCTGCATATGAGGGGAATCCTCTGAAAAGACTTGCGGATTCTCAGTCAATTCTATCATCATTTCAGTTGATGCGGGAAAATTCATCCATGCATTCCATCCTGTCTTCTTCCCAATGCCGAGCATGCTGGATGTTACATCACAACCTGTGAAGGCGTGGAAGAAAGTCAGGGCCTTACAGTAATCAGGTCCAAGTTGTGAAGCTATCTCATGAATTGGCATATCTTTATATGCCTTTCCAATTCCAAACCCAATCCACAGCTCACTGAGTCCAAGGTCACGGAATGTTGCGAAATGGTGCAAAGACAGAATGACGACATCAGAATCAACCGTGCGAAGAAAAGCTATTTTGTGACCTTGTGAGACTGCATGGTTGAGATGAAGCATCATGCGCGTGTCTGCTTCCTCGTGGTTCGATGGAGATATGTCACATAAGCTAACATCCTTATTGCATAGTACATATTCTCCTGATGTCGTTAACAACTGGTACTCGGATGTTGATGTTAATTTCAGCAGTTCAGCAGACAGGAACTTGAAAAATTCGTCTTTATTCTCACTAACTTTCAAGAATGCCTGCCAATTCTTCCCTTTAGGTAAAGGGACGTTCTCGGACACCCGTATCAACCTAACTGCTGTCTCACCGAGGCGTTTTGCTCGCGTCTGATTCTTCAAACTGCCTTCGGGGTAACAGTCATAGATCGCATCAACCCTTGTGGTGTTCGTGTTAATCAGAGATTCGATGTATGGCAATAATTGCAATCGAGCATATTCTCCAAACAGATCCGCTTTCTGTGGTTTGATTACATGGACTACAGCAGGCATATCCAAGATGACAACTGAAGCTTGTCTAGCTGCTGAATTCTTCCCTTGTGCAGGAATAGCTGGTAAACAATTGAGAATTTGAGATTTTGTCCCACTCCGTAGCTTACCTCTATCGGATAATGCTGGCGGATCACGTGCATTCTCGTGCATGAAAAACTCATCCATGTTTGAATCAGGCCGGGCTTGCAGTGAAACGAACATCTGGGTAACTATTGCGGCAGTTGCTTTACTTGACATGAGTTTGTCTCGGCCTTTGTCCAGGTTGGCTGGGGGTGGGTTAAGGAAGGTATATATATTTGCCTTGGGAATAACATCATTCAGGGGTACGGTGCATTCCACAAGCCTTTCCTTCAAGAAAGTGGAATATAAATGCTTGCCCCTTTCGGGTAATGACCGTAAACTCTTACTAACTTCGGGGTCCATATATTCACCAGTATCTAATGTCACCAGCTGACCACTAGTTTCATCATAAGGGTTGATAATGAGTCCCTGATTCACCAGATCGAGGAGAGATTTCAATTGATTCAGAAATTTTTTCTGCTCTGATACCGAACTTTCCGGGTGTTCCGTGTTATCTGATGATGTTGTGTGGAAACTTGCATATTCATACTCATCTATAACACGCAGAACTTCTGACCTTGAAAGCTCAATAACGACTTTCTCTTCAGCCTGGCCATAGAGACCTTTTGGACCACTGTCTTCTTTGAGTAGTTGGATACTATGTTCTTGGCTCTGATCTAAACCCATCATACTGAACTTCCTCTCACTACGCTGGACCACAAAATGGCCTTCCATGAATTTGTTGTGGATTGAAGGATGCCGCCTGGGTAGCTGAGACATGTCTCTCAGAAATACGGGGACCCACCGACAATAATTTGTATGTCCTAGGGCAAAAAAGTAACTGCACAACTCATCGATAGAACACAGTGTACCAGGCCAGTTACCGATTCGTTGGTTCCGAACGAATTGACAGCTTGTCAAGAGAAAGTTCCGAACGATTTCACCCCAATAGCGCGCAGTTGGAGATTGTGAAAGAATCCTCTGTTCCCACATTTCAAATGACTCATGGGGCCCAGTCTGCTGACAGTAAATCTCATAAGCATTCTTTCTGAGGATCTCAAGCCAAGCTAGAGTGAGAAGATATGCCTGTCGCGTCCTCTTGACATGTTTCCCACCAAGTAGGGATGATGCTACACCGGGTGTGAATATCTTTGCGAGGTGAAACATTCGCTCCCAACCAGAACCACCCATAAGCTTACCACCAGCTTCTTGGGTGCACATTTCAAGATGCAGGAATCCAATCATACACACCATTCGATCCTCACCTATCTCCTCTGGGAACAGCCATTGACATTTTTTCTGCCTGGCATACAACGGACAGTCACCTTCAATGACAGGTATCTGGCCGGGGTTTACGAAAGCAGTAGCTTCCCTGACCACATACATAGCATGCTTCTGCATACTGAGTGAGTCCGCTTTCTGCTCACTGAAAACAGGGAATACCCCAATAACTGCACGAGGTTTGACATTGTCTTGATCTTCATGTTTTGAAAAGAAGCCTGAAAAGGTCACAGGGACTTCATCAAGCTGCCAGCTGCCATCAACCTTCCCTTTATTGCTGATCTGTGACACATGAGACAACCAGTCATTCTCTCCCACGTTCAAATCTGCATATTCATTGGGCCGTACATTACATTCATCTGGAGATTCAAGCCTGATGTCCCCACCAAAGTCTTCAACGAAAGGAACAAATGCATAGTCGTCTGGGAGTTCAATTTGTGTGTCTTCTGGAACATCTAAACTCAGTGGTGGGGGATCAGTACCCACATTGTCCCTGCTCAGTTGACCAATGAGTGTGATGGACGTACCATGCATATCAGATCTACCAGATACATCAATGTTATCAGTGGTTCCTATCGAGAAAACATTACGTTTGCAGTTAGCTGGGACTACAACACCTTCGTTCTTGAACCGCAGTGAAACAGCTCTCGCGAAACTCCTGCGAACATCCATTACGCGATCATAAGAGACAGAGAGTCCCATTTGATGAAAATCTCTGATAAGATTTTTCATACGATCATGGGCATGCAACTTCAAACCCACATAAAGAGGCATTGGAGTTTCTCTGTCACGTCTCTGGTGAACATTTTGTGCATGTTCGGAGCGTTTCGCTGAATTGCTGATCAACATCTGTGAAATAGTACAAGCCACTCGAGTCTTGGCATTAACAGTCTCATCATCGCCTAAGTTCTGTATACTACATGTGCCCTCAAGTAGAACTCTAAGAAGAGTCAGGAGTGAGTTGGGTACAGGCTCGCTCAAGCAATAAGATGAAAATGATCCCGTGAAAGGAGCTTGAGATATGAGTATGTGTTTACGCAGAAGAAGACCCACATCAACTATCTTTTTTGCCTCTTCCTCAGACACTATACGAGTTAAAGATTCGGACAACAAGGAGCCAACTCGAAACCTACTTGAAATAAACACATCTCTACCCTGTGTGAAGGCGTCCCAGCCATCGCCCAATTTCTGCAACAAATGTTCTTTGAATCGAGTGGAATGTATTTCTTCACTAAGCCAATCAGAACCGACTTGCTTCAACCTCCGACTGTACAGATTCTTGAGATCGACAAGCTTCATCGCGGAATCGTTGTGTTCAACAAATGTTATGAGCTCTGCCATAACGAGAGGGTCATAGGGCAGGCCTGACGCGGAATGTTCGGCGTTCTTCGACTTTTTAGATTTAGCCGCTCGTGCTTCATTGGCAAGCTTACAATAACAGGTTTTGTGATAGTAAAGATCACTAGCAGCGGAATCAAATGCTGCATTGACCCGAGAAAAAACAACCCAGTTCTCGGCTTCCTTTGCCATAATTTTGAGTTTATTGTTATCAGACATTGATCTGCAAATAGGCTCACTGCTGTCACCTTCGCGTTTGTGACAATAAACACACTGGGGCAGTTTCCTGTCACAGCCAGATTCAAAACTTGTCCGTGTTCTTTTAGGACTCAGCGTGGAGCAGGATGCCACTGCCTCATTTCGCTCTCGCTTGTGTAGCACGCGCTGTACGATGTGAGTCCGAATACTGTCACGGCATGTCTTATGATATATTGCCTTATTCGTCAACAGTGACATCGACATACACTCATCACTCTCTCTCATCAAACAATCAATGGTCAAATTATATGGAAGCTCAACGCCATTATCTAGGAAGCGCGTTATGTCTTCCTCAATAGCTTTATAGGCGTCATGAAAACGAGATTCTCTATACGGACGCATCAATTTCTTGGAACTGTCTTGCTGGCAAAAGCAACAACGTTCCCAGTCAGTACTAGTCCGTACACGAAGAGGATTCTCACTCATTCTGTGAATGATTTTTGTGAACAATCGCGTTCTCGAATTAATTTCGACAGACAAATCAGAATTGCTTGCGGAATTACGCCAAACAAGAGATTGTATGGCAAAGAGACTGCTTCATAAAGAGCGTTGTTTCTCCGGGATCAGCGTCATTCAGGTTTGCCTGAATGACGCTGATCCCGGAGAAACAACGCTCTTTTCAAGTTCCAAGAAATTGATGCGTCCGTATAGAGAATCTCGTTTTATTCTACATCATCTCCCACGTCTGTTTCCAACACGTGCGTGGATCAGAGTTCACTTTCGCGCCCTTACAATCGGATGTATAGTCGGTAGACCGTCGAAAAGGAGGTTCCCTTCAGCCGCTGGCGGCCATTTTGGATTGTGCCGCTACTGGTCGCCACCGGTCGGTGTCAACTTGTAGCCGATCGTTTTTGAGAACCTCATAGCCTACACTAACAGTGTGCCAAATTTCAAGAAGGTATCACCAAGTGCACAATTCACCTGTATGTGACGAATTCCTCCCCCGCTATCAATCCAGGACCAAATTCTATTAAACCCATCATTCTGCGATGTATTCGGCATATGCGTATGCTCGCGAAGCGGTCATTTTTACAAGGAATAGGAATGTGATTACCGACACGTTCAACACGAAATACGTGGCACGGTGACGCAGTGGTTAGGACTGTGGACTTCAAATCGAATGGTCCACGGTTCGATCCCGACCAGCGGTAACTACGCTGTGTCCTTAGACAAGGCACTTAATCCCCAGTGTCCACATGGGGGCACTGTGGCGCTGTGTACCAAGGCCTACTGCATGTCGATGGTATACTTGCCTTCTACCAATACTGGCATTGCTTGTGCGGGGATAGGACGATGGAGAATCTGCCAGTTGTTCATAGCTGCTCGGTGGTTCTCTCCGGCTTCCCCACCCCTAAAACAGTTCCGCATGCGGTGATCCTGGCTGTCTGTGTTGTTACCCCCACCCCCAACCCACCCCAAAAATAAAAAAATAAATAAATAAATACATTCTGCACGAAATGAGTACATAATGGAAAAGTCCACGGCGCAAGAGTGTATACGCAAATTCTGATGTGTACATGCAAGGAGAAGATGGCCATTTTTTCCAAGTGACTTGTCAATGAACTCATCGGGCGAAAATGAGTTTTCAAAACCTACAATGACCGTAGCCAACTCAGCTTACCCTGTTTCGGAGCTAAGAGATGGGCGGTATTGGAATTGTGAGTTCGGTATCGGTTCGGTATCTGACTTGACTGAGATTTGCTGATAGTACCTAAGAATTCACATCAGGAAAAACAGAATAAATTGTAGTATCATTCTACCACAATGTTATAAATGACACTTCCAATCAGCTCATCAATGGCATTCATTTACGACCACAAACCATATCGACAGTAACTTTGAGACTTGTTCTAAACACACCTCAGTGTTTAAAGACCCATTTGAGGCTTTTGCGATCTCAAAGCACGTCCCATGACCATGCCACCTTCAGGAGGTCCTGCTGCAGGCAGCCAAGACTTGACTAGAAATCGCTGTTAAGCAGTTGGACGTGTACAGAATTCGGTACAATTACCCAGCCCTCTGAGGTTAACAAAACAGAAAATAAAATCAGACCACTTCTTTTATGAAAATGAAGCCTTCACTGCTAACAAGCCTCAACAAGGACTTCTAAATAATGAATGTAGGGAAATTTGAAAATTCAGATTGTTTCGGTACTCAATGATTGATTCGGTTCGGTTTTTCTGTATCTCCATGAAGTCGGAAATGGTTCCGTTTTTCGGTATATTGCCCATCTGTAAGTGGAGGACCTGTATTAATTTAACCTAGCACATCGGATGGAAATGTATTCGGTCGACTAAATGGGTGGTGGCGTGTTCTATCGAAGAGACATGACGTCAATGTAAAGACTACATGAATAAGCCAATTTCGAAACTGCCATCTTTGGACTTTAATCTATGCAAGGTCACAGGTCGCGAGGTGTAAACAGTGCGATTTCATTGCTAACAAAGCGTTTTCTTGGAATGTTTATACCTCGCGACCTGTGACCTTGCATAGATTAAAAGCCAAGATGGCAGTTTCGAAATTGGCTTATAGTTATAGCAGCATGTTGTGTTCTGCACAACGTCTGTGATGTTTTGCATGAAGAATTCGTCATCTAGCACAATGGCTGAAGATGGCGCAGATGAAGAATTGGATTACGAAGGCACAGAGTTTGTCCCTGAATTAAATACCAAGGTGCTCCGAGATAATCTCACACATTTGTTCACACATAATTTCAATACCTGATCTGACTTGATCTGCCTTGCCCCTGGACAAAGAATTCCATAGTTTCGTTGGTTGAACATAATGTAATCCGAAACAACATCGCATATTTGCTCACACAAAAATTTCGATGAGTTGATCTGATTTGTTTCTGAGCGTAACAATCAAGCCACAAAATAAGCAGACTGTCATCTGCAAAATGAGGTCCCCATAGGGTGAATTTAGTGATGCTTCCCTGCACAGCAGGGTAGCATCACTTAAGTTACCCTCTGTGAACCTCAATCTCAATCAGGGTCTCAAAACTAAACAGAAAGAGGTATCCAGAGGATAAATTGGCCCACTGTATGCGATAGCATCATCAAATTCACCACCTGGGGACCTCATTCTGCAAATGTCAGACTGCTTATTTTCAGGCCTGGTAACAATATATCACACTGTTAAGTTTGTGACTGTACAGCGTGGTAGTGTACAAAATGTTACACATTATTCATTAATTAGCCTTCATTTCATTCTAGAATTCTAGATGTCAACAGCCTTGGGTGCCCATAATAATCGACCCATAGCACGATCCATGCACCTTCCCTCAAGCGAATACGCATGTAACAGGAGGAGAGATAAGTGCGGGAGCCGGGGTTCGAACCGTCGACCTAGCATACAAAGCGACCGATTTACCACGAGACTAAGAGATCCGGCCCAACCAGGCTGGTTGGTAAATGGCCTTAATACCTCGACCTCTACACTACTCTCCCCTTCTTTTTTGAGATTCACCCACCGTGAATCTCACCTCAGCTTCCACCTCAGAGATGTCGAAATACCCACCATGCTTCACCATAGCGCCCACAACGCCACCAACTCATGAGGATCGGACGAGCCCCCAAATGCAACAGGAGGAGAGATAAGTGCGGGAGCCGGGGTTCGAACCGTCGACCTCCAGCACACAAAGCGATCGATTTACCACAAGACTAAGAGATCCGGACCAACCAGGCTGCTCGGTAAATGGCCTTTATACCTCGACCGCTACATGCGCTTTTTTTTTTATCACACACTCATTTAATTACAAAACTTGAATCCGATAGTTTTCCAGGGCACTGAATACTTTAGTCAGTATCTCACATATGTCATACCGACCAGAACCACTTTCTACAATTTTGGAAATGCTGGGGTGGGGTGGGGGGGGGGGGGAGGGGTCTACACACTCCGTCAGGCCAAATTCGTCGGGTGGATAAAATTATGCAAACACCATACGGATAGAGATAACACTCCACAAGACCGGTATACGTGCACAATAGGAATAACCCGATGGGCATATAATCGCTGTGGCACAGGCAGAGTTAGTTACATTGCGAGAGTTCTATTTTAGTCCGATACCAGAACATTTCTACATAATCACTGGTCGGCACACATCTAGTCTCTGTTGTGAGTTATATCGTATTTATTATTGGTGTTAACCAGTAAACATCCCTTCCAGCTTGAATGGTGTAATACAACCTTTTTCAGTGGGCATTATTCTCTGCCCAGCCATATGTATAGCATGTGTGGGCCAGAGGAAACTCAGGCTAGACCTGCCCTACACAAAACGTAGGGACAGGAATAATGCACCCGGGTCTGGAGAAAATGGCCAATTGCATTGGAATAAGCTCATGCAATGAATTATTTGAGTTTATTACTTTCCAAAGTGTGATTTACTGGGATTTCCCGGTTTGATTATAAACGCTAACTTAACAAGTGAATTATGCAATCAACAATTGGGTAATGTATCCGTGCGCGCAAACGAACACGCTTTGCCGTGGGTGTAATGGGGACTTCATTGTTTTGTGTTTTTTTACCCTTTACCTAATATGAAAAGCAAAAATAATCAGGGTCTTGAATAACTAATTTTTTTCATTTTTTGTCTCAAAAACATAGGTTATGACCCTCATTGGAACGAGCTCGTTCCAATGAGGGGTCATAACCTATGTTTTAGAGATTAAAAAAATGAAAAAATAATGAAAATTTATTGGCAATTTTTTAGAATAGCGCTGGCCGGTTTTGGCCGTTACGTTAGGTAAAAGGTTAAATAATATAACTACCGTTAATAATGAAAAGTAATAAACAGAGTAATCGCTTGACTGGACTGGTTACGTGAAATAATTCATTCGAGGTGAGGGACTATATTACAAAACACTCGTGCGCATTCGCACACTCGTGTTTGTACAACGTCCCTCACCTCTCATGAATTATGTCACGTAACCAGTCCAGTCAAGCGATTACTCTCTTTGCAATGAATTATTTGAGTGAAATGTACCATGGTAGCATTTACGAGACCAGCCTAAAGAGAGATACCCTGTGTACCACTGGGGAGTTATACTCTTAGGCATGAACCTACATGCTGCGTACATTTCTCCATGTCAATGAGTAGACCCAGCCCTAGACATGGAATACCATACTCATACTATGAAGCACCCGGAGAGTATGTACATCTATATCGTCAGGACTTCAAGATGCTTGTATTCGAAACGAGGTTCGCTGCGATTTTGAATTATAGATTCGATTCGAATCGAAAATATGTGATGCGCAGGGCCCTATTGCCAAGGTACTTATAATGTAAAGGAGACTAAATGTTGGAGCACCTGCCCTGTTGAAGTGAAAAATGATAAAAGTTGGAATTAGGTCCCCAAAGTTCAATAGATAATCTGATGCCTCAACAAAGCTACGAGAAGAAGCCTTCGCGATTCTTCTAAGTCCAAATCCAAAGGCCTGGCTGTAATGAATGTATTTGCTTATTTGAGACTTTGTGAGCATTGTTGGTAGTCCAAAGAAGACAGCTGATGCTGGTTGAATGGCTCTCACCTGTTCACCTGTTCACCTGGTCATGGATGAGACCGTTCCCCTCATCGTGGACTTGGAGAGATAATCAGCTCCGTCTCTGTCGGGAGAAGTAGCACTCTTCATGGGCGGATACAATGGATGTGCACCCGGTAACCCCCCCCCCCCCCTCCCCCCCCCTCCCCACACACACACTATTTTTGTAATTTACATTTCTGTCACAGTCACGAGACCAGGGAACGCAATATTATTTGCGACAGGGGCGGACTTGGCAAAAAAAAAGTTGCCGGGAAATGTACCAAGGGGCCCGGACCCGGACAAAATTTCGATATTTCGAATTGAAAGAACGCTGCTTCCTCTCGCATCTGAGCGATCGTTGGCACTCCACATAGAGGGCAATTCGAGGACATTTTTGTACCATCTTTGTCGCTCATTTGGCAAGAATGGTTGCACCAAAGAAAGGGGGCGCGGTGGCGTTGTGGTAACCGGTTCTCGTCAGATCACCGAAGTTAAGCAACGTCGAGCCCGGTTAATCCCGGATGGGTGACCGTCTGAGCGATCGATTCGGACTCCCGCGTTGTGTACTTGGCAAGGCACTTAAACCCGATTGTCCACATGGGGGCACGATGACGCCGTGTACTAAGGCGTACTGCACGTCGATGTTGCGCATGTCTCCAACTAATCTAGCTCTGCCTGTGCTGCAGTGTGGAGTTACGATGTTGGGGAGCTGGCAGCTGCTCATCGTTGCTCGGTGGTTCTCTCCGGGTACTCCGGCTTCCTCCACCCGTAAAACTGTCACGGTCATGATTAGCCATTGTGCATAAGTATGTGACCTTAAACACCAATAAATAAATAAATGCACTAAAGAAAGTCCCGGACTCATCGCGCCGATCATAGTTTGGGCTGATGGAAGAAAATTTTGATTTTTTCGAACCGAAAGAACGCTGTTTCCTTGCATCTGGCCAATCGATGGCAGACTAGACTGCTGGTATATCGAAATGCCCTCTATGTGAACTGCCAATGGCTGTCCACATAGAGGGCATTTCAATAAATCGACAGTCTATGCAATCCGATCCACTTCGCCGTTTGGTCATTTTCACGAAATTTCATGCACCAAGAGGTGTTGTGCTGTATCAGTTTGGGGGCCCTCGTGGCTTCCAGTAGGAGGGCCCACCGGGTGGACCATATGGCTAGTCGCCTCTGATCAGCGATATGAGATGTCATATGCTGTGCTTTTAAGGTAAAATATATTTAGTTATTCAAGATTTTTGTGTGCGAGTATCATCTTCTAGTCGTGTTAGGAAAAGGGTTAACTGTCATTATGGTCGAAATGTGTCCACCCTAACACCGTCACGCCGCATTCCCACGCGCAAAAATCAGACCTGCCAAGTGCTCCAATCTGAGAAAAATGATAGATTAAAGGGGGATAAATTGACGGTGGTTAATTGAACTGGAATATCGCAATGATATTTATTTATTTATTTATTTATTTATTTATTTATTTATTTATTTATTTATTTATTTATTTATTGGAGTATAACGACACTGTTGAAAGCAAGGGTCACCTTGTGTCGGACAAATTTATGGGTGGAGGAAGCCGGAGTACCCGGAGAGAACCACCAAGCTGCAGCGAGCAATTGTCAGACTCCCCAACGAACTAACACTGCAAAAGCAGGAATAGCACTGACTGAAGGCAATTAAGTACCTTGCTCAAGGATCTAACGCAGTTACCGTTTGTCTGGATCGAACCATGGATCTTCCGGTTGGAAGTTCAATGCTCTAACCACTGAGCCGCCGGGCTCCCCGTAACATTTGCAAAATGACTTCGGAAAACTGCTGAGGTGACTAGAAATCAATCATTAAAAATCATTAAGAGGCATAACACCACCAAAAGTTAATGGAACGGTAGACCACAATGGTATACGGATCTGGACTTCAAACAAATACATCTTTACCGAACACGAAAGGCAGACGACACTTGCAAACACATTTCTTGAAAAACTATTATTTTCATTTTTTGAGTCAAAAACACAGCTTTTGACCCCTAATTGTAACGAACTCAACGCGCTCGTTTCAATAAAGGTCCATAAGCTATGTTTTCAAGACATAAAAATAGGCCGATGAAATCGTCAGATGTGTACCCATACACGCAACTAGTAGAAAGCTGTATGACGGAGGGCCACCACGGATGCCGACATTATGTACACCATACAAGGTATGGGTACATATAGAAATGGATTGGAGGAGTGTCTAATTTGATGGATAAAGGGTTAATATCTCCGGATCAAATTATCAGATTTACATAAAAAAAACTATACAGCACAGCACAGCACATCAGTAACCCGAATAAATATATAAAGTAACATGACAATCGGATTGATATTTTTTGAGTTATCTCATGCCAAAGCGATTGGAGGAATTTTCAATTTGAAGGATAAAGGGGTTTAATATCTCCAGATCAAATTATCAGATTTACACCAAAAACTATACAGCTCAGCATATCAGTAACCTGAACACAATTATAAAGTAACTGGACAATCTAAGCAATATTTTTCAAGTTATCGAATGCCAAAGAGATTGGAGGAATTTTCAATTTGAAGAATAAAGGGTTAATATCTCAGGATTAAATTATCAGATTTACACCAAAAACTATACAGCTCAGCACATCAGTAACCTGAACACAAATATAAAGGAACTTGACAATCCAAGCAATATTTTTCAAGTTATCGAATGCCAAAGGGATTGGAGGAATTTTCAGTTTGAAGGATAAAGGGTTAATATCTCAGGATTAAATTATCCGATTTACACCAAAAACTATACAGCTCGGCACATCAGTAACCTGAACACAAATATAAAGTAACTTGACAATCCAAGCAATATTTTTCAAGTTATCGAATGCCAAAGGGATTGGAGAAATTTTCAATTTGAAGGATAAAGGGTTAATATCTCAGGATGAAAATAACAGATTTACACCAAAAACTATACAGCTCGTCACATCAGTAACCTGAACACAAATATAAAGTAACTTGACAATCCAAGCAATATTTTTCAAGTTATCGAATGCCAAAGGGATTGGAGAAATTTTCAACTTGAAGGATAAAGGGTTAATATCTCGGGAGCAAATCATCAGATTTACACCAAAAACTATACAGCTCGGCACATCAGTAACCTGAACACAAATATAAAGTAACTTGACAATCCAAGCAATATTTTTCAAGTTATCGAATGCCAAAGAAATGGATACGGACGCCGGACGGACAGACGGACGGACAAAGGATGGACGAACGACTGATGGTCACCCCGGATGCCGGCATTATGTGTACCATACATAGTATGGGTACACATAAAAATGAAAAATAATGAAAATTGAATGGCGATTTTTGTGAATAGCGCTGGCCGGTTTTGGTCCCTACGTTGGGTAAAGGGTTAAATAAGGCCACACTCCATTTGGTTATCTGGGATGAGTAGTTCAGGTTAACTACTTACGACGAACATGGGCAACTCGATGTGCTTCCCTGAAACATCAAGAGAGATTAAAAATCAGTCAATTTCAATTTATCACTATTTCAGGGTATGTCAGAAGCAAACCCTGGCCCCGGGCCAAGAAACATAAAGGGTACTAGGTCTAAATTGGGGTTCGGGGGCACCCCCGCCCACCAGAGAATAATGAAGTGTTTTTCCTGAAATTCGAAATATTTTTCTTAAGCTGATATCAAATCGTGTTTCCGTAGTTCTATTTTGGTAACGAAAAGTTTGATACCCAAGAGTTGTCGCCCTTATTTTATCGAAATGCGGATGATTACTTAGACGCTATAATAAGCCAATTTCGAAACTGCCATCTTTGGACTTTAATCTATGCAAGGTCACAGGTCGCGAGGTGTAAACAGTGCGATTTCATTGCTTACAAAGCGTTTTCTTGGAATGTTTGTACCTCGCGACCTGTGACCTTGCATAGATTAAAAGCCAAGATGGCAGTTTCGAAATTGGCTTATAAGCACGTACACATTATCTGGAATTTATGATCTGCTATCTATGGTCGTGTATGATGCAATCCCAAACGCCCTTCGTCAGTTAATCGGATATGAATCATCAAACAGACATTACCGATTTGTTGTTAACCTACAATACTAGATTTTGATAGATTAGATATCTTTACTGTAATTGCTATTGTATTATCCGGTGTCGGCAGTCCACTAATTCCCGCAAATCTCCCAGATCTCTGGGATGAAATGTTAAAGATAGTAGGCCTAATTTCTCCGAGGCCGCCCCTGGTTCGAATGATCGCCGACTCAAAAATAAGTTCATGGTTTTCAGAAAAAATGAGAGTACCAGAGCAAAAGCCATAATCAGTCGAACGCAAATATTTTGTTTTCATAAATTTATTTTATTACAAATTATTGGAGTGGCCGTGGGCACTTTCCAATAATTTGTGATAAAAACACATTTTGAATAACAAATTCAAACCACCAGAAATAATCTAGCCCCCAACCAGTTAATAATGACAAGTAGAATAACAAAAATGTGGCAAAAAAGCGAGGATCTGAAACAACCTCCGCGGTCCCTGCGTGTTCTGGGAATACACTATTTGACGAAGATAAATTTCAGCTCTTAAAGGGTAACGACGGAGAACAGGTTGTTGAAATCATAATGACATTATGTTATTTTACCACAATTCGGTGTGATACTAATCAATTCCCAGTAGTTACTAATTTCGTATACATGTTTCCACAAATCGGAGAATTGATTCTCACTTACTTTACTTTGAGCTGTGTTCCGTGTGGGTTTCAAACTGAAAGCTAGTCGATGAGCTAACAAGTACAAAATCCCACATCAGAGAAATATTTTCCACAAATGAGATTACAAGAAATGGGAACCGTTAGAATCAATGCAGTGGCCTTTTAAACACCTCTGTGCTCTTCTTGTGACAAACTCGCCCATCTTCTTCAGATCTTAAAGTACCAAGTAATTCAAAAGCTAATAAGATCCTATAATAATCGCCGACAAATCATGCCAGATATAAAAAAAGTTTTGCTCATTGTTTGCCACCGAGTTTACTGTGAAATTTCTACCTTACCACGGTTTCCAAACTGCTTTTTCATAAAAGGGAGTTATTTTTTTTTAATGTTCCTTGTTTACAAGGCCTAAAAAAGCATGTCACTGCGAAGCAAATACCCACGCACCCCTGGTGAACCATACAAACAGTAAAAGAGTACTTATAACAACTACAATTTTATGAATTCACAGGGGCGTCGGAAGCACTTCGGGGCAGGGGGTGGGGGGACCCCTGGAAAGGGGCATTTACTCGCACTAGCAGTCTCGCCATGACATGCCGAATGATGCATGTCTCGAAGGCCGAAGGTCCGAGATGGGGGAGTTTGAAACGAGGTGTCCCCCTCCCACTGGAGGGAGGGGGCACCTCCTCCCAAACTCCCCAATTCAATTTTGAAAGCTCCCAGAACGTATTTGGGGTGTATCTTAGCTGTACTTCGAGAATAAATCGTTGAAAAAATTGAGTGACAAACCTGAGAAGGGCAGTGTCTGCCCCCTCTCGCCCCCGTGGCCCGAAGGGAGGGAGGGAAGCTGCCACCTCTGCCCCTGTGCCTCCGGCGTCCCTGTGAATTCTGAAATTTACTGTTTAAGTTTATCATCCGAACATTCAAATTTCCAGTGTAATGGTATACACAAAGGGCATAACTCTATCCATTTTCGACAAATCGACGCGGTTGTTTTTGAATTTGTACATAAATAAAGAAGAATGAAAGAAATTATTGAAATCCGATAATTACTTATAAAATAAACATTATAAATTAGGCCACACAAACTTTAAAATCCGTTTCTCAGGCCCTCTCGCATGATCCTTTTAGCTGCCGCATGCTCTTTTTTATAACCAATAACAATGCAAACGTAAAAAAAATAACAATTAAATGGTTTATGTCTGATACTTTACCCAAGTTAATAAAATTGATAAATTTGGCCCTGGAGTGCCCCCGTGGTCTGATGGCAGGGAGGGGGGGGGGCTTGGCTTCCCCTTTGCCCTGTGCTTCCGGCGTCCCTGCTTGAAAGAGCTGACATTCTTTCTGTTTGTGTATCCACTTAACGGATCGGTAATGATTCGATCCGCTTTTCTCTATTTCAACCCAAAGGCTGCTAGCATTCGGTTGAAAATGACCGAAAGAGGAGAAATAGACTGGACTGGCTCGGCGACTAAGCCACAAATGGGGCAGGATGGGGTGGGACTCGACACCCCACTTTTTCTGCGAAAACTGCTAAACTTATATACATTCATACCTAAAATCCCTAAAGTGGGTTACTGTACTCTCACCTTGGTATTTCTTGTGTCATTTTTTAGCAATTTCGAAAAAAATTTCCAAAATAACTGAAAATTGTTATTGTTTTCTTAAAAGATAGTTCGTCTCCCCCCCCCCCCCTTCCCCCACCCCACACCCCTGGAACGAGCTCGATTTAATGGTGGGTCATAAATATATAAGCTTTGTTTCGGAGGCAAAATAAAAAAAACAATGAAAATTTAAAAACTGAATGGCGGCTTTATGAAATGAAAAGAGTTGGCAAGCATGGCGTTACATTTGATAAAGGATCAGAAAAGGGAAAATCCAACTGAGATAAAGACCGTCAACCCTTTGAACCCTGGTGGTATCTTCCATGTCAGTTATTTATTTATTTATTACGGTTTAACGACACTTTAACAGCCAAGGTCATATCGTATCAGTGACAGTTTTACGGGTGGAGGAAGCCGGAGTACCCGGAGAGAATCATCGAGCAACAACGAGCAGCTGCCAGCTCCCCAACACCGTAACTGCGCACTGCTGCACAGGCAGGGTTAGACTGGTTGAAGACATGCGCCCCATCGACGTGCAGTACGCCCTAGTACACGGCGTCATCGTGCCCCCATGTGAACATAAGGCGGGAGTCCGAATCGATCGCTCAGACGGTCAGCCATCCAAGGTTTAACCGGGCTCGACGTTGCTTAACTTCGGTGATCTGACGAGAACATGTTATTCAGTGAAACAAAAAGGGAATGTAACACTGTGAAACGACAAGGCACTTTCTTTTATAACCCGAGGCTATAAAAAGGTATCAAAGTAGTGACTAGGCGATTCACAGAAAATACATGAAAACGAGAACATTCATGTTTTAAAACAACTTACCCCCGATACATAGAGATTATTACCATTATCGAAGACGTGTCGTGATCTACCCTTAGAACCCGGAGCCCGACTCGGAAACATATTTTGTACATCCACATAATGGTAATAATCATTTTATCTCACAATATATTGGGGATAAGTCAAGAATGTAGACAAAAATATAACGAACTATTTATTCGTACGGATGAATAAAAAGAAAAAAAAAATGGAACTCACGCGAAAGGAACGTGCTTGTATCCGACCCCCTGATATAAACATCTGTATCAGGGGATCGGATACACGACAGTTGCGGAGTTAATACAGACAAAATACATGTTGATTGTAAGAAAAATCGTACTCTCTGTGGCTAAGTGAGATCGTCCCACCTTATCAAGATTTTCAAAATACAATTGGGAGATTGTCCCTTGAGTGTTGCTCCAACTTTGTAGGGAGGTGCGTTCGCACCCATCGTATCCATCCTCCCTACACTCTTGTAATTTATATCAGTTTTGTGGGGGCGCGGTGGCTCAGTAGGTAGAGATGCGGGCTGCAAGCCGAGAGGTCCTCGGTTCGAATACCACCTGCGGCAACGGTGTTGTGGCCTTGGGCAAGACGCTTCGCACCAATTGCCCACGTGGGAGCACAGAAGTGTTGTGTTCTGAGGCGTACTGCACGTCGATGGTACACTTGTCTCCAACCAATGCTAACCCTGCTTGTGTGGAGTTGGGGAGTCTGGCAGTTGCTCGCCGTTGCTCAGTGGTTCTCTCCGGGTACTCCAGCTTCCTCCACCCGTAAAACTATCCGACACGAGGTAACCCTAGTTGTCGAATGTGTCGCTGAACTCAAATAAATTAACAAATCCGAGCCAACGCGCACCCAAGCCTCGATAGTAACAGGTCTATGTTTATATGTTTGTTCGGTGGGGGCTGGGGCCGAGGGTGGAGTGGGGGGGGGGGGCGAATAATCGGAACGTCAATTCAATATTCGAATGTTGCCTCCCACGGATGGATATTCGAATTCGTATTCGAATATTCGTTTCATCATTATTGGTCTCGAAAACTCAAAAGTTAGATTTTTTCCTCACACCAGCACTCGAAGTTGAATATGAAGTAGCGACAGTACTTAAGTACTTTGGTATAATAGATAGATAGACACACAGAAATGACGGGCTTGTGGATACCGAAAAACCTACCGCATCTATTCTTTGTGATATCGATTTACTCATGAAAACCTTGAACGAAAATGTATGCGCTCTCGAAATAAAACGCGAGCACTTATTGTTGTGAAGATGTTGCTTTGTCTTTTCACTTATTCATCGATTAATTCACACTGATGATTCCACACATATTCCATTGAAATATCCAAAGGGGTCATATGGATGTATATATTCCTGGCTGATACTGACCGCAGAGAGAAACAAGCCAAGACCAATACCGGGTCTGGACCTGTGTCGCTGCATGCAACTGAATCAGCAAACAGGAAGTGGCTGCACGGCAGATCTGAAAATTGCATACACGATACAACTGATCATTATCAGGCTCCAGATGAAATATAAAATCAATCCCTTGCATAGAAGCCGAGAAAAGTTTGATGAACTATTTCAATGTTCAGTTGGTACAGTAAAATTTCAAAGTATCGGCAAACAGGAAGTGGCTGCACGGCAGATCTAAAAATTGCGTACACGATACAACTCATCATTATGAAGCAGCACACCAAATATAAAATCATTCCCTTGCATAGAAGCCGAGAAAACCTTGACGGAAAATTTCAATGTTCAGTGGGTACAGTAAAATTTCAAAGTATCGGCAAACAGGAAGTGGCTGCACGGCAGATCTGAAAATTGCTCACACAATACAACTCATCATTATGAAGCAGCAGACCAAAATAATATAAAATCATTCCCTTTCATAGAAGCCAAGAAAACTTTGACGGAAGAAGTGTTTCGGACGGACTGACGGACGGACGGACGGACGGACAGACGGACGGACGGAGTCGAGCGGTTACTAGACCTGCTCTGCCGCTGGCGACGCAGGTAAAAATATCTCCACAAAACCGATATTATTTTATTTATTTAATGGGGTTTAACGACACTTTCGATAGCCAAGGTCACCGCGTGTCGGACATTTTACTGAACAAACATATAAACATATCGTCGCCTGAGTGCTAGAATGTCCTATGTCCCCTATGGGACATAGGACATCCTAGCACCCAGGCGACGATTTTCCAGTTACGATAGAGGCTTGGGTGCGCGTTGGCTCAAATTTATTTATTTATTGGAGTTTAACTACACTGTCGACAGCTAGGGTCACCTCGTGTCGGACAGTTTTACGGGTGGAGAAAGCCGGAGTACCCGGGGCAACGGCGAGCAACTGCCGGACTCCCCAACACACTAAACTAACTCCACACAAGCAGGGTTAGCATTGGTTGAAGACAAGTGTACCATCGACGTGCAGTAAGCTTTAGTAGAGAGCCACCGTGGCCCCACGTGGGCAATCGAGATGCCTTGCCCAAGGACACAACGCAGTTACCCCTGGCGGGGATCGAACCGTGGACCTGTCGGTCTGAAGTCCAATTCCGTAACCACTGAGCCACCGAGGTCCCTCAGTGGTTTAATCATTGGATTTCAAAACGGAAGGTTCCGACGATTCCAGCCTAACTGCGGTAACTGCGTTGTGTCCTTAGCGAAGATGCTTAGTTCCGATTACCGACTTGAGAGCACGGTGGTGCTATGCACAGAGGCATACTAACGTCGATGGTGCACTTGACTTCGGTGGTTCTCTCTGAGTACTCTGGCTTCTTCCATCCGTAAACTGCCCGACACGATATGATCCCGGCTGTTGAAAGTGTCGTTAAACTTCGATTAGATGCTGTCCAACCCAACATGTACAAATTGCCCTTCAAGTTTGTAAGCAATACACGTGCCAACTGTCTTGACCAGAATTGACCCCAATTAACCCAGGCCAGAATAGATTAGTACTTAATACAGTTTTTGCAGTATTCTTGGATGTGATAGTATGCTACACTCTAAAATCAGTTAATTCCACCCGAGAGATCACCCGAGACTTATGATCTCCCTGTCTCAAGTCAGGACAAAGGAGGAGGGTTGGGCGTGGGGCTAGCAACCCCGCCCCGTAAAAAAACCCAACTCGCTACAGGAACGTCAACAGAAGAAACCACAGAAACTTTTATGATGGAGGAAGAAGGGTGTCCATAAAGAAAATGCATGACGCAGGGTGGTGGATGCCACAAATCTGACTACCCTTCTATCAACCAAGAGAACCAACTTCGGCTATGGAACGTAAGGGCCATGTACAAGTCAGAAAAGACGGCGCAGGCAACAGCAGAGATGAGGAGGAACAACCTGGGCATCTTGGGTACTAACGAGGTGCAATGGACGCAGGCTGGACAAAAACGACTGATGACAGGGGAGCTATAGCTATACCCCGGACATGAGAAGATGAGGGTGCCCAAACCGACACAGAGAGCACTGATTGGATGGTAGACTCACGGACCTAGGATCATCACAGCATCCTTCAGAACCAAGAAGAAGATCAAGCTGAGCATCGTCCAGTGCTACGCCCCAACCAACGACAGTTTAGGATAGGAAGAGGACAAGGACCAGTTTTATCACAGACTTCAGATCCTCGAGACCTACCCGGACAAGGATGTCACCAACGTCATGGGAGATGTCAACGCCAAGATTGGGCCTGACAGCACAGGATATGAGCAGGTCATGGGGACTCACGCACTGGGAGAGATGAACGACAGTGGAGAGAGATTTGCTGATCTGTGTGCACTCAACGACCTTGTCATTGGAGGCAATATCTTTCCTCACATGTGGATCCACAAAAGTATCTTGGTATCTCCAACCAGCGTAACAGAGAATCAGATCTACCATGCAAGCAAGAAATTCTGAAGGACGTGAGTAGAGGAGGAGACGTGGCATCAGGCCACCACCAATTGTGGTCAAACTGAAGCTGAACCCGAGGAAGAATCAGATAGTTGCGTCAGACAGAAGAATCAAGTTCAACGTCAGACTTCTGAAAGACCCCAAGACCATATAAGACTTTGGGCAGACGCTTAGGAACTGGTTTGATGCGCTCTAGAAACTGTGTGAAGAAGACTGCGTACCTCAAAAATGGCAAAATGTAAAAGAGACACTTAGATCATCATGCCAAGAAGTTTGTTTGTTTGTTTGTTGGTGGTTAACGTCACATATTTATGCACCATGGCTAATCGTGACACATGGAGATGAAGTCAAGTTTAGTCAATCGTTGATCTACATGTTGCCCATTTTAGAGGACTTTCACCCCAAGCATTGGTGACTGGGTCCTATTTTACTAGTAAAGCGGAACTGGTTTACCACAGTAAACAAGTGCTGCTTACTTCCCGGGGTTCCCACGGGGATGCCAAGTAATTAGAGTCAAGAAACACCAGCAGAAAGAGTGGATCACAGCTGGGACCTTGAGCAAAATTGAAAACAGCAAGAAGGAAGCGGCAGGCAGCAACAGCAGAACTAGAGCAGCAAAAGCTAAGGCCCAAAAAGAATATACTAAAGCCCACAGAATAGTAAAGAAGTACATTAGAAAAGTCAAGAAAGACTACATGTATGTGGATGGGCTGGCAATACGAAGCAGTTGTACGACACCACCACGCTGTCCGGCAAATGCAACAAGCCGGAAAGACCCGCCAAGGACACGCACGGCAACACCATCATCGAACATGAGCAACAGATGGATTGAACACTTTGAGGAACTCATGAATAGATCAACACCACCAAATCCACCCGACATCGACCCAGCCGACAATGATCTATCTCCCCATTAACTGCGACAAACCAACCAGAGAAGAGATCAGGAGGTCCATCACCATGCTGAACGGCAAGGCAGACGGACCAGATGGCAACACAGCAGAGGCCCTGAAACCAGACCTGGGTGCATCAATGGAGACGCTACATCCACTATTTGGGAGAATCTGGGAAGACGATATACCGGCAGACTGGAAGGTGGGATATATTATCAAAATCCCTAAAAACGCGACCTGAGCAAATGTAGCAACTACATAGGCATCACACTCCTGTCTGTGCCTGGGAAGGTCTTCAACCGGATTTTTTTTAGAGCGATTGAAGGACACCGTCGACCCACAGTCACGAGATGAGCAGGCAGATTTCCAACATAACAGATCATGCACTGACCAGATTCATAGTCACGCAACCCAGTTGATTTGGGTTGATTTTTAACCCAACAGATTTTAGAGTGTAGCCTGTATATTAAGTGAGCTCCAAATCGTGAAGCATCTTCTCATTTAATTATGACGTATTGTATCCCAAATTAGCTATGCTGTAACCTCCCCCACCCCCACCCAACTGCCCGAAACGGTTATCACAGCAAGTATCAATTCTAGTATCGTAAGAAAGTACATGGTTACGTTACTAACAAGAACGAATCGATATATGAGACTCCAACCCAGACGGAAATATCGCGACTGAAAAATATATGGGGAATGACCACACACCCCTCCTTCTCTAGATCGTCGTGAGAATGGAAGCCACTTGGCAAATTTGAAACGTGCTTCATTGAGCTACTCTCTCATCCCCACGCTCCGCTCGCGCAGTGCATACATTTGATTTAATAAGTTTTGTTTTTTATTACATTATAATTGCTAGCGCGGTGGCTCAGTGTTGGACAGTTGGACTTCTATGCTAGAGGCCCCGAGTTCGATCCCCGTTCGGGACGACCCGCGTTGTGTCCTTGCGCAAGACACTTTATCCCGGTTGCACGATGACGCCGTGTCTAAGGCGTTCTGCACGTCAGTAGAGGGAGATGAGGTAAACGTGCCACATTGGGGGAATCTCGTGGGGGATCTCATATGTGACGTTATAGTCACGTGACCTGGTGGCGCCATGTTTGGTTGTCATGGTAACCCGCGTGAGCGGCCATCTTATGACGTTATCTCCATTGTGATACGTCGTGTGAGTGCGCATGCGCAGCGCGTGTTGTTAGGGTGATACGTGTTTCCGTCGGCCATTTTGTATACAGGAGGCCGCCATATTGGTTTCTATGGAAGCTCGTTCCAATGAGGGGTCATAAGCTATGTTTTTGAGGCAAAAATTGAAAACATAATAAATCTGAATGGAGATTTTTGTATATAGGTCTAGTCGGGCTTGTTTGTTACGTTGGGTAAAGGGTTCATGCTGAAAATTATCAACGGTATTGCAATTATTCAGATATCTATTTGGACAAGTGATTAATCGGTTAACCAAGGTTTGGTTAATCCATGTGATTAATCGATCAAGAAAAACACTTAACCGTTTCAGCTCTACTGGGCGGTTAGGCATTGGACGAGCTTCGTTGGATGACTTCTGGAAATTCGCTTTGGGATTTCCAAACCGTCTAGTATATTGATGCCGTCTTCCAACACATACTTAAAAAAAATTGTTTACCACTTGATGCGATTATCTAAGATCTTCATCCTATTTCACTGTTTATTGATTATTTACTCATTTCTTCTAATGGACTGACAGACTTGGTTAAAGATAACATTTCATAATCGTCACCAAAGGAAGCTTTACGAGAAGGCTTTGTTGTTAACAGTCAGCTAACCAATTACCTCCAAATGCTTGGAGTCTGATAATGTTGCTTCAGGAAGTTATCTACCAACCTTTCAGGATTACCTTTCTAATGAAAATTACGGTTGTTCTGGTGTTTTCAATCTAATCAGCTGTTTCACTGACACTGACCCACACCCCACCCCTTACCCATGGTAACGGCTATTATTTTTTCATGTTTTGTGTGAAAAACATAGATTTTTATCCATCAATGGGACGCGTTCGTCCAGGTCGTCTCAATGCGGGGTCATGGGCTACGTTTTGGAATTGAAAAGTTTAGGTTATTGAAGAATTTTTTTGTTTGTTTTAGTTTTTATTTTTCGCCAAGTGCTGTTTTCTGTTCGTGTTAGGTAAAGGGAAATCCCCCAAGCCACCAGTCCAATTATGCTCGACGCTGTTCTAGCCTGTTACCAGTCTAGTCCTTAAAAAGACCCTCGTCAATGTTTAGATTAAATCGTCTGGAGTACTTCAGGTGATCGGCTTTTCTGGCCAATTCAAATATGCCAGACGGTTGAATTAAGAATGGCCTATTGTAGGGTCACATAGCAACCACGTGCTACCATAGAAACCAGGATGGAGGCCATCAGTATAGAAAATGGACGACGGAAACACGTATCATCCTAACAACACGCGCTGTGCATGTGCACCGACACCAGGTATCACAATGGGGCGACGTCACCACATGGCCGCTCACGTGGGTTACCATGATAACCAAACATGAGGTAACTGGGTGACGTGACTATGACGTCACATGATATCGCCCATGATATCACCCCGATAAGGCACGAAACGTGCGAGCTATATTTCTAACGCAAGAAAAGCTTCTCAATTGAGAAATGATTTTACCGAATCTTTAATGCCTCTATCATTATGAATGAAGACTCGACACATTTGTAGTTTTGTAATTTTAAGTTCCACAAATTGTGTTGATATCTTGATGGTTTCACTGTAATTTTAACTGGGCCACGAAAGAATATGTGTATCTCAGTCAGTAAAGCTCTGTACTACCTTGCTACCTTGTCATCGAACCCAGGGGGATTTACAAGGTATAGAAGGTCTTGGACTGAATGTGGTAAATTCTCTGACTGACCGTTCATGTCTTCTGCAGCTCAGTGCGTGGAATGCGTGCTTGTCAGACACCCAACTATCGTTGAAATTATTCACCAGATGTCACAGTGCAATGCCTCAACTGTCTTTTTGATGAAAATATAAACATATTTCTTCATATACCTCACTTTTATCAAATATCCACTACTTTTTTTGAATAGTATATTACAGGGATGTCTTATATTGACACGTTTGCATGCGCCCATTTGTGGCCATTGTGTAACCGTGTAACATGTCTGTGTGAAGAGGTGGAGAGGCGCGTATCCCCTATGCCCCCCACCCCTCTCGGTTCCGCCGCCTCTGCATTACACATCCACAAACATGGACAATATTCTCTCCTTGTGTTGTCCATATCTATTTGCATGGAAAGGATTGGATTCACACAAAAAACAGGACGGATGGACCAGACGTAGTGAATATATCGTGCAATATATATCGCAAACCTGTACAAGGTAACTAACCTCTCCAGTTGAATAAACTCACGTTTCATCTCGTAATTCGAAATCAGTCGCTCGACACTGTGTACGTTCGTTAAACCAACCCATCCTCTCCACAAAATAACTCAGAATCCAACAAAGAAACACAACTAGTGTTCGTCGAACGTTCGGGATTCGATTCGATTGTGAATCTTGTTACTGATTCGATTCGATTCAAAACCATTTAAAAAAATCGAATTCTGGAGTGATTTGAATTTCATAACATTTCTTTATTGTCGACGGTCTAAAGATAACAACTCCCCCCTTGTAATTTTCAGATGAATAAGATTGAACGTATCCAGTCTAACCAGGTAGCACAAATTCAGTCGGAAATTTCATAACAAGGGTTCGGTTCGCTGATGGGGGGGGGGGGGGGGGGGGGTTGAGTTTTCGTGGCTAACGCAACGGTGGCTAGGATCATAAAATGAAAGTGTCAATGACACTGTAGCTCAACTTGACAAACTTGAAATTGGTAAGTTATAAGTGAAATGGCAAAATTGAAGATCATTGGTGCCAATGTAATTTGGTGAAATTTCAACATAACAGCATTGTGTGTACACAACGTCAAGAGTAATCCATGCATTTTTAAATGTAAACTGTAAGACTGGCTAAAGGAAGAATGTTGATACACAAATGCAGTAAGTTCAGAGGTTATTGTAAATGGCAACTTTTTTCACAGAAATGAATGCTAATCAATAGCTCTTATCTAAAGGTCTCGCCCAATGAGCACACCAAGTTAAAAAACAATCCTGTGATAAATGTGGCCTGTAGGCCATGTCAAAGAATGTTGATACACAAATGCAATAAATTCAAAGATTGTTGCTAACAGCAACAGTTTTTGATGGAAATGATAAGAAAATCGATAGCTCCTATCTTTGTCACCCTGCATAAGCATACAAAGTTTCAAAACAACCTGATAATGAATGCGCCCTCTGAGGCATGCGAAAGGAAGATGTTAATGCACAAATGCACTAAGTTTGAAGGTCATTTCTTGTGGCAATATTTTTTTTCTCTTTTTTATGGAAATTCATAAATATACCCTGCAGAGAGTCAAAAGGGATAAGTTGCTACACAAATGCAGTAAGTTCAAAGGCTGGTGATAACGACAACGACAATAATGTTTTAAAGGAAATGAAAAAAGAATCAATAGCTCACATCTAGAGGTCACCCCGAACACACATACCAAGTTTCAAAGTGATCCGATCATAAATGTGCCCTGAAGGATGTGCCAAAGGGAAATATTGAAGCCTGACTAAATTAAGTGTTCAAAGGTTGTTGCCAGCGGGAACATTTTTTGGCAGAAATGGAAGAAAATCGATAACTCACATAGAGATATCACCCCACACAAGCACACAAAGTTTCCAAGTGATCCAATCATAAATGTGCAATGCAGGGTGTGTCAAAGGGAAATATTGATGCATAACTGCACTAAGTTTTTACTAAGTTCATCGGAGGTCGTTGCCAATAGCAACTATTTTTGACGGAAATGGAAGAAAATCGATAGTTCCCATCTAGAGGGCACTCCAAACAAGCATTCTAAGTTTCAAAGTGATCTGGTGAAAAATGTGCACTGCAGGGTGAGCCAAAGGGAAATATTGATGCACAACTGTACTAAGTTCATCGAAGGTCATTGCCAGCGGGAACATTTTTTGATGGAAATGGAAGAAAATAAATAGTTCCCATCTAGAGGTCACTCCAAACAAGCATGCCAGATTTCAAAGCAATCCGATCATAAATATGCCCTATAGGGTGTGCCAAAGGGAAATATTGAAGTCTTGACTAAACTAAGTTCTCAGAACGTTACAAACGGCAACATCTGGTCAAAAATGTGCCCTGTACGGCGTGCCAAAGGAATATATTGATGCCTGACTAAACTAAGTTCAAAGGTCGTTGCCAGCGGCAACATTGTTTGACGGAAATGGAAGAAGATCAATAGCTCCCATCTAGAGGTCACCCCAAACAAGCATGCCTGGTTTCAAAGCAATCCAATCATAAATGTGCCCTGTAGGGTGTGCCAAAGGGAAATATTGAGATCTGACTAAATTAAGTTCTAAGAACGTTTTCCAGCGGCAACATTTTGTGACGGAAATTGAAGAAAATCGATAGCTCCCATCTAGAGGTCAACCCAAACAAGCATACGAAGTTTCAAAGCGATCTGATCATAAATGCGACCTGTGAGGCGTGCCAAAGGAAATTGTGGACGTACGTACGTACGCCGACGGACGAGAAGTGATGGCAATAGCTCAGCTTGACTTTGTGAAGTTGCGCTGAAAATGGACAGAGCCCATTTTCGAACTCGATCAAGAAAATATTCGTGGAAACCCACATAACGAAAATGAATCAGATCATTTGACGTTTGTTCAAGTTATCGCGCTTTCGCGCACAAAATTTGCAAAAAATGACCAGGTCAGCCCAATAGGTTTGCTGTCGTATATCGGACCGAGCCCGTTTTCAAACTCGATCAAGACATTGTTCCTTGAAACCCATGTGCCAAATATCAGTCAAAGTGGTTGACGTTTGTTGAAGTTATCGCGCTATCAAGCTCAAAATTAGTCGATTTTAACAAAGGGCCATAACTCTTGTGAAAACCGTACATAGGACGGAGCTCATTTTCGAACTCGATCTGGACATTGTTCCTTAAAGCCCATGTGCCAAATATCAGTCAAACCGGTTGACGTTTGTTGAAGTTATCGGACTATCAAGCTCAAAATTATTCGATTTTAACAAAGGGTCATAACTCTTGTGAAAACCGTACATCGGACCAAGCCTGTTTTCGAACTTGATCAAGAGACATAGTTCCTTAAAACTCATGTGCCAAATATCAGTCAAATCGGTTGACGTTTGTTGAAGTTATCGTGCTATCAAGCTCAAAATTAGTCAATTTTAACAAAGAGCCATAACTCTTTCGCGTCATCAGATGTTGAACATGCATATCAAGTCACATACCAAATATTATCAAAATCCGTCCAGAAATAACTAAGTTATAAGCAAAAAGGCCGCCCGCCCGGAACCGACCGACCGATCGCCCGCCCGGCCCCGACCGATGCTCACCATACCAATTGTCGAGTTTTTTTTTTAAAGCTCCACCAAAAATGACATTTGAAGCGAGAGTGAAAATTGAGTCACGGCACGCGTGCACATATATCGTCCTTCAAGTGCACCAAGGCTTTGGCATTGCAGATGGCGCTTTGCTGCACACAAAGGACGATAAATGACTTTTTCTTCGACCACCTTAGTCATACCTGTCAGTTTTCTAATAGCCAAGTATTGGTGCGAAATTCAGCATACAGTAGGAGATTTTATGATAGGTGAAGTGTTAAAGGGGTCATTGGAGCCTATAGTAAATTCTAATATTATTAGTTACACAGTTTGTTGATGGCCTAATATGGTGTCAGTTAACTTCATATTGGACGAGAGCGAAGCTCGAGTCCAATATGGAATTAACTGACACCATATATACCATATTAGGCCACCAACAAACTCTGTAACGAATATATTCTACCGACTGCAGCATCGATGCACAGAACTAATAACAACAGCGATCAACATTAAATGAGAGAATTCTCACAATGTGTTCACGTGTCTTTGCCTTGTTACAATTTATGGGAGAGTGCCTACAGGCACTCTCCAATAAATTGTAACAAGGCAAATTCATACATACCAAACAGTTTCATTTCGAAGGTAACATGACACACATCCACAGAATATGAAGCCTTTTACGTTGCCTAACCTGCACTTCAGACCAAATATGGGCTTCCAACACTCAATCTTTCAACTTGAAGCGTTTTTTTTCGGCTGCCGCCATTTTGAATAATCAATGAACAAAGGGGAGATTACCCTTAGCTGTCAGCGTTTTTTGATGTTGACAGGCAGTATATGGTTTTATATGCAGTCTGCATGTGACGTCTTTGAATCAATGAAATTCCCAGATACTTGTAGGAGGTAAGATATAATATAAGAGTACTTGTAAGTAATCGGCAGACAGAATATACTCGTGCAGAATAGGGAAATAAATTATGATGTACTACCTATCAATCAAGTCCCCATTGTTCTAAGAAGATGCCAGGTGCGCCTGGAAGTGTACATTCGAATAGATGAGAATTATGTACTAAACTGTCATTGTAAATTATGATGTATTACCTATCAATCAAGTACCCATTGTTCTAAGAAGATGCCAGATGCGCCTGGAAGTGTACATCCCAATAGATGAGAATTATATACTAAACTGTCATTGTATTAGCAACGCTTTGACGAAGGTTAGGAAAGGCCTCTCTATAAAGTCAATCATGCTCAGAGGAACCAAAACTGTACTGTCATAGTAACGACTATTGGACAATTTGGTATGTTGGGCTGTCAAGTTTGATTTGGTGTTTTTCATCTTCAGGTGGTGATGCATTTTAACTTGAGGAGACCTTGACAACTAGTTGTCAAAGTATTCCATTGTCCTGTCAAATCATACCTGATCTAACTGGACTATCACGCGCTCTTCGAACAGAGGACATCCTCCAGGCTGGCGTCCATTGAAGCTTGGCCATTCCTGCTTGAAGCGGACTGGTGGAGACACGTCTTTGGCAATGGCAGCCTCATGTCATCTGACATGTTGAGTGCCTCTGTCCAGATCTCGTGATGCTTAATAAGCATGAATTCGCAATTCTGCTCAAGGCCAGTCAAGTTCCACTGCGTATATAACTGTCGGCAGAACCCCAGAACAGACACCTCAGGTTACACTCGTAAACCGTACGCTGTTAGCACTCCTGCACACGCTATATGAAATATTTCGTTGGGCAGAAAGCTTTGATTGTCCTAAGCAAAATACCGTCACCCCAGTATTGGTGATTAAGTGTGATAAACTTTATAGATTTTGATGCTGTGAGACTAGGTTCCATTAAGAGTAAAATCCTCGCCCTCTGATTGGATGAGAACTGGTGTAGTTTCTTTTATGTTTACGGCTCCAGTAGCAAATGTTACCGTCTGACGTCACACCCGAAATATTTGAAATGACGTCGCCCGTTTCGCAATTGCCTCATCAGCGGAGTGACTAGCAAGCCACTTCGTTTTTTCTGGATTC
Source organism: Pictodentalium vernedei (assembly GCA_031216915.1). Classification (NCBI taxonomy): domain Eukaryota; kingdom Metazoa; phylum Mollusca; class Scaphopoda; order Dentaliida; family Dentaliidae; genus Pictodentalium; species Pictodentalium vernedei. Next base: position 196,484,835 of record CM062288.1, on the reverse strand, counting down.
CGGATAAAGTGTTGTTTAAATTACAAACCGATTTACGATTTGAACTGAGATTGAATGAGTTTATCCGGTTTATTGATTATTTACCCTGTGCCGTCGTGGGGTACACGAGAGGTTTATTTACAAAACCTGTGATCGTTAAAAGTTGCCTTGAACAAGCCAACTTTTCAACGATCACAAGTTTAGTATATAAACCTCTGGTGTTTCACAATGTAGGTTTTGGGCAATGGGTAATGTCTTATTGAAAAATATACGTTATTGTGTTGAGTTGACGGTACCATATAATCTGAGATTTGCGGCTCGGAGCGTATGTTCAACCGAGACGCTTCGTGTCTCAGTTAAATATAAACTCCGAGCCGCAAACCTCAGACCATGTTACCGTCAATTCATCACAATAACTTATAATTTTAATATTTTTGACGTGAGAAAATGGCGAAGTTCTTAAGACTTTGTATTAATAAAAGAACTGATAATCGAAAACGGAGCTATTTGTCCACATTTGTCTTCTACCCAGAAGTAACATGACAGTTCGCGGAAGCAATTTAGAAGAACCACCACTCCAAACTCAAAGACATTGTGTTAAGAAACAAGTCCGAACTGTATTACAAAACCACTAGACGAACATTGAGTCACGGTCATTAACGCAGTATGCCTATTGATATTGGTTCACGACGGAGACAGACAGCACCAGAAGGTCATAGTATCGTAACAATCGCAAAGTGGATTCGATTCGATTCGAGATTCCATTCGGTATCGAACCTTTTGTTTGATTCGATTCGAGAGAATCTTCTTGATTCGCTGGACTCGAAACACAACTCACAGTTACTAGACCAAATCAGAATCACTGTGGTAGGCTCACTTCAGATTTATCGTTACCTGGGATAAAAGTTTGACGGCACTGATTGAAAAACAACATTTCTATGAAATGTTATAGTTAAAGTTCGAGATTAACAATTCACTATAATAATTAACTTTAAACTTTATAAACGCATCTTGTGCGCCACTGGGAATCGCCGATGAAGTCATAAATTATGCAGACTCTCCCGATAAAAGATTTACACTTCGTTTGTTGGTTGATGGATAAGTGCGAAATTACTGAAGCACACAATCGAAATATTCTGGAATAGAAGCTACAACACAGGATCGACCGTCCCCAAAACTGAAGTCAGTGTGATTGTAAAGAAAACCCCAAAAAATCTTTCTTTTTATCATTTCGGGAGTGTTAATATCAGAGCTGATCAAATAGATTTGTGCCCAATATATAAAGATTTACAGTACGGCCGCCATGGACTGGTCATTTTCCACGGGTGGGCAATATTTCCACGGACGCAATAATATTAAGATTCCAAACACTTATAGGAATACTCATCAAAAATTTAATTAATGAAGAACCGGGATAACCGTGTGGCTTAGATACAGGAAATATGCGACACACCCACTCCATCACCAAGAATTTTTTCTCGGGAATTTCGAATTCTGTCAGTTTTTATTTTACGCACGTAGTATTCATTCTACACTGAAAATAAATACCAGTTACTGTTCGATAAAAAAAGATTTCATGCCTTTCACACATTCATTTGTCAGAAGTGTTATGGTGGCGGTCGGAAGGATTAAATTTCAGACAGGATCTTTCAGTCCTTACTCCCAACTATTACTTTAGAAAATTTGTAACCAATTAGCGTGATCCCGTTGTATCGGTCTTGAGGCTAATAAAGATAATTAGAATGCATTAAATGCTAATTAGAATGCATCCAATGATCTGTTTGGTCTGTCGAGACGACAGTTTTGAAAACCTTGCTTTGCGCAGAAATTACTCATTTTGATTGCACAAACAATCATTTGTAATTGCAGGTGGTGTCTCATGATAACGGGCTTGAGCGGCAGTATTTTGCCGCCATTACCAATTTATCATGGCAATACGTTGTGTTCCGCCGCGTGTGCAGAACGTGTTGTTTGGGTGACATGTTTCCGTGGTCCTTTTGTCTGATGGAGCCTCCTACCTTGAAAGTCATGGGGGCACGTGGTTGCTATGGGATACAGCTATTGCTATAGTATCGACCATGTGATTAGTGGCTGCGTTCGATTTAACGTGTATCATAGTAGTGTACTTCTGAGGGTTTACATCCATTTTGTCTCTTGATATAGGTTTACTAACATGAGTCGGGCATTGGTAAGTACCGCTACCACCAGAAAAAGCACGAGATACTCGGCGTGCATCATGATATGATGTCACCCCCATGGTCCTGCTATCAGAACTTTTCGGCCGCTGACACACAATTAACACTAACGACCATCAGGATCGTTCGCAGCAAGCATTGATAGCGATCTGAGTACTGCCTGAATTTTAACCCTTTGAAATCTCGTTTCCTGAAATGGTATCGCCTTTGTGTACGCTTACAATGAGGTGGGTGAGCCCAATATCAATATACAGGGAGGATAAAATAATAACTGCAGTCTGCAGCCGTCCGGCCTCTTATAATAAGACAAAATGGGACGAAATCTGCCTTGAACCGAAAAATCGGTTTGCAAGTTCAAATGGTTAGTGGATGATGAACGATCTGTGAAAATGCTTTTTTCAAGTTTGTGTGATTGCCTAAAAGATATAAATACGTTGCAAAATCACCATTGAACGTTCATATTTCAATAAATATAATCTGCAGTCCATGTTACAGTAAGGTTGTTTAAATCAGTTGGATAACGTCATTGGGTGTACACAAGCCATCCTATTCTCCGCCTCCCTGCAAACAACCCACCCGGTTTCCATCTTACTATGGGGCATTCCCACGATTACCGGTTCTAGCACCATCATCTGATAACTCATTCTCGAACACGAGCAAGAGATCATTTGATGCATTCTAATTATCTTTATTAGCCTCAAGACCGATACAACGGGATCACACTAATTGGTTACAAATTACCTTACGTGTCACGAACTTTTTTTCTAATCAAAACTTTCAGAAAAGATGAAAAATCCCATCTGTTTCTCGCTGAAAGATGTGGAGGCACTGTGTTCGATGGAAATTACATTTTCGTCATTCTCAGGCAATTAGTAACCAAGCCAATCAATATGTATTAACCCTTTTCGCAACACACCGTTAATAAGTGACTGTTATTTGTACTAATACACAAAGGCACCGAAAGCCAATTTCGGCGGAGCCATCCGTGGTGACCCAGGTCCAGAGTGGTCAATATACCAACTACAGTCAGATCACCGAAGTTAAGCAACGTCGAGCCCGGATAGTCCTTGGATGGATGACCGTCTGAGCGACCGATTCGGACTCCAGTGTTGTGTTCTTGGGCAAGGCACTTAACCCCGATTGTTCACATCGGGGCACGATGAAGCCGTGTACTAAGGCGTACTGCACGTCGATGGTGCGCATGTCTTCACAACCAATCTAACCATGCCTGTGCTGCAGTGCGGAGTTGGGAAGCTGGCAGCAGCTCGTCGTTGATCGGCGGTTCTCTCAAGGTACTCCGGCTTCCTTCACTCGTGAAACTGTCACCGACACGATATGACCTTGGCTGTTAAAGTGTCGTTAAACCCTAATACAAATAAAATAAATAAATAAATTCCAGCTACATCACCAGGGCATAAATTCGACGAAGGCATGCCTTGGTGGTGTAGCTGGAATATTAGACAGTCCGGATTAAAGTTAAAAAACTCGCGACTTCTTTGAAATTTATTTTTGTATATATAAAATATGCATGTAGTGGACGTGACGCAATATCTATTTGTTTATTATTTATTTATTGGTGTTTAATGTCACATACTTATGCACAATGGTTAATCGTGACCATGACAGTTTTACGAGTGGAGGAAGCCGGAGTACCTGGAGAGAACCGCCGAGCATCGACGAGCAACTGTCAGCTCCTCAACATTCTAACTATGTTCAAGCTCCCTTCAAGCAGGGTTACAGCGGTTGAAGACATGTGCACCATCGACGTGCAGTACGCCTTAGTACACGGCGTCATCGTGCCCCCCATGCAGGCAACCGAGATAAAGTGCTTTTCCCAAGGACACAACGCGGGTCGTCCCGGACGGAGGTCGAACGCGGGACCTCTAGCACAGAAGTCCAACAGTCTACCACTGAGCCACCGCGCTCCCATAATATCTTATTTAATTAACACGTATTGTACCGGTACAACAAATAGAATATAGAACACATTGGAACTCAGGGGGGGGGGGGGGAGTTGTCAAATGAATTGCTGAGTGTCCTTCTAATAATGGCTTTTATAGACGTGAAGGCATGTAATAAACACAGAAGAACTACACACGCGTGTGGTGTGACGTTCTGTGTTTGTCTGGTTCGGAATCACATAATTACCTGCAAGAGAGAATGAGTATCTAAAACTTTAATCCAGGTGGAATATCCCGACTGGAAAATTATTGGAGAGGGATCATCCCCATCAACGACGTCCCTGGCATGGGCAAAGTAAATACAGACACATATAATAAAAAGAAAATCTACAGCTTTTGAGTTGATATCAAAATCATATCGCTTGTCATTTACAGTGCTTTTGTATATATTTAACATGAGCGCAACACAAGTATGGGGCCATGTTCAAACCTATATGTTGCATGCCCACTATAGAGGACGTCAATCCCAGACACTGGTTACTGGGTCCTATTTTGCAAACAGAACAGAACTAGTTTACCACAGTAATCAAACACTACCCAACTTCTCGAGATTCTTGTGGGGATGCCACAGCCAGGAGGGTTTGAGTTTGAGAAAACTGTGTGATATTCACTAGATATCCCCCCCCCCCCCCACGCCCCCTTCTCGACCAGTAGTGTTAAAACTGACGTTTCATATTATTCAGAACTCTCGTATCCACAGAGGATAGACAAGAAATGCGAAGTACCTGATGGCGAAACACTCACCAGATATCAGTCAAAGACCAAGAACGATGTGCGTCCGTGCGGTCGTACAGACGTTCTCGCACTGTTAGTACAATACCTTGAACAAACGTTCTCCGATTTGATTAATATTTGCCATACAGGTCTTTTGCAATCACGTCTCAGGCGAGTTCGAAAACTGACCCAGCCCGATTTTTCGTCACCGAGTTATGGGGCTTAACTAGTCAATCTTTACGAATTTTGAGCTCGTTAGCGAAATAACTTGATCAAACGTTCTACGATTTGTCTAATATTTGCAATAATATCTCAAGTGAGTTCGAAAACTGGCCCGGTCCGATTTAGTCCATTTTTACGAATTTTGAGCTCATTAGCATCATTTTTTACGAATTTTGAGCTCAACGCGATGACTATTCTGATTTTCAATGGAGAGTGCATGAAGAAAGTAGCCACAACTCGATGCCTGCATCTCCAATGCGCACCTCTTGTGTTTTATTTATTTATTTATCGGTGTTTAATGCCACTTTCAGCAGCTTTGGATATATCACCACAACATAGGTATTAAGTTTAGCCAATCATTTATACCTCAGCTGCCCACTTTAGAGGACTTCCAACCCAGGCGTTGGTTCCGGGTTCTATTTCACCAATAAAGCAAAATTTGATTACCGCAGTAAACAAGCACTGCTTTACTTCTCTGAGTTCCCATGGGTGAATAAAGAGCTTGCGTTGTAAACCGTTGGAAAGATATGGTATATAACATATGCACTATAAAAAAATGTTGTTTTGCGTTTCTACCTTCTACATTTTTATTACAACAGCAATGCTGTTTACATCAAACAGGATTTCCACCAAGCCAGAAAATAAGCAGACTGTCATCTGCAAAATGAGGTCCCCAGAGGGTGAATTTAGCACAGCAGGGTAGCCTCACTAAATTTACCCTCTGTGAACCTCAATATCAATCAGGGTCTCAAAACTAAACAGAAAGAGGTACCCAGAGGATAAATTGGCCCACTGCATGGGATAGCATCATCAAATAACCCTCTGGGGACCTCATTATACAAAAGTCAGATCGCTTATTTTCAGGCCTGATTTCCACCAAACTAAATGGTATCACAGCACTAAATATTTTCCTATATGCCACCATTATAAAGTACAGGCGAAAAAATATATGATCGCATCACTTTAATTTTTGCATTCGAATATCTTTGTGAAGTATAGCCCTTCAGACAACTTTTTTCTGACCCGAAAACAGAGGTCTTGCAACAAATAGGAGAGAAAAAACTGACAGGAAGGGAAGCACCGTTCACGAGCACATATTTTTCATGAAATTTCCAACAAAAAACACACCAATAGTCAATTGTATTTTTGGGGTCCAAAAGTCATCAAATCACCCTCTTTATTTATCTGTAATATTCAACAATCATGCAATATATCTGTAGAATTGTTCAAGCGTTTATTGAAATAATATATTTTCCCAAGGTTGCTTCATTTTGGAGATTGCATCATTTCAAGGCGGGTAACTCCAATTCAAATATTTAGTACAGGCATATCAAAAAACAACTAACGTGCGATCTCGCTTCGGCGAGATCGCACGTTAGTTGTTATTTATTTGGGCGGATATTCTGTTAAGTTGTGAACTGCAAGTCACTCTATTCATACCATGATACAATGCGCAACCTTTGTGTCAAATCTGTCCATGGAGATTGTCAATTAAGGCAAAACATGCGGGATCAGGAACTGAATTTGTGTTGTATTAATTTGTCCTAACTTGTTATTCGTTTGAGTATTTTACAACCAAAGTACCCCCCCCCCCCCCCTCCCCAGCTAACCAAAACAATCGTTCACGAGTTATTTCGAGGCATGCGAATTGAAGTCAAGGTCACTTGTGGAGGACACTGGTGAGGGAAGGGGGCTACAAAATGTTCAGAAGAGTCGCAAGGAATGGGGTTCCCTTTACCCAACACGAACGACACTCACAAAAAATTCCCGAACTAAAACACTTCATTTTGCACCCCCCCCCCCCCCCCCCCAAGCACAAAACATAGCTTATAGCCCTTCAACTGAACGGGCTTAATGAGCCAGTTCCAATAAGGGGTAATAAACTAAGACAAAAAATTATCGTAGTTTAATTAATAGTTTAATGCATTACACCAAAATGGCAGTTGCACAATACAAACATCACAAATAAGAAGACATAATAAACATGATGTATAATATAAAGTAATAATGACTTTTTTCTTTAACAAGGTGATCTCGCTTACAGAAGAATGACCAGATCATGTTAGAAATAATGTTAATCGATTTACTATCACAGTTTTTCAATATATAATAGTATTTCTCCGAATCATTTGTTTAAATTCTTTGTTTTCTTTTATAATTTCTTCGAACCCCGTTTCCCTAATTTCGACATATGCCTCACAATCCATAACAAAATGTTTTTTGCTCCTCAGTTTCACCGGTATCGCACATCTGGCATCTCCTATCATTTAGGGGCGTTGAGGGTTGTTTATGTCTACCCTTTTCTCTTTCTACATTGTGATTACTAACCTCAAGTCTAGTAAACAGTTCACGGGCCTGTCGAGATCTGGTGATTTTCAGATAACAAATCGATACGTTCGTAACTTATTACTGCCTTTCATTTTGGCATCATTAAACATATCTTTAGTAAATCCTTCTCTATGCTCAGATTCTAGTACATCTTTCAGGCATTTTCCATTACTATTGGTTAACGTATTAGCATCGAAAACTTTGATATTGAAACGAGATAACTGAGTTATCCAAGTTTTCTGAAGTTTACATTTGAGTGACTCCTTGAATGAGTTGGAGAGTATGTTGTCGCCAGCCAGCAATTTTGGATAATTTGTCGACATATTTATAGAGATGTAACACATGGCATCGTTCACAATAGGATATCTACCCAACTCTCCTCGTGCTGCGTGAATAGATGCTTTTCTATTCAACATTAATATTTGTTTACAACATTTCGAGTGGACTTGTTCACAGGGTGTTGTGTCCGCAAAAGGAGTATTCAGGTCAGGGGACCATATCTCGCAATCCGGCTGAAGACTCTGATAACATTACCAGGTCATCGGCAAAAAGTGGGCGACTGAGTCGTTCGTTGTCCATTCACATTAACTGGTGAACAGGATTCATCAAAAATCCCGCATTTGTCATCAATAAAAATTTTGAAAAGAGTACGGGATACACAGTCATATGACTTCTCCGTTTTCTCGGCTTATTATCGTTTCATATTTTCAATAAATATTAGCGCTTCATAACACCTTTAGTTGATTTGACTGAGCAATTTAAATAAGAACGCTTTCTAATTGATTAGATTAATGGTATTTCAAAACTGATCTTGACATTCTTGTACTTGTGTTATACTGATTTATGACGCATGACGTTCAACGAGAATAAGTAGGTACGAGAGCCAGTAATCAGATTTAAACCACGAGTAGGATAAGGGTTTTAACCTCTCGGCTTGCCGAGTGGTTAAAAACTTTTATTCTACGAGTGGTTTAAATCTGATTACCGGCCCCAGTACCTATTTGTTTTATTTATAACATGCTCGTAATAAATATTCGATTTTGTTACTAAAAATGGAGGAAAAACGACACTTCCTATCGCAAAAACATGAGTTTGTTTTGTTTTCAACTGCGCCGGTGGTTAGTACTTCCGGCTGTTCGTGAATGCTTCATTGACGGCTAGACACATCGTCAAAGTTGATTGAATTTACCTTGGTTTTTTTAGTCAAATTATTATTAACAATTCTTAAATTTTATTTTAAATAATCAACTGAAGGTATTTTAAAATTAATAAGCATAAGCCATTGCACGTAGTAGATAGTACCGCAAAACGTCATATGTTTGAATGAAACATCGCGAAGTGTGAATGTCCCTAAGTTGGCAAATAGCGTCATGTCAAAGGTCCGGTCAAGTTGGATGGACTTCCGACTATCGGTGTAAAAATTGTTTAACCGCAGTAGAAACTTTACACCGGTAGTGGGGTTAAAAGCTAAAATTTAACATACATGCTTTTCACAGGTAGTAACAAAGGTCAGCATGGTATAAAAAGGGTTAACAATATGGGATAACATGTGCATCGTGTCTCCGGGGTTATCGCACAAAACATCTGACTAGAATAATGATTCGGTGGTTGGTTTGATGAGGCAGAAATGAAATCATTACTTGGTAGTGAGTTGAACGTGCGTGTGTATGTATATACGGTACCAAGCATGGGATGGGATAGAATGGAATGATGTGTATTGATTTGTGTAACTCAAAAAGCGGTTCACTTGCACCAATATAATACAACATTCGTGGCACACCACATAAACTTTTAGATGATATGAAGACTAAATATTTACTGCATAAATATTACATAAACCTCTTACTAATAAGACGAATGTGTGTGTTGCAGTAAATGTAAATGATGGATGGATTAGTTTGGGTGTTGGAACTGGTAATGCAACAGATTTATGCAGTACGAGCTGAGTTGATGAGCTAAAACGGTTAAAGGGTTTTCTCGACCGATTAATCATATGGATTAACCCTGAGTAACCGATTAATCACTTGCCCTAATAGGTAGCAGAATAATTGCCGTACCGTTGATAATTTACAGCTTTAACCATTCACCCAACATAACGGACAAAACCGGTCAACGCTATATACAAAAATATCCAATCAAATTTTATTATATTTTCAATTTTTGTCTCAAAAATATAACTTATGACCCCTCATTGGAACGAGCTCGTTCAGCTCGTTCCAATGAGGGGTCAAAAGCAATGTTTTCAAGAATTTATTTGCAAGTATCGTCTGTTAAGCGCACTTGGTAAAAGGTTAAGAATGACCATTTCCAGCTACTGATACAGTATAATGATCATGCAAGTGAACAAGTATGTCAGCATGTAACTTGCATGCTTTACTCTGCCTCATATAATTTTTGTGAGTCAGTGTGACAACGTTTGTCTTTTTTGGAGCAAGTTTGTTCCTTTGTAAACCCATATAATACAGTAGTTTAATCGATCAGTTACTCTTTTGATTGATAAGACGTTAATCATTGGTTAATCGATTAATCGGTTAACCGTTTCAGCTCTACTGAGTAATTGGTATCTTGATAAGCTCATGGCGGTTAATTAGTATTCCATTAAAACACCTACTTCTGGTTTCTCGAGGAAGAAAAAACACAGTAATAGATCAATAAACCAACAAAATAACCCGTTATGTATAACATTGGCGTGGTACACTCAAACTAGAGGTACTGTGAGCAAGCTCACAAAGTGATACCCCCCCGCGCCTGAAATGTATAAGTTAAATTATCTCCCCTTGGAAATGTCAGAACGGAATTACATTGCTTCATGCACATCTGCATATGGAGTTCTTCCATTGTGTAAAGTTTCATGAAAATTCTTCAAACGGTTTAGGAGGAGTTGCGCTTACAAGGATGGACAGACGGACGGACGGACAGACAGGGTGATTCCTATATACCCCCCCCCCCCCCCAAACTTTGCGGGGGGGGGGGGTATAATTAAATAAGCTGAAATCATATTTGCTCAGAGGGAAAAGTTTCAAAATAAAGCTTTTTATTTCCAAATGATAAAAATACTGTGTTTTGATTGGCTGTGATGTACGGTGTAACATGCAAGTCACAGTAGCTTTTTTAACACCGTGGTTAAAAACGGTGTAAAAACAAGAATACGCAACAGCAGACTATAGGGCTAAAACAAGTCCCCATTTTAAATTATAATTCACATCTTCTGCTCAGTTATGTTAGAACAAAAATAAAAAATACAGGAAAATGTGCAATAAAATATTACAGATATGGATGTCATTGGGACTGGCTCATTGAGCCAGTTCCAATGACATCCATATTTGTCTGGTTTTATTAAGAAACTTACGTGCAAATTTTCTGTCAGTTTTTTTCCCACAATTTAGGTTAAAGTATTAAGTACCCCAAACTTGTTGGAAATAAATCCGTTATCCTTGTGTTTTCCATGGTATATGGGAATTTACACCGGTCTGGGAACTCATACACCCTTCGGCTTTGCCTCAGGGTGTATGAGTTCCCAAATCGGTGTAAATTCCCATACATTCTGGAAAACACAAGGATAACTAATAATATCCCCATATAACTCAAATCCATGGGGGCGCGGTGGCGTTGCGGTAACCGGTTCTCGTCCGATCACCGAAGTTAGGAAACGTCGAGCCTGGTTAGCCCTTGGATAAGTGACCGTCTGAGCGATCGATTCGGACTCCCGCGTTGTGTCCATGGTAAGGCACTTCACCCCGATTGTCCACACGGGGGCACGATGACGCCGTGTACTAAGGCGTACTGCACGTCGATAATGCGCATGTCTTCAACCAATCTAACCCTGCCTGTGCTGCAGTGCGGAGTTACGATGTTGGGGAGCTGGCAGTTGCTCGTCGTTGCTCGGTGGTTCTCCCCGGGGACTCCGGCTCCCTCCACCCGTAAAACTGTCACCGACACGATATTACCTTGGCTGTTAAAGTGTCGTAGAGTGGCGTTAAACCCCAATAAATAAATAAATAAATAAATAAATAAATAAATAAATAAATAAATAAATAAATATATAACTAATATCCATAATCCTGTAAAATAATGTTTTTGGTGGCGGTGTAGTTCTTTGAATTCCAAGAAATAAAATATTTGAAGTTGGGCAAGAAAGAAAAAATTGAAAGGTCTCTTTATCAAATGCATGGGTGACTTTATTTGATTTTATTTGTTGGGAAGTTGACAGTTGCTCGCCGTTGCTCGGTGGTTCTCTCTGGGTACTCCGGCTTCCTCCACCCGTAAAACTGTAGTGGCCACGATTAGCCGTTGTGCCGAAATATGTGACCTTAAACACCATTAAATAAATAAATAAAAAATAATTTGATTTTATTTGCTAATTTTGTGAAAGAATATTTTCCACAAACTTTATATATGTTGCACATCTCCAAGGCATGTGTAACCATTTCCTAATCTCCACATTAGAAACTGTCGGCGGAGTTGATTACACAATGAAGGTACCCTCAATTAAAAAACACCGGAAATTTTCCAAGTCGACTTGAAGAAAACTGAATCTGGCACCTTAAGGATGATGTGTACAAAATATCAATAGATTTAAAAGAGTGAGCCCAAATATCACCCCAGGCACTTGATTTGAACAAAAGTACACCTGACCCACCTATAGATGCTGTATAACAAATATCAAAGGATCCTGACTGCTGTTCATGGAAAAGATTTTTAAAGAATATTTTTTTCATATTGCACTGCATGGAACCCAAATGTAACGGTGGAGCTTGCTTTGAACAAACTTGACTCTGATCCCCATAGGACAGTTGTACAAAAATACATCAAGATATATCAAGAGATTCTGATTGGTGATTCTTGAGATTTGTTTTTCTTTTTGATCAGTGTGGCCCTCCACTGGCGTCTTTGCACATGACCGCAATGTTTTCCAACCAAAATATTCCAGCATTCAAATTCTGCAGAAAAAACTAGGCTTACAGATGTATGCATGGGGTATGATATTATCGGTGATAAAACATGGATGGCCATGTTTTATCGCCGATAATATCGTGTCCCTTGGAATCGGTGCTTGTATAAAAAAAAACTGATATAAAAATAGGAGGGGCTAGCGCCTGGTGCGCACCCTTTGAATTCGCCCATGGTAATGACTCAACGAGTACCGTTAGGGTAGCTGATTACACAAAAAGGCAATGTCAAAACGGATGTACTCCTGTCCCGCGAACGCGTTCTCACTATGCCACCCTATTGGCATGCGGGATAAGGAACGGATTACTGGGTAGACCAACAAGTATGCAAGTAAAAATGTACCGAATGTAACGGACCACAGCCAAGTATTTATTAGATATGATTTTCTTTCCCAGAATTGCCCATTACTCGGAATATATGACTTCAACCTCGGATGATATGACGCTCAAACTGGCTGATATGAATCAAGTTATGTTGTCCCCCTTCAAGCCTGAAAGTAAGCAGACTGTCTTCTGCATAATGAGGTGCCCAGAGGGTGAATTTGGTGATGCTACCCTGCAGAGCAGGGTAGCATCACTCAATTCACCCTTTGTGAACCTCAATCTGAATCAAGGTCTCAAGTCTAAACAGTAGGAGGTACCCAGAGGTTAAATTGGCAGACTGTATGGGATAGCATCAGCAAATTCCCCCTCTGGGAACCTCATTCTGCAAATGACAGATTGCTTATTTTCAGACTTGTCCCCCTGATGCTTTACTAGGCGCAACCAGTTTGTTTAAGTCGAAATCGTTCAGTGTTTGTTATTCGTCGAACGTAATCAGTAAAATTGGCGTTACCAGACGTAAAGGAGTAGTTTGAAGCTGAGTTTTTGTATGACATGAATTTTATTTATTTATTTATTTATTTATTTATTTATTTATTTATTTATTTATTTATTTATTTATTTATTTATTAGGGTTTAATGACACATTAACAGCCAAGGCCATATCGTGTCGGTGACAGTTTTACGGTTGGAGGAAGCCGGACTACCCGGAGAGAACCACCGAGCAACGACGAGCAGCTGCCAGCTTCCCAACATCGTAACTCCGCACTGCAGCACAGGCAGGGTTAGATTGGTTGAAGACATGCGCACCATCGACGTGCAGTACGCCTTATTACTCGGCGTCATCGTGTCCCCATGTGGACAATCGGGGTTAAGTGCGTGCCCAAGGACTCAACGCGCGAGTCCGAATCAATCGCTCTGACGGTCCCCCATCGAAGGACTAACCGGGCTCGACGTTGCTTAACTTCGGTGATCTGACGAGATCGTCAGATCTGATCCTAAACTAAATGTAAAGAGAACAGACATTCGGGGCTTATATTTCGACAAGAATCTGATAATTGATTCATGAAAGGATTCACACAACAATACCAATGAGAATCGATACAGAAAAAAACTTGGCACCTAGGTGTAATTCGAACAAGGAAGGGGCATCAGATGGTGTTCCCATCGCGTACATTAGGTTATTTATCCTTTCAGATTCTCGCTGTACCTCTGATAAGATTTGCATGAAAGGTATTGAGTCAATTGAACCCTTTACCTAACATAACGACAGCGAATTAACCAATACAAGGTTAACATGGCCTGAAATATCCTGACACTATGTGAATAAAATTGTACAAGTATGGCTCAATGAGCCGGTTCCAATGACATCCATATTTGTAAGGTTTTATTGGTAAATATCATTTATTTTTTTTTAAATTATCAAATTCAGTTTATGTTTTAAAAATTAAAAAGCTGTGTAGGGTAAAGGATTAACAGTGTTTTCAGTATACAACAGGGGTTCAACCATGATCTCATGGGATTGTGAGCCAGTCATAGCAAGTATGGATTCTCGCAACCATTTTCACGAGAATCCAAATGGATTCTCGCAAATTTAAGCACGGGAGTTCTCTTTAACTGGTAATTTGCGTATCATTTCTGGTCGAGTAGGCTATTGTGAAGGGACAGTAAGCAGCTAATTTGAAAATAAGCGGTCCGTTTTATAAAACCACAATGCTCGTTATGCAAAATAACCCCATGTTTCATATATCATTCGTATGAACGCGCACGCATCGATTAAATAAATTAATTTGCAGACGAGATTTTTCTGGCTTTTTCGAAAAACTATGCCATCGTTTTTCGACACGATCTTGTTACTGACCACTCACGGAAATTTCCGGCACAGTGCAATTTCCATATTCGTCGAAATTACGCCTCACGGAAATACAAATGTGATGTTTGTGTTCACTTGTTTCTATTTATATCGGTTGCGCATGCGTCGGTGGACACTATCTCGATTTGCCGTTGTCAGTACTGTCAGTACTTGTTCTGAGGGTTTTCATGGAATCAGAAGCGCGCTTCATTTTAAATATGAACTTTTTGATCTGATAATGCCCAGTTAGTGCAAAAATAATGCACAGTTGGTGCTCGCAATGAAATATTCTGAATGCAGCTGGGGTATTCAATTATTTCCACGTGTATCAGAAATTATAACACGCGATCATCACCCGATCACTTCAAGAAAATTCGTTAGTATTTTCGCAATGTATCTTCTGCAAATTCGTCTGCATGAAAAGTTTTTAATCGCGGATTTAAGTAATTTCTTGTTGCTCCGACGCCCAACACTTTTACACACTGAGGTTTTTTAACACGCTCTTCTACATACAAGCAAAATCAGGCAGTCGATATTTTTTTCAAAGTAACGGCTTATTGTCACTTCAAGGGTTAGACTGGTTCCATGCCATAAGTGTTTAATTCCCCACAGAAGCTGACAGGTGGTTTGCGAGCTTAACCTAAAGTGTTGCCCAAATTAGACTGGCCCCCGGTAATAACAGCGCCAAATTCGCCAAAGAAGCTGACAGGTGACTTGAGAGTTTAACCCAGTGTTGCCCAACATGTGCACAAGGCTTAGTTAGGGTTTGAGCTTGTTTATGGTTGAAAATCAGATGCAATCCCAATCATTAGTCTTCCCCTTGAAGACGTGACAAGATACTTATTCCCAGTTCCTTATTCGACATTCGTTATCAACCGATAGACTCGGTTGATAACGAATGTCGAATAAGGAACTGGGAATATGTAACGGTTGTCAAGTAAGTCTTCTCATCTATGAAGCAAATTTCCATCAAAATAATGTTGCATCTGTCATCAGTCGATCCGATTTTAAGCCGCATTTGGGCTAAAACAAATAGAAAATGGGAACACAATAATGCAACACAAAATACACTTGAACTTCTTGTCTAACGACCAAATGTTGGACCACCAAATGAATGAAAATGTTGCCCCTTTAAACTTGGGTAGAATACTTTATTTGATTATGTTATAAATGCAATGTCACAGTTGACTGACATATCGTCCCACGGTGCCAAGTGCAATACTTCAGCTTTAGTCTGAGTTCCCTGAATCTAATAAAATATTAATGTTCTGAGTAACCAGTTGTGAGACATGACGACCCAAGTCATGCGTTAAGCTGAATAATGTTACTCTGTTATATAAAAGAGGAGTTCAGTCCGCTGCCAGTGTCCGTTTGGTCCGCGTCCAGCTAGAAATTCAAGTTTTGCATTTGTAGGCCATCAGACTCCACTGTGCCTCGGTCGGTCGAGATAAAACTTGGCACTTAGGGGTAATTTGACTTGGAAAGGCCTAAAGGCACGGGGTAGGTTTCGGCTGCGTCCGAGACCGCATTAACCAGTGCAAAAAAACAAAAACATGTAAAGGTGAACTCTGACTTGTCTTTGCCGATTGGCGAAATTTCGTGCCGATTGGCGAAATTTCGTGCCCAGGGGTTATTCGACTATGAAAGAGACATGGGATGGGTGAGCCTCTATCGCTTCAGAAATCGGTTTAACCCTTAAAAGGATGCAACGTCGGATCCAGCTCGTCTCCGACGTGCCTCATCCGATCTAGACAGAGTTTGGCATTTTGGAGTAATTTCACCAGGAAAGGGACAGGGATGGGTTACGATCACGTTCGACATCGCCTTTTTAAGGTTAACCCTTCAACCCAGTCAACAACGGATCTATTTCTAGACACTATATGTCGTGCCTCGGCCGATCGAGACAAAATATGGCAGCTAGGTGTAACTTGACTGGGGGGAGCGACATGGTGTGGTTTCCGTTTGCGCCCAACGTCGCGTTTTGGCATTAACCCTTTTAACTTATGAAACAACGTGGTGTCATCGTTTCTCGTCTAAGGTGGAATTTGACTGCACCCGGAGTCTCATTAACCCTTCTACCAATGCAATGCCACGTAACGTTCAATTCTTACAGTAGGCTACATACGCCGTGGACTGGTTGTAATCCACGTGTGGGCAGTGATGTCCACCACGCATGCGTTTATCGGGCAATAAAAATAATCAGCAGTAAAACTTTAATTAATGAAGCACCGGGTTGTACCCGGCGCTTCATTAATTAAACTTTTAATGAGTATTCCTATAATTGGTGTTTGGAATCTAATATTATTGCGTCCGTGGAAATATTGCCCAACCGTGAAAAGTGACCAGTCCACGGCGGCCGTACTGTCCGTGTCACGAAGGATTAAGACGAAATTTGGTGCCTAGGGGTAAGTTGACCAGGAAAGAGACATGCGATGGTCCTCCGTCGCTTCTGACGTCACACTAAACCTTCATTCCTTCAACTCATGCAACTATATCTCTATATTTATTTGTAAGCTCTAAAACACCACCCCGCGAAGGTCGAACGAGGTCAAACTTGGCACCTAGTTGTAACCTGAACACGAAAGGGGCATTAGATGGGTCTGATCGCGTTCTACATTTGGTTATCCCTTTAACAGCCGTAACACTGGGATGCAATCCGACATCTACAGAGATATTAAGCTGTAATTCGGACGAGGGGCAGTTTTTATCAGGAATAACATGGGCAATGTGAGTTTTACCTGCGCTTCGCGTTAACCCTTCACCATTAGCCCATCGACCAGGACAACAGAGGGATGCATTCCTACATTTGCAGAGATATTGAACTGAAATTGCACCTAGAGGTAATCTAACCAGGAAAGCGACATGGGATGGTTCCCGATTAAGTCCGACTAAACATTAACCCTTCAACCGATGCAACTCGGCATGTATTCCTACATCTTCAGAGACACAGAGCTAAACATTTGCAC
Organism: Pictodentalium vernedei; assembly: GCA_031216915.1. Lineage (NCBI taxonomy): Eukaryota > Metazoa > Mollusca > Scaphopoda > Dentaliida > Dentaliidae > Pictodentalium > Pictodentalium vernedei. Next base: position 196,467,348 of record CM062288.1, on the reverse strand, counting down.
ATAGATGCAATTTTTTTATCAAGAGTAACGTGCGCAGGGTGTAATTTGCGTGTGACTTAGCGTTAACTTTTAACCCTTTACCTAACACGAAAAGCAGACGATACCTACAAACAAAATCCTTGAATAACTAAATATTTTCATTTTTTGTCTCAAATACATAGCTTATGATCCCTCATTGGAACGAGCTCATCGAGCTCGTTCCAATGAAGGGTCATAAGCTATTTTTTTAGAGACAAAATTTTTTAAAAATAATGAAAATTGAAGGGTGATTTTTAAAAAAGGCGCTGGCCGGTATTGGCAGTTACGTTGGGTGAAGGGTTAAGCCATTAACCCATCAAGAAGAGACAGGATTTGGATACATTCCTAACTTTTCAGAGATGTTTGGCAACTAAGAACGATGTTTTTTATCAAGGGCAACTTTAGTAGGGTCTCTCTTACGTGCCACACCACGTTAACATACGCTAGTTATTACTATACTGGGACTCTTTTTAGGACTACGTAAATTGAGAATGGTTCGCCAGAAAGTAGTTTCAGAGGTAGTCTGGGAATTAAGAAATGTACACGCTATTTGATTTCTGGGCACAGGCGATTTCCAGTCGGTTCTAAAAAAGGAGTTTTCATTCAGAAATCACGGACCCCCCCCCCCCCCCCCCCCCCCCCCTCATTTCTCCATCTTTATGACACCACTGACCCAATATTAGTTGATATGCACTGCACACCAAGCTTTGGTTTTCATGCCCCATGTAAATACCTCGCTCCACGATATTCTTTCTTGTGAGGAACGAGTGCTTCGAACACGAGGAGTGCTTCGAACAGGAGGGGGTGTTCTCACTTTGCTACTTTGCCAGCAGGTATTGTTCTTATAAAAGGGTGTTAACCCTTTACCTAACATGAAAAGCAAACGACACTTGCAAAGAAAATTCTAGAATAACTAATTTTTTTCATTTTTTGTCTCAAAAATGTAGGTTATGACGCTGGCCAGTTTAGGCTGTTACGTTGGGTAAAGGGTTAATAACTTAGACAATAGAGATTAGAGATTTGAAGTATAGTCTGTACTATATTTCTATACACATTTTGTGCTCAAACACATGAAATACCAACTAACATATTTACAAATATCGTCCCCTCAGTGCAACAAGGCGCCATCTGCAATGCTTAGGCATTGCAGATAGCGTATTGTTGTACTCAAGGGGTTATATATTGTTGGGATTTAAAATTTTAAACTTTTTTCATAACGCAATTGTGAAGTTAACCAATGCATTCCATTTTTGACCGAGGGAGCAAGATTTTGCACTGCTGAAATTTAAATGTTAGCCCTCATGTAAACAGATCTTTGTAATGATTGTTCTGATTTGTGCTTGGAAGTTGATGACTGCTAAGTAAGTTATCATACTTGATAACCCCGACAGCCGATGCTGTAAAGTAATGTTCCTGCGAAGTTTCAACTCAAATATCAAGACAGGATGGATGGTCCAAGTAAGGGAACTGATAGAGTACTACTCACTGGAGATCTCGGACCTTGACGTTGGGGCAAACCAGGGTAAAAAAAAATGTCAGAGAAAGGGTCACGGAGGATGGTAACCTTAATTGGCGAGAGGGGGTCAAATCAAAGAGATCTTTGGGTGGCCTGCGTGATAAAGAGAAGCCCGGTTTTGAAGAGTACCTTGATGGCACCTTTGGGGGGCACTGTTGTTCAAGCTGAGGTCGCTGTCCCTGGAGCTGAGGGGAAAAATTGGGGAAAACAATGAAAAGGAGTGCCAGATGTGTAATTTGGGCGTGGTAGAGACCCTGGAACACTTTCTTCTAGAATGCCCAAAATACCAGTCTAAAAGAATAAGATTCACTGGGAGTATAATGGGGAAGTGGGATGGGAAAATGAAGGACATGTGGTTAGTGGGAGACTCAAAGGAGAGGGTTAATATGCTAATCGGAGAGATTGGGAAGAATGGGGCAAGGGATGTCATGAAGCATTTCGTCTCCGAGTGTTGAGAGGAGAGAAGAAACGTGGGAATAGGGAGGCAGTTGGGAGTACAGGGGTAAAGAAGGCCTTCTCATCCGAGAACCGCGACAAATCAGCGACCGGCCAAAATGTTATTATTATTATTATTACTTGTGATTGCCAGCTCATCACCAGTTATCGCCTATTCGTAGTCAATACTGCAAACAAGCAGAGGACCTGCGACTGTGAATATCTCATAATCTGTCACCAATACCAATACAGACTATAGCACAGGTGTGAAAATTTCTCACTCCAGCGCTTGTTGGCAAAGTGAGAATACACCAAACACGATTACCAAGAGTATATAAGACACCCTCAATCTCTGACACTTTGACTGCATGTCACAGTCCCATTTAATGTTTCGGATAAGCCTTTGTGATCAACGGCGAGATTGATAGGCTTTCAACATCTCGTTTCCACTGTGCAATGCGTGGCACGGTTATCACCAGGTTTCAGAGCACAAGTCTATTCACCTGAGGCAATTATTTCTGTGCCCAATAATTCGAAAAATCACTATCACCCACTCAGAAGCTCATAACCCTAAAATCTCCTTTTCATTTCTTAAAAAAATCAATTTCCGCTCTTTTCACGCGAAGATTGCGACTATCAGTCTGAAAGGAAATTGTCGCTTGGTGGACTTAACCTGATTACTCACAGTCAGTTACCCACTAAGATGATCACTGCAAGGAGAAAATCTAATTTTAACCCATTCCACATAGTGCTGAAGTGATTAATCTATTAACTAATCGACTAACTATACCGGAACGATCACAAGCTTTTTCAGGTACTATTTGTTTATTTATTTATTGGTGTTTAAGGTCACACACTTATGCACGAATGGCTAATCATGACCGTGAAAGTTTTACGGGTGGAGGAAGCCGGAGTACCCGAAGAGAACCACCGATCATCGACGAGCAGCTGCCAGCTTCCCATCATCGTAACTCCGTACTGCAGCACAGGCAGGGTTAGATTGGTTGAAGACATGCGCACCATCGACGTGCAGTACGCCTTAGTACCCCCATGTGGACAATTTGGGTTAAGTGCCTTGTCCAAGGACACAACGCGGGAGTCCGAATCGATCGCTAAGACGGTCACCCATCCGAGGATTAACCGGGCTCGACGTTGCTTAACTTCGGTGATCTGACGAGAACCGGTTACCTTGCTGCTAGGTAACCGTTCACTTTGGTTTTTATCATGCACTTTCATAACTTTGTTTTATTCCGCCGTCAAATGGAATTGCCTTGTGCTGTTTGATTTCATTCTCCCTTTCAAAGTTTGAAAACGGTGTTTCGTTCTCTCAGTAGCGTCGCAAAGATAACCGATTGGGCGGGGGTGGGTGGGTGGGTGAAAACTTGATTTAGCCGACTGTGGAATGTTAAGTCCCGGCTGCTAAAATATTCCAACTACATCATCAAAAAATATCACGGTTATTACTGCTTTCCGAGCCTGTCCAGGCCCGTAACCACCAACAAATAGTGGGGGGGGGGGGGGGGGGGGGGGGGGGGGGGGGGATCACCATTCAGCCCCACTGTCAGCGCACTCCACACTGATAAATAAATATGCTCTAAATAGAATTGCTGAATTTACAAGGACACCATGGCCTCCATTTGCATGGGTAGCAGGGCATATGAACTGAGATGGAAGTTGCGCAAGACCAGGTGCCCAGCGTGCCCTAGCTGTTCAGCTCTATTCGGTTAGGCAGGGCAACATTGTGGCAAATAATTCCTTGGCAGGGCAGTAGTAGCGCGGGCCACGGTAATACAGGACATCGGCCAGCCCGACTCGCTGCCGAGAGAACAGAAGATCTGAATATTCCCCCTCCCCCCCCCCCCCCCAGGATTTACGCCCCTGGGCATGCTTGGGTGTTTGTTAGAAAATTAGTCAGTTGGGTTAGTTAAAAACTCAAGACTTCTCGGGAATTTATTTGTGGATAAATAAAATATGCATGTACCAGTTGTGATGCAGCTTCTTATTTTAATTGACGAGTACTGTGTCATACAGTACGGCCGCTGTGAACTGGTCACTTTCCACGGGTAAGCAATATTTCCACGGACGCAGTAAAATGTGATTCCAAACACTAATTTTAGGAATAATCATCAAAAATTTAATTAATGAAGCACCGGGTACAACCCGGTGCTTCATTAATTAAAATTTTCCTGACGATGATTGTTATTACCTGTAAGCGCATGCGTGGACATCACAGCCCACGGCGAGGATTATGACCAGTCCACGGCGACTGTACTGTACCGCAGCCGAAACAGCCCGAATCGGAGACTACAGACCTCTATTGCTATGACCGGCTGTTTGTGACACGAGCCAAAGTATCAGATCTAATCTTGTAAGAAAGTATGGGGGAGGGGGGGGGGGGGGCGTTGTGGTAACCGGTTCTCGTCAGATCATCGAAGTAAGCAACGTCGAGCCCGGTTAGTCCTTGGATGGGTGACTGTCTGAGCGATCGATTCGGATTCCCGCGTTGTGTCCTTGGACAAGGGACTTAACCCCGATTGTCCACATGGGGGCACGATGGCGCCGTGTACTAAGGCGTACTGAAAGTCAATGGTGCGCATGTCTTCAACCAATCTAACCTGCCTGTGCTGCAGTGCGGAGTTACGATGTTGGGGAGCTGGCAGCTGCTCGTCGTTGCTCGGTGGTTCTCTCCGGGTTCTCCGGCTTCCTCCACTCGTAAAACTGTCACCGACGCGATATGACCTTGGCTGTTAAAGTGTCGTTTAACATTAAAAAATAAATAAACAAGAGGCCCCAAGGGGCCTGAGGGCGCTCACCTGACATGGTAGCCTAAATATCAACCCAGAGAATTGATTTCAACAAGTTGCATCTGCTCCTCCTAAGAAAAGCTTATACCAAATATCCAAAGATTCTGACCAGAGGATCTAAAAAAAAAAAGAAGATTTTTAAAGAATATTCCTCATATTGAACTAAGTTATAATTCGGGCTCCCACAGTGAGTCCAAATATGGACCTAGGGACTTGGCTTGAACAAAGTTGAATCTCACTCCCAAAGCATGGTGCATACCAAATATCAAAAGATTCTGCCTGCTGGATCTTGAGAAGATTTTTAAAGAAAATTCCTCATTTTGAACTAAGTTACAATTCAAGCTCCCACAGTGAGTCCAAATATGGACCTAGGGACTTGGCTTGAACAAACTTGAATCTCACCCCCGAAGCATGGTGCATGCCAAATATCAAAAGATTCTGCCTGCTGGATCTTGAGAAGAAGATTTTCAAAGAAATTTGCCTGAAATGCATTAAGTTCAAAATCGAGCTTCTATAGTGAGCCCAAATATGAATCTAGGAAGCCGATTTGAACAAACTTGAATCAGATCCACCCCACAATGTTGCATACCAAATATCAAAAGATTCTGCCTGCAGAATCTGGAGAAAAATTTTTTTTAAGAAATTTGCCTGAAATGCACTAAGTTCGAATTCGGGCTTCTATAGTGAGCCCAAATATGAATCCAGGGGGCCAATTTGAACAAACTTGAATCAGATCCACCCCACAATGTTGCATACCAAATATCAAAACATTCTGCCTGCTGGATCTGGAGAAGAAGATTTTTTAAGAAATTTGCCTGAAATGCACTAAGTTCAAATTCGAGCTTCTATAGTGAGCCCAAATATGAATCCAGGGGGCCGATTTGAACAAACTTGAATCAGATCCACCCCTCAATGTTGAATACCAAATATCAAAAGATTCTGCCTGCTGAATCTGGAGAAGAAGATTTTTGAAGAAATTTGCCTGAAATGCACTAAGTTCGAGTTCGAGCTTCTATAGTGAGCCCAAATATGAATCCAAGGGGCCGATTTGAACAAACTTGAATCAGATCCACCCCACAATGTTGCATACCAAATATCAAAAGATTCTGCCTGCTGGATCTGGAGAAGAAGATTTTTTAAGAAATTTGCCTGAAATGCACTAAGTTCGAATTCGAGCTTCTATACTGAGACCAAATATAAACCCAGGTGGCTGATTTGAACAAACTTGAATCAGATCCACCCCACAATGTTGCATGCCAAATATCAAAAGATTCTGCCTGCTCGATCTGAAGAAGAAGATTTTTTAAGAAATTTGCCTGAAATGCACTAAGTTCGAAATCGGGCTCCTGTACTGAGCCCAAATATGAACCCAGGGGGCCCATTTGAACAAACTTGAATCAGATCCACCCTACAATGTTGCATACCAAATATCAAAATATTCTGCCTGCTGGATCTGGAGAAGAAGATTTTTTAATTTTTTTCCCATTGCCTACAGTGTTAAAAAGTGCTGACTCAGCACTTTTTCAAAGTCCTGAAAAAAGTATCTTGTGATCAAACCGATAGGGATTTTTTTAACCACTCTATTCTACTAGATAAAAGTAAGCTTTATACAAAATAAGAATTCCCTGTGCCATGTAGTTTTGGAGATATGGCAGTTTTAAGGTTTTTCCTATTTTTAGCTCCCGAGGTTCCCACGGGGCAATGAGAAAATTTTTTTTGCATCAATCAACTACTTATGACCCATTATCACCTCATATCAAATTTGGTTCAAATCGACCTGACGGTTCTGAAAACAAAAATTTTAGGCGTGGCCAAAATTTTTGCCCCTCCCATAACGAAGGCAAATAATGCCCGACAAACTTCTCTTGAACAAACTTGAGTCTACACCTCAAAAGGAAGCTGCATACCAAATATCAAGTTTCTGCTATTGCTGGTTCTTGAGAAGAAGATTTTTTAAGAAATGGAGCATTTTTGCCCCATCCCTCTGCTCAATATGAGCTGAAACCTAATTTGACAAAAAATCAAAATGCCCTTATATAGCCCCTGCACACAAGAAATTTCATTAATATGCGGCCAGTGGTTTGGGAGAAAAAGGCCCAAACACCACCTTCACGACGGACGACGGACGCCGGACGACGGACGCCGGGCGACGGACGACGGACGAAAAGTGATCAGAAAAGCTCACCCTGACTTTCAGTCAGGTGAGCTAATAAATAAGTACGGGAGCAAAAGCTCGTCGATATCTTAGACCCCAATCCAGACGAAAATGTCTCTACACCCTAAATTCCCCCTTATCGACGCCCCTGCTTTATCTTATAGTGTCGTTGTTTAAGCATGGGGGTTACACAGAATGGAAAAATTGAAGAGTAGTCCAAGGCATTTACTGAATTCATGTCTTATTACGAGACGGGAAGGGAAATCGGGTCTCTCGCCTTCACAGGATTTAACCCTTTCACTGCCACGATCACTTTGGCCATATATGGAGGACCTCCATGTACGCATTTATGGGAGGAAATTTAATAAAAATTATGACATTCGTGAAACTCTATCATCTAATTAATTGTCGGAAAGGGCTCTCTGAGCCCTTTCCGACAATTAATCAGATGGTAGGTTTGATCTGCTCATACCAGAACGTACAGATAACTATCATAAAATAGGTGACAATAGTCTTTTTCGGCAGCGAAAGTGTTAAGGGAAAAAAAACAGTGAAATGTAAACAGCTTAATAATAGTTGTCTTGTTAGTTTGTCCGTTCGTTTGCCCGTCACCAAACGCTGCCCTGTTCGTGATCAAACATTCTAATGTATTATATTTCAGTTATGTTGAAGGTGTTTATTATTATTCATCCCAACAAACAAATATCAAGACTATTCGTCCATTTGCAGCAGAAAGTATATTATATAAGACGACGCTTCAGAAAAAGAGCTGAGAGTGTTAATTTTGGCTCAGAAGTCTCAATTTAAAACGTGATTTTACAAAATTTCTGCACGCCAAACGTAATCAGAATGGAATAAGTGGGTCCATAACGCAACATCGACAGTAGATTATAATTCTTTTCTACTTTTGAAAATGCACGCATTGAGACAAGGCTGAAACATACCGATTGTTTTGCCAAATTGGGGGCAATTTTCAAGACTGTCTACAATTTCCAAGACTTTGCGAGTCTATAGCAGCCTGGCAGTGATTTCTAGCCAAGTATTGGTTACCTCTAGAGGCAGTCAAGATTTGTCTAGAAACCACTGCCAAGGTCATTTGACGATAGTCCACGGGACCTACAGTACGGCAGCTGTGGATTGGTCGCTTTCCACGGGTGGGCAATATTTCTACGGACGCAATAATATTAGATTCCAAACACTAATTATAGGAATAATCATCAAACATTCAATGAAGCACCGGGTACAACCTGGTGCTTCATTAAGTAAAATTTTGCTGATGATGATTTTTATTACCTGGTAAACGCATGTGTGGACTTCACTGTCCACGTGTGGATTCCGACTAGCCACTGTCCACGGCGACTGTAATGTACTCTTGATTATATAAGAAAGTACCTGTTCGCCGTAATGCGTGGCCAAGTCGGATAAAGTCCTTTGGTGATTAATAACTCACAGTGGATAGTATTACAGAAAACCCTACGGTTCTGGGCTCCCTGTCATATATAGAGTGCTATGACTGCTATGACTGTTATATTAGAGGGGGCGGGGAGGGGGGGGGGGGGGGCATTCGCCATGGAGCGTCCCTTCCTCCATGTCCGTCGGAAATATTTGGTGTCCGTCGGATAAACTGTTGGTTGCTTGAATGCCCAATTTTTTTTCTGAAAGCTGCTGATTCTTAAAAATAATTTTCACAAGAAAATAGTGCAACGTCAAGAATTGCATATGCACCCTCCTGTAATGTCAACATAGGCAATATAAATTTTTAAAAAAAATTTTCTGCTGCCATTCAACAAAAAGTGTTCCCATGGACAATGAAAGTGTCAATGACACTGTAGCTCAACTTGTCAAGACATGTACATGTATAGTATGTGACACAGCAATGACAAACATCTAGGTAATGACCTGATAACAAAGGTACATATAAAGTATTGTAACGGTCTGTACATAAATACTGACCGTGGCCTGTAACAAATGTATAGGTAAAGTATTGTAAAGGTGAGTGACAGTCAGATGCTAAACTAGAAAAGAAATCTTTGAGTCCCAGAGTGGGTCTGACTTAACCCCCAAATATTTGTTCTCATAGCACAGTGATAACAAAGACATCCCAAAACACACTCATTCCTGTCCCAAGGTGAAAACAAAGGTACCCAAGAAGTTTCGTGAAGATCAGTTCATAAATACGAGCTGTATAGAAGTTGTGACAAAAAAACTGATTGGACCTAATTTCGGTAAAAATGGACACTGGCAGCCATCTTTAATTTCAGACCGCACTCAGAAACACTCGTTCTCGTCCCAAGGTGATAACAAAGGTACCCAAGAAGTTTCGTGAAGATCGGTTGATAAATACAGCCTCTAGTCCGAGCCGTATTGACATGTGCACTTACAGTGTATAAGTAGCACTAAATAAATCAAAATTCATCTAATTTGCATAATTTCTGCAGGAGAAAAAAACCCGTACTGTATGTGATGTATTCCATTTTACTAAACATTCATACAAAAACTTATTCAAATCAGAACTTTCATACAGAAGTTCTGTACAAAAGACTGATTGCACTAATTTTGGTACAAAATGGCTGCTGGTGGCCATCTTGAATTTCGGACCACACCGAAAAACACCCGTTCTCATCCCACGGTGATAACAAAGGTACCCAAGGAGTTTCGTAAAGATCGGTTCATAAATAAGGCCTCTAGCCTGAGCCGTATAGAAGTTGTGTAAAAAAAACTGATTAGACCTAATTTCGGTTCAAAATGGCCACTGGCAGCTATCACGAATTTTGGACCGCACTCAGAAACACTCGTTCTCGCCCCAAGGTGATAACAGAGGTACCCAAGAAGTTTCGTGAAGATCGGTTGATAAATACAGCCTCTAGCCCGAGCCGTATTGACATGTGTACTTACTGTGTGTAAGTAGCACTGAAAAAATCAAAGTTCATCTAATCTGCATAATTTCTGCACGAGAAAAAAACCCGTATTATATGTGATGTATCCCATGGTACTAAACATTCGCACAAAAAAAATTTCAAAGCAGCGCTTTCATATGGAAGTTCTGTGCAAAAATCTGATTGCACCTAATTTTGTACAAAATGGCTGCCATCGGCCATCTTGAATTTCGGACCGCACCCAAAAATACGGACAGACGGACGACTGGCCATGGCATAAGCTCAAATTTGGCTTCGCCAAAGTTGAGCTAAAAATGTCTAAATGGTGCATAACTGTGGTAAGTATGCATGGACGTTACCCACAATATGCGCATATCCTTTTCCCAGAATTTGGTCTGTCAGTATTCACCACACGGACACCAAAGGACATCAAAATCCAACAAATGATGGCAGAGTTATACTGCAAAATGTTCGTACGGCAAGTTTTATAAGTGTAACAGGGGCCATAACTCTGGTCTGTATGAATGGACGAAGCCCGCAATATGTGGATGTCTTCTCCCCATGCTAGTCTCTCACCATACCAAAGGACATCAAAATCCGCACATAAATGACTGAGTTACAATGCAACACATTTATCAGCGAGGTTTCTAAGTGTAACAAGAGCCATAACTCTGGTAGGAATTTACAGATGAAACCCGCAATATATGCATATCATGTCACCCATGCTGGTCTATTACCATACCAAAGGACATCAAAATCCCACGACCGATTCCAGAGTTATAATCCAAAACCTTCATTTTACTATTTTCCTAAGTCCTACAAGGGCCATAACCCTGATATGAATGTGTGGAAAAAACACGCGAACTGCGGATGTCCTTTCCCTCGTGCTGATCTATCAGTATACCAAAGGACATCAAAATACCGCCAACCAATGCAAGTTATAACGGACGCACGGGCGGACGGACGTACGAACGGGGAACTCAAATATATACCCACCGAACCTCCTAAGGGGTCGGGGCATTGATAAACAAGCAATTATGAACTGTTTCGTTTATTTAGGTTTCATGCTCGTTCCGATGACCAACGACCCGAGAACACTATCGGAAAATTTTAACCTTTGACCCATCATGTCGGTAAATTTTGATATCTTGACTTCAGGTTCCTGAAAGTAAAATCATGTGAACATTCGATGCAGGTTCCCGTGAAAATCTGATTTGATTTGTATGAAAAACAAAAGGAAATCTCTACAAAAGGTATAAGTGTTAATCGCAAAGCAAAGGTAGTCATTTTCCAGATTTGAACGTTGAAACTGAGAAATGTTATAGCATGATAAAAAGCACAAAAGAAATTTCGTTCAATTAAAATACGGCAAGATGCAACATGCAGTCATTATATGCCCAATTACCAGCATGCATCTACAAGTACTCCTGCTAAGTAATTAAAAACGAAATCTTTCAGAATGCAAATATTTGAAAACATTATCAACTGACACTTTTTGAAAGCGCACACAAACATTACCCTGGTAACAAAAGAATATGTTACCCTGTATATGACGGCAAGAACGCGACACAACAGGACAGAAAGTGGTGAAAGAGCAGCATAGGCTTGTTAACACTTTGATCTCTGATGGTATAGAATGCGACACAATAGGACAGAAAGTGGTGATAGAGCAGTATAGGCTTGTTAACACTTTGAATCTTGATGGTATTTATTTACTTATTTCTTTTTATTTATTTATTTATTAAGTTTTAACGACACTTTAACAGCCAAGGGCATATCTTGTCGGTGACAGTTTTTTACGGGTGGAGGAAGCCGGAGTACCCGGAGAGAACCACCGAGCAACGACGAGCAGCAGCCAGCTCCCCAACATCGTAACTCCGCACAGCAGCACATGCAGGTGGGGTTAGGTTGGCTGAAGATATGCGCACCATCGACGTGCAGTGCGCCTTAGTACACGACGTCATCGTGCCCCCATGTGGGCAATCGGGGTTAAGTGCCTTGCCCAAGGACACAACGCGGGAGTTCGAATCGATCGCTCAGACGGGCATCCATCCAAGGACTAACCGGGCTCGACGTTGCTTAACTTCGGTGATCTGACGAGAACCGGTTACCGCAACGCCACCACGCCCCTACCCTGATGGTATCTTCCATGTCAGTTCAATGGTAGCAGTCGGAAGGGCAATTGTCATTATTCGGGGGCAGACTCATTAATATTATCAACGTGCAGCCTTGGGGCTGCACGTTGAAAATATTAATTGGTTTACTCCAAACATTCACCTAGCTAGCTGATGTCACATTACTTAATAAAATTATGAAGCGTTATGATTTTGGGCCGGAAAAGTGCTCTTTCTGGTTTAAAGGGTTAATATTCTTTTCTGAAATAACCCGAATCCCGTTACATTGAAATTTATTTATTTATTTATTTATTGGAGTTTAACGACACTTTCGACAACCAGGGTCACCTCGTGTCGAAAAGTTTTACGGGTGGTGGAAGCTGGAGTACCCGGAAAGAACCATCGAGCAACGGCGAGAAACTGTCAGACCCCCCAACGCACCAACTCCACAAGCAGAGTTAGCATTGGTGGAAGACAGGTGCACCATCTTCGTGCATTACGCCGTAGTACACAACGCCACCGTGTCCCCACGTGGGCAATTGGAATTAAGTGCCTTGCGCAAGGATACAACGCAGTTACCTCTGACGAGGATCGAACCGTTGAACTCTCGGTTTGAAGTTCAATGCCGTATTCTCATTAAATATATCAACACGAAAGTTTAACTGGTTGGAGGCTAGATTATTTTGGTGGTCTGAATTTGTTATTCAAAATTTGTTTTATTACAAATTATTGGAGAGTGCTCACGGACTGAATATGAAACCAGAGGCGGCGGAGCTAGGGGGCATAGGGGGCAGGTGCCCCTCCACATTTTTCCACATATATGTTGCGCAGTAACACGATGAGTAAAAATGGACGCATGCAAACATGTCAATCTTCAGGCATTCCAGTAACATTATTTGCAAATCAAACCATATGCAGCCAAAGAATCCCACTTTCGGTCGCTCCGGTCCGTTTCTTCTACGTCAACTACCTTCCAACCCGAAAGCTGGCCTTCGGGTTGGAAGATGGTTGAATTGGAAGAAACAGACAGGACAGTGACCACACAGCGGTATATTCACCTAAACCTGAGACAATAGCGAGTCCTGCTACATTTACCGATATACGATTGTAACATTTTTCACACTAGGTCGAACGATGGTGGCATTGTGAATTTGTGCACCTCCACTTTTATCGAGCTTCCGCCGCCCCAGTATGAAACATGAGCAAGGAAAACGTTGACGTTTGCTTTGATGCTCTCATTTTTTTAAAGAGCTGATAGTGGCTTCTAGCACTCAACCACTTAACGCCTACATGCAGCTGCTTCTTGGGCAATTTTTAATAAAAATATTTTCAGTTTTGCGAAGCTTCGAAATTCGATTCGATTCGAAGGCGTCCAGATGAATCGAATCGATTCTAGTATTCAACCGATGATAGGAATCGGCCACCCTAATCGTCCACCACCCCAACCGTCCACCCCAATCGTCCACCACAGCCGGCCTCCCCAATCGTCCACCATAACCGGCCACCCCAATCGGCCACCACAACCGATAATCGGCCGATTGTGGCCAATCGGATGACAACAGCAACGGCCCCTGGAACATCGGTTCAACCGATTGTTGCCAAGCATTTTTTGTGATGATTCATTAACCTCATTTTATCATCTTCTGCAATTGATCAATTGTTAACCCTTTACCTAAAACGAAAAGCAGACGACACCTGCAAACAAAATTCTTGTATAACTAAATATTTTCATTTTTTGTCTAAAAAAATAGCCTATGACCCCTTATTGGAACGAGCCGTTACGTTGGGTAAAGGGTTAATGTAAAATGACGTCAATAATATCATACAATAAAGTTGAGAAATAACCACAATGTGTATTATTAATTTCTCTAGACGCCCCTTTATGGAAATACAAGTTCAACGACGTGTAAAGCTTACAGTTGAGCGTGCATGCGGCAATCCAGGCCTGGCATTCTGAAAAATGCAGGAGGGAAAAAAATCGCTCTCCTCAATCAGCTTAGGAGAGCAATTAGCTTTACACAGCATTTTAAGTATCCAGTTGAACGAACTCATTGAAACTGAAACCAACAGACTACATCAGTGAGTTTATTAACTTTACTAAGGTAAAGCGAAATCCCTTAGACATCTAGATGTCTCACTCAACAACCGAACACACACTTGACAAGACCTGTGTGTGTACCCAGACCTGTTGTCCAAGAAAGCCATACGCCTACCACTACCACCTTCAACCCCCCAAGGGGGTTGAAGGTGGTAGTAGTAGGCGTATGACCTTCTTGGACAACAGGTCTGCTTGAATCTACAGTCACATCCTCGTGCAAGTGCTTCAAGTGACAGGATAGTAGTAATGGTAGTATATTATAGTGTCAATATTCCTTGAATAATTACCCCTCAAACTGTGATGTCAGTTGTTGAACTTGAAACTGACAGAAAAAAAAATATTGCTGTGACCCATTTTGCTTCAAATGATTGCAACTGTGTTTGGGTATGGTTGCAGCCATTACCTTTTACCACTAAACCACTTTCAAAATGAAATTACGTGATGTTATGTGACTTCGAAGTTAAATTACATTTTTGCTTTACAACAAAAATTGAATGTGAGCACCATACAAAATATTACATGTAATCTCAATCATCCCAGACCAAAATATTTAGGAGGGCAATTTTTCGCTCTCCTTAATTCTTTCAGGAGGGCAGTAAGGAGAGCTAAAAAATCGCTCTCCTGAAATTGCCAAGCCTGGCAATCGCCAGTTCATATACCGGAAAAAGTGAAGGTTGCACTCCATTGACTCAGGTCGCAGTAAAATGACCAGTCGCGCGCACTTGGGCGGTACACGTTGCTCAGAGAGTGCGCGTTTGGTCATTTTACTGCGACCTGAGACTGAGTATAACACTGTGAGACATGTTCAATTTAATATAGTTCTTTCATGCCTCGACTCGTCTAGTGGTGCCCGGTATTACAATCGCAATCGACATCGGAATCGACTGAGTGTGAGTTCCAATAACAGGTAATTGGTCAGCGGCCATTTCTGGTAATCGGTTGAACACTAATCGATTCGGTTTCAGACGCGCCGATTTGGAAATTTTCCGATAGTAGAAATGTTCTCAAAATCCCAGTGTCTCCTCTTGAAGTCTTCTTCTAACAGAGGCCTCCCACAGAGGCGGACAGGCTGTATGGTTCACCGAGAAAATTTCAGGTAGCTCCCCCCCCCCCCTCCACTGGGCGCCGCGTGGGCCCCCAAAATTGATGCAGACTAAGTTAACTAACACCTTTCGGTGCATGGAATTTTGTGAAAATGACCAAAAGGCGAAATGGATCTGCATGAGTGAAGATATTGACGGTATATCGAAATGTGGACTTGGGCAAGCCACTTAATGTCGATTGCCTACGTGGGGGCACGGTGGTGCTGTGTCAGATTGTTAGACTCCCAACGTACTAACTCCGCACAAGCAGGGTTACCACTGGATGAAGGCAAGTGCACCACATATGTGCAGTACGCCTTGGAACACATCGCCATCCAACGTGGGCAATCGGGATTAAGTGCCTTGCGTAAGGACACAACGATGTTACCCCTGGTGGGGATCGTTCCGTGGACCTTTCCTTTTGAAATTCAATGTGGTAACCACTGAGCCACCGCGCTCCCTACCATACAATTACATGAACATGTAAACTAAGTGAGTTTGTACTCAATATTTCCATGTTAATATCATACTAGTATCACAATCATAAACAACCTAATGCATATTGACCATTATGTCATATGTAGCCAGACAATCTATTATGCAGAGCAGTCAGGGCTTATATTTCGAGGAGAATCTGAGAATCGATTCACTCAAAGATTCGCGCAACAAAACCTGCGAGAAGCCATGTAGAATCTCTCTGCACCTCTGCTAGGATTCGCATGGAAAGAATTGAGTCAATTTAACCCTTCACATAACATACCGGAAGCGAATTAACCAATACAAGGCTAACATGGCCTGAAATATTCAGACACTTTGTCATTAAAATTGTACACACACGGCTGTCATTGGAACCGGCTTAAAATAACAGTTTCGGGCCGATTCGAAATTGTTCTGTATTACTAGCTGGGTAATACATAATACCAACTTTAGTTGAGATCAAATAATCGAAACTGAAGTTATCGGTCAGAAATCAAAAATGTTAACGGACGGATGGACTTATTACATATTTCGACCGTTTTTCAAACGGGCGTATTAAAAGGTATCATACTCGCAAATTCGGAAGAGAGAGAAACTCTCGACTCAACTTTGGAAAAGTTCAAGATGCAGTCGATTCCTGGCAGGTATATCAGAATTGCACACCAGTCTTGTAATATGTCTACACGTCCATTTCCCATGCGTTAAAATCACACATGTATATTAATAATAATTCTTTTGCTTTCCGTTGATTTTCCGCAGTCTTCTAACGAGGACCCCAGGAAGCCTTCTACATCAATCCCGTCACCGGTCTAGTCACCCTTCCCACACTATCCCCCTTAATCTCCCAACATTCTGACACAAACTGTTTTATTATTTTCCCCATTGGCGCGATCTCAATCTTCCCAACTATGTTTGCGTTTGATCAGAACACAGTAACTGGCAGCGAAACAGTCAAAGAACTACTTGATAACTAAATTCCCAGTTCCTTTCTTTCCACTTCCTGTATTAATAATTTCAAATTACATCAATAATCTTCATCCGATATCACCAAACCGAATACTGATTTTTGCTAAATAACGTTTCAATAGAATCTATTATTGACATTTTCTTTAACAAAGATATACCGTTCTTGAGTGTGTGTTCCGCCAATGAATATTGACACTGAGAATACACGTGCACAAAGACGTACAATTTCACGAGCGTTCGTAACTTACCGTACATACCCCATATCAGAACAGCTGGGTGCACCAATCGTCGAATGGATACACACTAGCTGTCCCACGTGTTCTTCGCAAACTGACGTGACAACTGTTACTTATTCCCAGTTCCTTATTCGACATTCGTTATCAACCGATTCTATCTTGTCGTGTCCCATCTTTACCACCGTAGTGAATCCTATACATGGTATGTTGTCGAACTAAAGGTTTATAACGGCTTGCCAAAGTCAGATTTGGTAAACCACATCTCCCCCAAACAACCCCTTACTGTCTATGTAATATCTGTTATTTTATACCGAATTTATCACATAGTTTCTGTATTTTTCAGAGGAAATATTTGCAAAATGGTAGTCTCCAACTACTGATCAACATACCAGTAAAAAGAGCTGGGAGGGGGGTGGTTTGATTTTTCAGATTCGGTTTCAGTTTCGGGCCGGTTTTTTTGGGGGGGGGGGATTTGGTTTCAGTTCAATTTTTCTATGTGTTAAGAACATAGAGTAAACGACACTTCAGACTCCATAACTTGGAAAACATACGCAATACTTTGCACGACACCACTTACCAGTCACGAAAAGCCCTGTCTTTAACCCTTTACCTAACTTGAAAAGCAGAAGACACTTGGAAACAAAATTCTTGAATAACTAATATTTTTTTTCATTTTTTATCTCAAAAACATAGATTATGACCCCTCATTGGAACGAGCTCAACGAGCTCGTTCCAAAGAAGCGTCATAACCTATGTTTTTGAAACAAAAAATGAAAAATAATTAAATTAATTGGCGATTTTTTTGTGAATAGCACTGGCCTGTTTTGACCGTTGCGTTGGGTAAATGGTAAACTATCTGACAATCTTCATTTCGTTCAGCCTAACTTCCCATTGCTCATTCTCAAGGGGTTCTAGAGGATAAGTTGCTAAGTTCATTGAAGCTGATCAACTCCATGTTGTGTTCTCGTTGTCATATTGTCTCCCGTACTGACTCGTCCGGTCAATAACGGAGAAAATGTTGCAATGAGAACACGACATATTTGCCCGTTGACCGCATAGACTAAGTGAGAAGAGTCGATAGGGGGCCACTAGTCCAGTTCCCACCCAAGAAAGGTTTTTATCAGTTTATGCACAAACGCAGTAAGACCGTTGGACCGCTGGGTCTTGTGGTTTTTTCCAGTTTTCCAGTTTGCGCAAAAAACGGAACCTAACTGAAAAACCGACCGCTCAGCTCTACAGGTAACATTTTTATTATATTATCGTAAATCACACAAAAACATTTCCTCTAACTGCATGGATGCCGAACTGTTAATTATTTCCACACATTTTGTAAATATAATGGAACACATTTTATACATCCAAATCCAATCTAACAAAGTTTATATGCGTTTATAACAATACTGTACCCAGGCCTGGCAATCTAGAATATCAAGGCGTGCAAAACAATTGCCCTCCTCAGATTGCTTGGGCGTGCAATTGCACCTGGAATTTCCAATGCAAAAGCTATTTTGGTTATATTCACTTCAAGGTATTAATATTGTGACTGTATTGTACTACATTCAGCTACATAGTGGAAAAATTGGCACACACATCTTCTCATTATTCCAAATGTTGCATTCAATTCTTATTTGACTGTCTTCTACACTCAAAATGTATCGAAATGCGACACAGAATGCGTCATGAATTATTGCGAATCAATGCAACATTGACCAATCGTCCGTTGAGTTCCAGTGTGTTCTATGTGCCAGTAGGCAAATAGAACACACTGAAACTCAGGGGACCAAATGATAACAGATTTCAAAGGCAGTCCCAAACAGGTCTAGTTTTCCAGAAAATCAAGGGGTGCAAACATTTGCCCTCCTCAATTTTTTCTAGGCATGCATGCAGTAGGCGTGCAGCACTCCTGCACTCCTAAAGAATGTCAGGCCTGCTGTACCCAAGTGTACCTGATATCAAATATGTACTGCCCAAACTACCTAAATACACCGAATAATTATACCCAGTTCGAGTTGCTGTTGCCACTGATGTGATTCTTGTTGCTGTTGTTGGTAACACTACTTTTAAAGGGGCAGAGAGCTCAGGATGGACTTATTTTTACTCTTTTCGCCCGAGGTCGAGGTTTATTGCAGCTTCGCTACAATGGCGACGGATAAGACAGAGAAGGACCAACATAGGCAGGTTCAACTCAATAAACTAATATTTCAACAGGCTACAATCAACCGGTATACGTTATTACAATTTCATGACTAAAAACTACTATCGGGGGCCAACCTTGAAGGATGGTACTCTGCAGGTCATTTCGAATAGCACTTCACGCAAATAACAGTTCTCCCTCTACCAAGTATAACAGTATCACTTAAGGGAATGACAAGAAGACAGCCAGATGGGCTATGACATTCCCGAGCAGCATGTTTTTACTGATCTATTGTTTTTTGATGATTGTATTTGTATTTGTTGAATATACTGCCAAATAACTATATATCTATTTATCTATCTATCTACTGCCCAGACTACGAATAATATGTTGTTTGGACCTTACATGTAAAGGCCTACAACATGGGTATATAACTTCTCTTTACAATCGACACCTAATTCCATTCCCTGCACCAGGGCCCTGCGTAGCTTAGAAATACAATTTGATTCGATCCCTCCAATGATTCGATTCGATTCGATTCACATCGATTTGGAAAAGTTTTGAATCGACAAGATGTTCTCAACATTCTACCAAATGTCTCCTCTTGATCTCTTCTGCTATCAAGTATCCTCTGCAGGATACCTGATGATAGAAGAGTTCAATTCAATGAGGTTTCGCTTCCGAAACTACTTTGATTCCGTTCTGGAATATTCTGCAAAATGCTACCAAGTTTCTCCTCTTGAACTCTTCTACCATCGGGTCTTCTGTACATGAGACCTGCTGAAAAAGAAGACTTCTGTTCAAGGAAGTTATGCTTCCGAAACTATAATTTAATTCCTTTCTGGAATATTTTGCTTTTTTCTATTGATTTTTCTAAACAGACAAGTAGCCTTTGCATCCAATAGTTGAGCCGAGACTGACAATACTGATGGATGCACGAACGTGCAATATCTTCAGTACGATCACCGGGGAAAGGTCAAAATCCACGCGTGGGCAATATTTCCAAGCATGCGCTAACTGTGAATCTCCGACATAAAGCGATGGAACACCGTCAAATTTTCAATGAATGAAGCACCGAGTACGACCCGGTGCTTCTTTCAATGAATATTTGCAGAAAACTACCAATTACTGACTGCGAAAAAGCGGTGGGCAACACTGCCCATGCCTGGATTTTTACCATTCCACGGCGACTGTACCGAACAACTCTGAGGGAGTTGATATAAGATTCAATTCGACAAGAAATCCTCTGACTGATTCGGTTCGATCCGAAATTTAAGATTCGCAGAGCCCTATACGGCATGTCAAGCATCGGGATTCAGTAATACAGTCTCCAAGTTACCAGTATGAACAAAAATGTCAGATCTTTAGCCCGTACTAAATTGCTAAACATCTCGGGATAAAAATGCAATTCTATATTCAAGTGCGTACTTTCCAGTACTAACTACTAAACCATTAAATAAATGCAGATATATTTTATCTTCGAATAAAAAACTCAACCTTATTGTTTCTAAAAGCATTATATAACATGATAATAACTGCTTTAAAAAATGTTTTGTCCCAATTTGTAACTTGTGGCAGCGGTATCTGCAAGCCAGGAAGCAAGCAGTGTGTTATTTGCAGAATGAGGTCCCCATAGGGTGAATTTACTAATGCTATCCCATACAGTGGGTCAATTTATCCTCCGGGTACCGCTTTCTCTTTAGGCCTGAGACCTTGATTAAGATTGAGGTTCACAGAGGGTAAATTTAGTGATGCTACCCTGATATTCACCCTCTGGGGACCTCATTCTGCATTTGACAGTCTGCTTATTTCCGGACTTGGATCTATAGAGTATTACAATGGGAGACAACTGCTTGGAGTTTGACAATCCCGAAAAAATCGCAGAAAATCCTGGCCTGCGGCTAATGGGGAGGGGGTGGACTGTGGAGGTTGATTGCGATTTGGTTTGGCTTTCGCTTAGGAACAACAATGAATGAACGTTAAATAACGGGTCTAATCTGCAAATTAAAAGTGAACTTGAAAAACAAATCTTAGTAAACCGTTTCTTAACTTTCTATATGTTCATTTAAACTATTTTTTTTTTAAAATAGGGTGTAATGAGAAATCATGGCGAAGCTCTAAAACATAAAATTTCTTTGTCGGCCTACTTATAATTCACGAATTTCACCTATTAACACTTATTAGTGTTATTTGTAAGGGGAGACATGTTCGGCCTCTCAACTCAGCCAACCAACCACAGTAACATCGCACTTCCGGTTTTAATTCCATAGAGTGCGGTATAAGCCAATTTCGAAACTGCCATCTTGGCTTTTAATCTATGCAAGGTCAGAGGTCGCGAGGTATAAACATTCCAAGAAAACGCTTTGTTAGCAATGAAATCGCACTGTTTACACCTCGCGACCTGTGACCTTGCATAGATTAAAGTCCAAAGATGGCAGTTTCGAAATTGGCTTATTACTCTAGGTATAACCAGATTGTCCCGATATACTACTGTGGGTAGAGAAAGTTGTTTGCTTGGTGAAGTTGAGGCCACTGTTAGCACCTCCGGGCTTATAGACCTAAAACCCAAGAATTTATCCACGGCATTGGTTACCCTATCTTATTATACCAGTGAATGTGGTGTTTTTTAACACAGTGAACAAGCAGTGCTTCACATTCCAAAATCAAAATTCCCACGGAAAATGACACAGAAGTATAAAATTACTCCGCTTGGTATATATGCTGTGCAATCTCCAACAGCTTAACTCTTTCAGCGTCAAGTTCCTAAATGGTATTGCTGCACATCATGCAGTCTATGGAGATTTGAAGTCCTTGGACACAAGTTGAATTTTCTGATGAATTCGACACTGTTATGGGCTGTTTGTTCACCTACTTTTCGTACAATTTGCGCAGACAACGTTGAATCGTTGATTTAATGCCATGCCCCTTTACTCTCAATAATGTACAGATGTCCTTTCGTGCTCCAGTTATAGATATTCCAGGCAATATGTACTTAATTCTCATTGAAAAGTTCAAGATATTGAGAGAAATAGCGGAACTACGCGGCGTAATCATAAAACTGCGGCTGTGGTGAACCTTCATCTCTTATATAAATGGGGAATGCATAAATGGGGAATGCATAATTCCATCCCGCTACAAATTCAAGCTTTGCTTATTATCTCCCTTGTTGTGCAAAGCAACTAAAAAAAATTGTCGCGTGGGCGGGGCTATCCTGTCCTCGGACGGGTCGTCCTGCTAGTTTAAAATAACTTGGCGAATAAATTTTATAATGGTATCGATGTCATGAAAGAATCGATCAAATCATGTTTCAACTGAGAAACATTTCTTGCGTTGATTCGAAGACAATGAACGTTTATGGTAGGTGGCTGGAATATTTGAGTTGGTCGGAAAAGCGAACAGCAGGTTCGATTTACCGATCAACTGAAATATTCCTGCCGATTGAATCTAAAAATAGGCGATGGACTATTCAAGGGCATAACAGCATCAGATTTGCTTACGAATTTGAAAGGTGTCATGAGAGCTTGGAAGATCGGTTAAATATTTGTAGAGATGGCCGTTTAATAACTTAATCCAGAAGCGCTGTGTGAACACACTGATTCTTGTTAGCCCATGTTTGTAAGCACAGGATGTTTGTTTAGCGACCATCGAATTCTCTTTTACACAAAAAGATATACGTGCCAAGTTGAAAGAGTTACCATAGAAACTATTCCATCATCAACTGACTGAACTTACATCTTAAAAACCATCCACCATGTTACATGCATAAAAAGTATGAGCTAAAACTGCTTAGTGGTGACCAAAACCTAATCTCTAGTTCTTCTTGTATGAAGTGTGAGACTTCGAACCTCTAATGCAAAGCTAGCTGAGGTGGGGTGGGGTAATGTTGCATTTGCCCCTCTCTGACAATACTATAAACTCGTGAAGCTCAATGATGCTGCTTACTTTTCTGAAATTTCTACCTCTATTGGGAAAGCCTTCAAGGGGTTCTGGGCCCTTGTCGGGATAATTCGCGTCGGAGAAAACCAGAATTGGGAATTTCTGTCAGCTTAGCATGCCTTTATATTCCACCTGATTCCCAGTGGCAGGTTTTAATCAAAGGACTTTTGGGGGCCGAATTTCTTCCCTTTCCCAATGAGAAGTAGGCATAATGGCACAATAAAATTCGTAATTTAACTAACCATGTTGCCCATGATCTATCATCTATCAGTATTTCAATCCAGGCAGTACTGCGTTCAAGTATTACAATTATTACATACATTCAAGTACATGTAGAAACATAACTGCCACGGAATATGTTTTCATAGGGATTAATACTGGGTGACCTGTTGGGGCTACGTGAAAAATCTCAATTAGGAATTTCCAAGGACCCCGACAGATCAGCGGTGCCTGACAGCTGACAAGCACTGCCTGGTAGTTGACAAGCACGACAGATCATTTGAGGTATCCGAATTTATGACATAGTTTGCTTGAACTTTACTGTGGGTCCTCACTCTATAAACAACCCTTCCCAATTTCCATGGATTAAACCCTAACACACCATATTTTGGGATTTTCTTTTGGTCCAATTTCCTAAGTGATTTGACACTAAGGGCCCGGGGTTGTTTTAACATTTTTGTTCCACGCTGACAGTGTACATACATCCCGCGGGTTTACAATTGTTTCTATCAATGTCCTGTCTGACTGTATAGGCAGCCAAGTCTTGGCCATATACAACTGCCAGGGTCTAACGAGGGATTCACGATGCTGAAAAAGTACTGAGCGTTATACTTTTTATTGACACCTAAGGTTAGCTCATGTCGGGCAGTTCTACGTGTGGGGGAAGTCGGAGCACCTGGAAAGAACCAACGAGTAACGGCGAGCAACTGTAGACTCCCAAACGTACTAACTCTGCACAAGCAGGGTCATCACTGGTTGAAGACAAGTGCACCATCGACGTGCAGTTCGTCTTGGTACACAGCGTCAACGTGCCCCCACACCGACAAGCGATATTAACTGCTTTGCCGAAGGACACAACGCAGTTATCCCTGGTGGGGATCGAACGGTAGAGTGTAGACCTTTCAGTTTGAAGTCCAATGCCGTAACCACTGAGCCACCGCGATCCCGAATGATATACTTTCCACAGTCTGTGGACTCCCATTCCTGAAATGTATGTTAGCCGCAAACTGTGTCCGTACCCTTGTAAGTCTGAATTTGTTTGATGGATTTCAGGATTGGGAATTCCGAGGCTGGGGAATGGGGAATGCTGCCGTCACCCAGAAAATTCCTCAATGAATGCACAGTGGTTTTCGTAATTTAAAGAAAACAAATTGTTGCTGTAAATTGATGAAGAGGATTATTGATGTCACTCATTCATTTATTGGGGTTTAAGGTGCCCTATGCGAGTAGCTTCGGATACATAAAGTTCTGCCACGGTATATGAGGGCTGTGCACCCTGTCGAACACACGTATAACTAATAATGTGTCTATTGATTTTGTGGTTCCGTTCAACTGGGTTTATGATGATTGGTGAGTTGAGATCTTTCGTCCCCTGAGTTCCAATGTGTTCTATGTGCCAGTAGGCACATAGAACACATTGGAACTTGGGGGACGTTTTGTCGCATGGGTGAAGAGGGTTTATCTGATTGGCCCCCTTTCGGACATCATCATAAGTACCACTATCTGGAGTACAGAAGCGGACTGAGCGTATGGCCTACCGGGAAAATTTCCGGTGGGACCCCTATTGTTTTCCCCCACTATTTTTATGAGGCCTTATGACCACCCTGGTCCCAGTTCAGAACACCAGTTGTGCATGAAATTTAAATTGTTTACCTAACGAAGCTTAGAAAGTATCTGAATTCAAAGGTAAATGACAAGTTCTTCTTCAATAGTATAAGAACAGTTTAATAAAGACTACAGAGACTGGGGTCAGTGTGAACATGATTCCGTGCAACTGCTTGTAAAACCTACTTGTAGTATACATGCAGGTGCAAAGCCAAAGATATTGGTGTTAATGTTCTCCGTTCAATTCCTATTTAAAATGTCTTAATCTTCGTATGTTTCTTCCCCTCCCGAAACAAATTCCTAATTGGAGCCCACAAATCTTGACACAAATGACGCAAGTTTTTCCAATGGTATGGGTCCCAGGCCCCTTCTCAATGAGGGCAGAAAAATCCTTGGGTCCGGTATGCGAGGTGGTTAGATTCTATATTAAGGTGTTATATAAGTAAGGGAAATTTGTTTACTTTGAAATTCACACCTCTGATATTTCATATATTCAAATTAAATATACACGCATTATACATCAAAATGACGGTTGTGATCAAATTCATCAGAACATGAAAAATATTTGCAAACAACTCATAGAGTTGACAGAAAGTATCAATGGTTCCTTAAAGTCTGCAACCGTATTCGTACCAGAACTGATAATAAAATAATATTTCCGGAGTAAAACTCGTGACCAAATGTGCTGTAGATATCCAGGAACAAAGCTAGGCATTCAAAACACTTTACGATGCAGTGACAGGACTGAATTTGGGGACAAGACAGCAATGTGCGCATTTTTGTTGTTGAAGATGGATTGCATGACCGACGAACATGCGCATATCATGCGATACCACGAATTTTCATCGAAAAACAATCGCGTAATTCTAAGAAATTCAAACTGGTGTCATTAGTGTTCAACCGATGATCGGAACCGGCCACGGGCCACCACAATCGACCGATTGTCAGCAATCGGATGACAACGGCTCCTGGAACATCGGTTCAACCGATTGTTGCCAAACATTTTGCGATGATTCATTAACCGCATTTTACTATCTTTTGCAATGTTCAATTGTTAATGTAAAATGATGTCAAGGATACCATTCAATAAAGTTGAGAAACAACGACAATGTGTATTCTTAGTCTCTCTAGACGCCCCTTTACGGGATATACAAGTTAAACGACATGTAAAGCTTACAATTGAGCGTACTTGCGGCAATCTCCAGTTCATACCGGAAAAGTGACGATTGCACTCCATTGACTCAGGCTGGAGTAAAATTAACAGTCGGACGCACTTGGGCTATGAGAGCCACGTTTACCACCTAGGCGTGCGCGACTGGTCTCAGAGCCACGTTTACCACCCAAGTGCGTGCGACTGGTAATTTTACTCCGACCCCAGTCTACTTGTCTAGTAGTGCACGGTATTACAATCGGAATCGGCATCAGAACCGACCGACTGTGAGCTCAAATAGCCGGTAATCGGTCAGCGACCATTTTTTGTAATCGGTTGAACACTAGGTGTCATGATACCTTGCAAGCAATATGGCAACTGTGCAGTCTTCATATAATAATACTGTGCAGCATGAAGGCGGTCTTTCTCATTATTTGATTTTTGTCGACATTGTGCATGGGAGCGCAGTGGCTCAGTAGGTAGAGATGCAGGCTGCAAGCCTAGAGGTCCTCGGTTCGAATTCCACCTGCGGCAACCGCGTTGTGACCTTGGACAAGACACTTACTCCCAACTGCCCACGTGTGTGTGGGGGAGGGGGAGGGGGGGCACGGTGGCGTTGTGTACGTCGGTGGTGTACTTGTCTTCAACCAATGCTAGCCCTGCTTGTATGGAGTTTGTACGTTGGGGAGTCTGACAGTTGCTCGCCGTTCTCGGTGGTTCTCTCCGGTACTCCGGCTTCCTCCATCCATAAAACTGTCCGACACGAGGTGACCCTGGCTGTCGAAAGTGTCGTTAAACCCCAATAAATAAATAAATAAATAGACAGCATTGTGTATCGATGCTTTTTCTGCCCAGGTGTTCTTGACCAAAATGTAAACAAACAGACAACAAAACCAAAGCCCACAGTCTTGGAATTTACCCCCACGGAGCTCTGTCGCTGTGGTTTGACAAATTTGTTCTTGGTTATATAACATTTCGACATGAGGTGTTCTCCTGAAATATTATTTTAGCAGACTTCCAGGAACCATTGGTGCCTGCTGTCAACTCTGTGAGTTGACCGCATATATTTTTCGTGTTCTATGCATCATAACCTTCATTTGGATATTTAATTTGTATTTATGGAACATCGGGGGAGGGGAGATTCCAAAGTAAACAAATTTCGCTTACTTGTATAGCACCTTAACAACACCCCCGCTTAACCAAATGTTTATATCTCAAAGACCACTTCGCCGTTTTCGTACTAGTAGAGAAACCCATTTCCTGCCCTCTAACGATCCATTCACGTCTAACACAAACACAATTTGATCCCAACGATCATTTCTCTGGCTTCTGTGGGGGTTGTGCACTTTGATGATGAACGGAATTGCAAGATTAGATATTGATAAAGTGAGGAATAGGGAACTCTGCAATCTATTTTAAAACTACCTGGTCTCCCGAATTTATTTTCAATTTCTCACTTCACTCAATCACATTTTTAATAAATTTAGTGAACAAATTGGATTTAACCCTTTCGCAGCCACGCCCACTTTATCCATATATGCCTGTATGCGAGAAAGTTCAATAAAATTTCTGACATACTTGAAACTCTATCACATGACTAATTGTTGGAAAGGGCTCTATGAGCCCTTTCTAACAATTAATCAGATGGTATGTTTTATCTGTGCATACCAGAATGGACAGATGATCACAATAAAATAGGTGACAGTAGTCGCTTTCGGTAGCGAAAGTGTTAACCCTCTTGTGTCATTTTTATAAGCTCATTTTGTGGGTTGTGAGACAATGGTATACACACTTTCCTCATGTGTGTGTTTTGCTTGTATTATGAAGCGCCACCTACATCCGGAAAAGAAAATTTCAAACTTGGGAGAGATCATTAGCTTCAGTCTAGTAAGGGGAAGGGTTAGCCGGCCACTGCTAAGCGTTGCCCTCACTAAACTTATCTTTAACCATTGTGGATGTCTCTCACTTTAGTCCACTTCAAGATGGCAATTTTGTTTCTCAGTATGTCAAATTTACAGCACGAAAAGGGTTATATTAAGTAATTAATATGATATTGTTGGATTTTTAATAGTTATTATTTATTGGGAACATGATGATGATACGGAATGAAAATAAAGACAGAAAAATGGAGGAAGCCAGATATTTTTATCATAAATTGCAGAGTCCTTTATTCTAAAGTTTTACCAAAATATTAAAATCATTTCAACATATCATATGGTGTTAGGGTAAACATGACAGTAAACATAAACATGCATTTTAGTTTTGAGTACCTAAAAACACGTTAAAATTTCAAATATACATGTATCAATAATTTATCAAAAAATAATCAATGGAAATCCTATAACCATGCGCTTAACTGCGGTTACATACGGTAAACGCACGTTCTCGTCGCATATGTTGTTGAATTTTAAACATAATTAAAATTGTCGGCTTAATTCTTTTGAGGGAACAGTTACTTATTGTTGAATAACAGTACGCGAACATGTATAATTGAAATGTCATCGTGTATCACGCTGTTTTCGTGACATCTTATCCTTACCTATCGTTCCGATCGGAAACACACTGTCAAAAATAGCAGACGTTCCATCTCCAGAACATGCACAATAAACCAAAAAAGCCGCCACCAAAAGCAACCTAATCACCACAGCCATTATTCCCTATTTTTGCTCATACCAGCAAAAATGGGATTTAAAAGGAATAAATCATATTAAGCACAATAACGCGGAAATTTCATCCCCACACACGATCTGCATTTGTTTTCAATATCCAATATGGCAGGTGCCCGATGAATATTCATTTTATTGATTGCATCCGTCATAACGACGTCACTAGGTTCACACCTTCTTTCTGATGAAGAAAATCGATTGTTTTGTCAATAACATGAGAGACTGGCAAAAAATAGTGTCAACCTTATATTGAGATCGTCTTGATTGCTATCGGTTTCCAACCACCACTCATTATCCCGTTGAATTGTTATCAGAAAATGTTGGGTTGCATTGCCATTCAATATGGACAATTGAATGCAAGTGGAGTCAGTCAACTCAACCCTCCATCTGACACAAGATGTAAACGACAGCCAGGATCTTTTTTCAAAACAACTAAAGAAATTATTTTTTTTTATCTCCAACAAACTCTATCAGCTCTTTCCAAGCAGGAGACACAAGCTGTGCTTTTTTTTTGGGGGGGGGGGGGGGGGGGGTAGAAAATAAGTGCATGACAAATTTTGTGGGTAAGACTGGAAGGATTTGCTCGATTCGACGATTTAACGATTTATTCCCTCATTGTACAGAATGGGCCTTCCATTTATTCAAGATATAACAATGAAAATATCATTGGGCGCGATAAATTAAAAAAAAAATCAACCGATTTTCCATCAGATTAAAGGGCCAATGCGCTGTAATTTTTGTTAATCAACAGATGTGATGGAACCAGTAATTTCTGTTTGCAAAAGCAGGGCTGTCGCTCGGGAGGAAGGTGGTTTCATTAACGCCCCCCCCCCTCCCCCCCCCCCCCCCAACATTTTTCTAGCCGGCACATTTTCATCTGGATTAGAGTCCTAGATGTCGACTCGCTCTTGCTTAAAGTCATTCTTACAATACTATATTAAATACTAAACTAACGTCATACGCGGCCGGTCATACAAATTGAGGTCTTCAGTTTCAAATTCGGGCTGCTGGAGGCCACGGTACCAACAATCTGGAGTGACGGCACGTACGTTAATTAACTGATACATAGAGGATATCTACGCTGTTTTAGTGAATATCGGGAATTATATCATGGGTGTGGACCTGAAAGTTTTAAAATAATACTGTCAGGTCCACAAGAATGAGACAATTCCCGATATTCCCTAAAACAGCGTAGATTTTCTTTTTTATTATATTCTACGTGACATTATACTGCGCAGTATTCAGCCCAATTCGACTGCAAACAGTTTCAAAACAATAACAAAAAGCTGGTGATCGTTCCTTCAAGGCGACGTTCAAGCCGAAACGTTTCGTCATTTAGAAAGCTACTGAAAAAATTCATCGTGTGGACCTGAAAATACTATTTTTCACTCGCACAAGCGCTCGTGAAAAATAAAACTTTCAAGTCCACACTCATTAGATAATTCTAGCTTCTGACCAAAATAGAGTAGATTTTCTTTTTTGTTATATGCTACGAGACATTTTAATGCAACATTCGGCCCAATTCAAACCCAAATGCGTACGTTTCAAAACAATAACAAAGATCAGCTGATCGTTCCTTCAAGGCGACGTGATGCGGCGTAGCGTGACGTCATTTAGGAAGCTACTGAGGGACATTCCTCGATATCCATCAAGTCGATGGATATCGAGAGGATATCAAGTCGATGGATATCGAGAAATATCTTTTAGATAATTTGCGATAATTCACAGTTCAGCATATAATAAATGTATATTTTATACATCCAAAAATAAATTTTAAAGAAGTCTCGAGTTTTTAAAATACAATACCGACTAACATTCCAATTACACCATCAAGGCGTACAGTACGTGGAGAGTGTATTATCACTAAATCACCCGCGGAGTTGAGAGTCCACCCAGACAATAATTGCAATTTTTTTGCAAAGCATAACAAGCACAGGCAAAGTTCCAGCCAATGGACCTCCGGGTTGAACCCGGAGGTCCATTGGCTGAAACATTGCTTGTTTTTTTTTGTCTGTATGTACAGAATTTGAAGGTTATAAGTAGTAGTGTATGTTCCCCTACAGGTACAGGTTGGGGGCCCTCGGTGGGGGACCTCGGAAGTGACGTCATGTCACGTGACCTAGAGGCGCCATGTTGTGTTGTCATGGTAACCCGCGTGAGCGGCCATCTTGTGACGTCATCTCCATAGTGATAGTGGTGTGAGTGCGCATGCGCAGCGCGTGTTGTTAGGGTGATACGTGTTTCCGTCGTCCATTTTGTATACTGGAGACCGCCATCTTGATTTCTATGGTAGCACGTGATTGCTATGTTACCAAATTTTTCTGCTAGAAGACGGGGTATGTTCGGAGGGTATGTTCCTTTGTAGAAGAGTAAATCTAATTACCACAAACAACCCGACAAGTTGTACTATTTCGAATTCTTTCAGAACCGTATTTAGGACCGCCATTCTTTTGGCTTACATGTATAATAGTAGCACGTAGTGCTATAGTACCAAGGGATCCCCTGGGGGTGTGTTCGATTGAACTAGAGTATTATTCTGACTTACAGACCCTGCAGAATTCTCGAAGAATTACCCAAATAGACCCGACCACCCTTACAGACCACCAAAATCTCCACCAAACCACCCAAACGGACATGTGTTCTCTCGTCCAAGTCTTATAATTACCAGTGCTTGATTTCCCACAATGCAGTTATCTCCCTTGTGTCTATCAAAAGCATTCCCAAACCCAATAAGCAATCGAGCAGTTACTGATAAACCATTGCTCGAATGACTCGAATCCCATCGAGCAAATCAGCTTTAGAGTAATTGCTCGATCGAGTGACTCGGTATATTGCTCGAACGACTCGAATCCCATCGAGCAAATGAGCCAACGAGCAACTGCTTGATCGAGTGACTCCTCGAATGACCCGACGACTCATTTCAGAAAAAAGAGATTCCATAGCCACAGGCGTTTTCGAAAAAGGGATTCCACAAATGGGATTCCAAAAAGGGATTCCAAAAGTGGGATTCCGTCTTATGTCGAGTGACTCGCAACTATTGCTCGAATGACTCGAATCCCATCGAGCAAATGAGCTATCGAGCAATTGCTCGATCGAGTGACTCCTCGAACGACTCGACGACTCATTTCAGAAAAAGGGATTCCATAGCCACCGGCGTTTTCGAAAAAGGGATTCCACAAATGGGATTCCAAAAAGGGATTCCATAAGTGGGATTCCGTCTTATGTCGAGTGACTCGCAACTATTGCTCGAACGACTCGAATCCCATCGAGCAAATGAGCCAACGAGCAATTGCTCGATTGAGTGACTCCTCGAACGACTCTTCGACTCATTTCAGTATTTGAGGCTACCTATGACATGGCTGCGTATCAGTTGAGGATACCTTTTGAGGATACTAAATTGAGGATACCTATGGCCTGGTATTGTTGGAGGATACCTGTTGTAGAAACCTCGATTCCGTTTCCATCTTGTCGCCAAAGCTCCAAGGCCACTACAGGGCTATGGTCTATCTGTCATATCATTAGCTTCTACAACAGTCTTGTTGCATTGCTGCCTTGTACTAGTACTAATGGCTTCTGTTATTCTGCCCCATGTCCCATCCATTAATATTGACCTTGTATCACTACTTCCTAGCTATACCTATCTCAGTCTCGACTATAATATTGATCAAGGTTGAATCAGATTGCCTCTGTATACATATAAAGCATTCCGTAATTGAGATTCCTAGCCGATTCCGTAAAATGGGATTCCGTGTTTTAACATCAACACTCGAGGGTATTCCCCTTTCCCTATTGGAAAAATTCAGTTCAATGGGTTGTAGTTATAATTCAGATCACCTTCGTTATATTTTCATTAAGTTTAAAACTTTATTCAGTTCAAAGCGTGTTAATACCTTCATTGGGGTTATAGCTAAAACATAGTTCATTTAAACAGTTCACTTCGATCTTGGTTATGTTGGATCTTCGTTTTGTTCAGCTCAAGGGTGTTTTGATTACATAAGGTCCATTCAAACAGGTCAAAGGGTTAACATTCGGTTAGAGTTCATTCAGTTGAAAACTCTGTTAGGGTCAACTCACTTCGATACCTTCATTGGGTCAGTTCTCTTTTATCTGTTCTATTCACTTCGATCTTAGTTGTGTTGGATCTCTGTTCACTTCATTCGATCAGATCAAACTAGTTCGATCAATTCGACTAGTTTCACCTTCTTTCACTTTGTTATGTTTACTTCGATCTTGGTTCTGTTGGATCTGTACCTTTGTTATTTTGTAGTGACTGGTTGTCTCTGTTCAGGTTCTTGTAGTCATTGTTGAATTGGGTGTTATCAATCCTTTTCCATACCCTCGCGCGTTGATGTTAAAACACGGAATCCCATTTTACAGAATCGGCTAGGAATCTCAATTACGGAATGCTTTATATGTATACAGGGGAAATCTGATTCAACCTTGATCAATGTTATAGTCGAGACTGAGATAGGTATAGCTAGGAAGTAGTGATACAAGTCAATATTAATGGATGGGACATGGGGCAGAATAACAGAAGCCAATAGTACTAGTACAAGGCCGCAATGGAACAAGACTGTTGTAGAAGCTAAAGACAGGACAGATAGACCATAGCCCTATAGTGGCCTTGGAGCTTTGGCGACAAGATGGAAACGGAATCCAGGTTTCTACAACAGGTATACTCCAACAACACCAGGCCACAGGTATCCTCAATTTAGTATCCTCAAATGGTATCCTCAACTGATACGTAGCCATGTCATAGGTATCCTCAAATACTGAAATGAGGAGTCACTCGATCGAGCAATTGCTCGTTGGCGCATTTGCTCGATGGGATTCGAGTCGTTCGAGCAATAGTTGCGAGCCACTTGACATAAGACGGAATCCCACTTATGGAATCCCTTTTTGGAATCCCATTTGTGGAATCCCTTTTTCGAAAACGCCTGTGGCTATGGAATCCCTTTTTTCTGAAATGAGTCGTCGAGTCGTCCGAGGAGTCACTCGATTGAGCAATTGCTCGTTGGCTCATTTGCTCGATGGGATTCGAGTCGTTCGAGCAATATGCCCAGTCACTCGATCGAGCAATTATTCTGAAGCTCATTTGCTCGATGGGATTCGAGTCATTCGAGCAATGGTTTATCAGTAACTGCTCGATTGCTTATTGGGTTTGGGAATGCTTTTGATATACATAAGGGAGATAACTGCATTATGGGAAATCAAGCACTGGTAATTATAAGACTTGGATGAGAGGACCAGAGGTAGTTTGGACTGGATAGCCTGTTAGTGATAGAGAAACATATGCAATAGGCATTAAAAATGGGATTCTGGGAAAATCAGGCCCTGAACTCCTATTCAGTAATTGGTACTATAGTATAACGAGTTATTTTTATATGCCCAAAATGGGGCTTCACATGTCCGTTTGGGTGGTTTGGTGGAGATTTTGGTGGTCTGTCAGGGTGGTCAGGTCTATTTGGGTAATTCTTCGAGAATTCTGGGAGGTTTGTAAGTCAGAAAAATACTCTAGTTCAATCGAACACACCCCCAGGGAACCCTTTGGTACTATAGCACTACGTGCTACTATTATAAGCCAAAAGAATGGCGGTCCTAAATAGGGTTCTGAAAGAATTCGAAATAGCACAACTTGTCGGGTTGTATGTGGTAATTGGATTTACTCTTCTACAAAGGAACATACCCTCCGAACATACCCCGTCTTATTGCAGAAAAATTGGGTAACATAGCAATCACGTGCTACCATAGAAACCAAGATGGCGGCCTCCAGTATACAAAATGGACGACGGAAACACGCATCACACTAACAACACGCGCTGCGCATGCGCACTCACACCACGTATCACTATGGAGATGACGTCACAAGATGGCCGTTCACGCGGGTTACCATGACAACACAACATGGCGCCACTCTAGGTCACGTGACATGACGTCACTTCCGAGGTCCCCCGCCGAGGTCCCCCAACCTGTACCTGTAGGGGAACATACACTACTACTGTTATACTTTGGGTGATAACTCCACTTCATGGGTGATATAGTTACAATCCACTCTTCACGCACTGTATTTAAGATGCGGGTGGAATATTTAATCAGTCGAGACTTAAACCATCACAGTCGGGACAAATCAGATCCAGAAACTGGAATTTTCTACAAATCGTGCACTGCAATAACAATTTGAATCGCTAGCGATAGCTGAAAATCATCCCCCTGAGTTCCAATGTGTTCTATGTGCCAGTAGCACATTGGAACTCAGGGGACGAAATAATGACACGGGTTCCCCTAGCAAATTTGGTTGGTGATAAAATGTATTCTATTTGTTGACAGCAGTGTTGTCAAATGAATTGCTGAGTGTCGTTCTGATAATAATATAGACGTAAAGGTGTGTAATAAACACAGAACGACACTCGCGTGTGAATGGGTTAATCGATATGGAACTTGTGCCATCGCGGAAGGATAAAACTCGAGGCATGTTGCCTCTCGTTTTATCCTTCCGCGATAGCACTCGTGCCACATCGATTAACCCATTCACTCGCATGTGTCTTACCTGCCGAGTGATGTTACAAAAGCTGCATCAGATCAGAACAGTTTAGTTTTGTAGAAAAGTTTTGGAACCACATTCAAAGTTTCCTGTAATGGACCTATGGAGATTATTTATTTATTTATTTATTGGTGGTGGTTAAGGTCACATACGTATGCACAATGGCTAATCATGACCGTGACAGTTTTATGGGTGGAGGAAGCCGGAGTACCCGGAGAGAACCACCGAGCAACGACTAGCAGCTGCCTGCTCCCCAACATCGTAACTCCGCACTGCAGCACAGGCAGGGTTAGATTGGTTGAAGACATGCGCACCATCGACGGGCAGTACACCTTAGTACACGGCGTCATCGTGCCCCATGTGGACAATCGGGGTTGAGTGCCTTGCCCAAGGACACAACGCGGGAGTCGGAATCGATCGCTCAGATGGTCAACCATCCGAGGACTAACCGGGCTCTACGTTGCTTAACTTCGGTGATCTGACGAGAACCGGTTACCGCAACGCCACCGCCCCTCCCATGGAAACTAGATTTTATTTTACAGATTTTGCTCACCGATCTGATGATCCCATTTGGGTTAATTTTACTTGTCATTCATTTGCTTTTTCTGAGATCTGAAGTTTTTGTCTTAGCCGCCCGTCTTTTAGTAGAACTACACTGGGAGGTTCTTGTGTGAACAAACCAGTCAGGGACGTGGCGAGTGGGGGTGGTGGAGGGGGTGTCCCCAATCCTGACCAAAATTTCCAATAGTTGGAAATTCGGATGGTAAGTCATGAGTAGTTGGAAATTCCATCTATCTGGATTTTAGAGCTTTTTTGGTGATGCTGATGTCTCCTTTACTTACCAAAATACCAACTCGGTTTCAAATCGGCAAAAATTTCAACTGTTACTATTTACAATTACAGTGTACGCAATATCGAGCTTCATAAGTATGCATGATGTCAATCGGTACGGGATTTCTACAGTACGTTTACTTATATAAAAAACTTCGAAATGCACTTCAAGAAAATCACATCATGTACAATCGTTATCCTGAGTTAATTCCATCATTCACAGTTACAAAATGATGAAACATCAAAAACTGATCATTCAAACATAAGATCTGATTTAATGTTAGGACAGTGTGAATTGCTCAAAGTTCTCAGCTTGAGCATTTGTTTAGCACATATTCCATTCCCAGAATAATAACAAACAATAACAGCCTGATAATTCGATCATAAAGGTGTAGGCATTTCAGTTACTAGAATCAATTTTATGCCCTCTTTCATGGCTTCATATTCAAAATTTTTCTCGGTGGTGATTTTCCAACTGGAGGAGGGACCAGGAGGGGGTTCCCCCTTCCGGTCCCTCCGCCTAGTTGGAAATTCACTACCCTACACCCCTCCAATCGGAAACCTCTAGCCACGTTCCTGAATCCAGTATTGTGGGGTTTTTTTCTCTTCGCTATGGGGTTAATCCCAAACAGAAACACGCGAAACCTGTCTTAGGCTCTAATGCTTAATTGGAAGAAACCAGCGCCTTGTATCAAGAAACAGAGATATAAGCAACAAAACGTTCCAGAGACCAAAGCGACAGGAAGATTTCATTATGAGGAAACAAAGAGAAGTTTACGTCCGTGGAAATAAAGGAAGAAATATTCAAAAGGATCATTGTGCTTCCGTTTCGAATACTGAGAAGAAACCTGAAATAAGTAAACAAACGTTTTCTTCATCTGCTGTTGACTTGGATAAAAACACTCAACAAATGACATTATGACCCAAAGATGCGTCTGCTACATCAGACACGTCGGCAAAAACGTTCGTTACGCAAAAAAGGGCTATCTTGACATGTTCATCTCAATCTACCTCGTTCGGAACTGTGCGTCAAAGAACATGACAACGAGAAAGGCTGAGCAGCGAGGTAGAATCCCTTCAGTCGCTAAGAACATTTATGCCACAGGTGATAACCCTGGGCTAAAAAAAACACTCGAGAAAAAATTAGTGTATCATACACAGGCATGAAATTAAAATCGCCAAATAAAGTGGACAGAGATGACGGTAATTTGACGTTCGAAACTCCATTCTTGTCGCGGAAGCATGAACCAGGGACACCGGAAGCACGGGGGCAGATAGGGCAGCTGACCTCCCTGCATTCGGACCACTGGGGCGAGAGGGGGTAGACAATGCCCTTCCGAGGTTCGCCACTCAATTGTTTCCAATGATTTATGCTCGAAAGCTAAAATACACCCCAAATCTCTTCTGGGTTCTTTAAAATCAATGGGGAGTTGGGGGTGTTTGGGGGAAGGTGCCCCTCCCGATGAGGGGCAGCAACTCTCAAACACCCCATCTCGGGCCTTCGAGACATGCATGCTTCGGTATGTCATGGTGGGACTGCTAGTGCGAGTAAATACCCTTTCCCCAGAGTCTGACCCCAGCCCCGCCCTCAAGTGCTTCCGGCGCCCCTGACATGAACTCAAATAAAAAGTTTCGAAATCCAAATGAACTAGTAGACATTCTATGTGGACACATTTCACCATATGGTTCAAAAATTTTCTGAGTAGAACATTGCGATGGCGACATACAAGAAGTGGCTTTCGAATCGGTACCATTTGTTATAGGCTAAGAGACCGTCTGGATCCGAAATGTCTACTTAGTTCAGTGGATAGAATCATGTTTACTGATATGAAAATCTGTATAAATTGCAACCAGAGGGCGGTACTATTGAACTTTTACAACTGTATTTTCTAGAACTGTTTTTTCCTGTTATGACTTTAAATGGGTTGAAATGAACTATCAACATTTTCAAAGATGTGGCAGTTTGCCAGTTGGCAAACTGCCATATCTTTTAAAATGCTAATGATTATTTTTAGTCAGTTATATTAATACGTTGAAAATACAATTCTAGAAAATACAATTGTAAAAGTTTTATAGATTGGCTCCTGTATGTTTTCTTCGTTCGTAGATTACATTTACTAGGCTGAATGAGACCCACTTTTGACTTCTAAAATATTCAGGAACGCCAGCGAGTTATTATCGACAGCCCACAATCTGGAGTCGAATCCCACCTGCGGCAACCGTGTTGTGTCCTTGGGCAAGA
Source organism: Pictodentalium vernedei (assembly GCA_031216915.1). Classification (NCBI taxonomy): domain Eukaryota; kingdom Metazoa; phylum Mollusca; class Scaphopoda; order Dentaliida; family Dentaliidae; genus Pictodentalium; species Pictodentalium vernedei. The sequence continues at coordinate 196,429,247 of CM062288.1, read as the reverse complement.
CACTTCACCCCCTATTGCCCACGTGGGGGCACGGTGGCGTTGTGTACTAAGGCGTACTGCACGTCGATGGTGCACTTGTCTTCAACCAATGCCAACCCTGTTTGTGTGGAGTTAGTATGTTGGGGAGCATGACAGTTGCTCTCCGTTGCTCGGTGGTTCTCTCCGGGTACTACGGATTCCTCCACCCTTAAAACTGTCCGACACGAGGCGAAAGTGTCGTTAAACACCAATAAATAAATAAATACTTGGAAATTGTACATATGAAAGTCTGTTAACTTTTATAAATAATTTTATAAATAATTTAATTCGAATAACCGGTTGCAAGAACGTTTGGCGGAGAGTTTGGCTGCCGGTTCCAATCAACACTCTGTAGGTCTGTTACAAGCATGCTGCAGTCCAGAGAATAAATTTGTTGTTTCGTGCATAGACGTTTAGTGTCAGTAGTTTCTGACGTGAAATCCCCGGTATGCAAGATATTTATGACTAGGTACCCGGTGTAGTTGTCTGCGCGATGACTGGGTAAACAAATAGCCAATATGGCCCCACAAAGTAGATCTTCTGTTTCTCGATTTTTTATAAAATTGCATCCGGGCGAGCGGTCTTTTTTATTTTTTATTTTTGTAATTATTTCTTTGCCACCAAAAGTTCTTGCTCTTGGTTTGTTTTTTGTTTGTTTTAGGCCTTATAATCTACAGAGTAGCATGGGTGGTGGTGTATTTCGTCCCTTGAGTGCAAGAAAGAAGGCTTTGCAATGCTAAAGCATTGCCAAGCCTTGTTGCAGTGAAGGGACAAATTTATCAAGTTTATTATCCCCGCATTTGAAAAAGTGCGGGGATATATTTGTTGTCTCCGTCCGTCCGTACGTTCGTACATCCGGGAATGGTTTCCGGCGAAAAACTCCTATGAGTTTCAATTCAAAACATTGAAAGTGTGTTCATGTTCATTCATAGGGTCTGTAGATGTGCATAAAGGTTTTGGATTTTTGATTCGGCCCCCAGGGGCGTAAGGGGCACCACTTTTGTCATTAGAGGAATGGTTTCCGGCGAAAAATTCCTAGGGGTTTCAATTCGAAACATTGAAAGTGTGTTCATGTTCATTCATAGGGTCTGTAGATGTGCATAAAGGTTTTGGATTTTTGATTCGGCCCTTGGGGACGTAAGGGGCACCACTTTTGTCGTTAGAGGAATGGTTTCCGGCGAAAAACTCCTAGGGGTTTCAATTCGAAACATTGAAAGTGTGTTCATGTTCTTTCATAGGGTCTGTAGATGTGCATAGCGGTTTTGGATTTTTGATTCGGCCCTCGGGGGCGTAAGGGGCACCACTTTTGTCCTTAGAGGAATGGTTTCCGGCGAAAAACTCCTAGATGTGCATAAACGTTTTGAATTTTTGATTCGGCCCTCGGGGGCGTAAGGGGCACCACTTTTGTCGTTAGAGGAATGGTTTCCGGCGAAAAACTCCTAGGAGTTTCAATTCGAAACATTGAAAGTGAGTTCATGTTCATTCATAGGGTCTGTAGATGTGCATAAACGTTTTGAATTTTTGATTCGGCCCTCGGGGGCGTAAGGGGCACCACTTTTGTCCTTAGAGGAATGGTTTCCGGCGAAAAACTCCTAGGGGTTTCAATTCAAAACATTGACAGTGTGTTCATGTTCATTCATAGGGTCTGTAGATGTGCATAAAGGTTTTGGATTTTTGATTCGGCCCTCGGGGGCGTAAGGGCACCACTTTTGTCGTTAGAGGAATAGTTTCCGGCGAAAAACTCCTAGGGGTTTCAATTCGAAACATTGAAAGTGTGTTCATGTTCATTCATAGGGTCTGTAGATGTGCATAAAGGTTTTGGATTTTTGATTCGGCCCCGAGGGGCGCAAGGGGCACCATTTTTGTCGTTAGAGGAATGGTTTCCAGAGAAAAACTCCTAGGGGTTTCAATTCGAAACACTAAAAGTGTGTTCATGTTAGTCAATAGCGTCTGTAGATGTGCATAAAGGTCTTGGATTTTTTATTCGGCCCCGACAATAATCACAAATGCAAATACGGGGATATACTATAGTGTGCTTTGCACACAAATGACACCCCTCTAGTTAAGTTTGGTAAAATATCCGACATAAAAAAATTACTTTTTACTTTTTCAAGTTTGCATTGGTTATAAAAAGAGCATGCCGCATCCCAAAGGACCATGCGGGAGGCCTGTGAAAAGGATTTTTAACTTTTTCATGCCCAGCAGCGTCTAATTCCCAAAAGAATTAGACTGGTGGCTCGATAACCTGTTACAACCAGTCTAAATAAGTAGTGGGTCGAAATAATAACTATAGTATGAACACAAGTGGTCAGAAAATATCCAAATTTGGACGAATTTTTGGCAAACTTAATTTACATAAATTAGAATGAAATATTTCTGCAACAATCAAATGATCACGTCTTTTTATAACTTGCAGACTTAAAATGTGTTAAATTTCTTATGACTTATGTGTTTGGGGATATCAATTTGGAACATAGTTTCGTGTTATAAAGTACGCTCTAAACTCACATGGGTTAAAATCAACCCAAATCAACTGGGTTGAGTGAATACGAACCCAAGTTCTTTTTTGTTGATTTTTAACCTGACTGAGTTTAGAGTGTAAGTCCAAAATATCTGGATGTACGAGAGAACTACCTCTGGCATGCACACTAACATGAGAGGGAGACAAGCGGACATTCGTACACGTACGTATATGTATCATTCCGTGGCACTTGTCATTGTCAGGCCCTGCGAATCAAGGAATGGCATTTCTGTGGCTCTATTTTTCAAACTTCTTCTGCAAGGTCGAACTATGGCAAGCCCGGTGCATCTTGGACTGTGTGGGAAGGGTTGAGTTGGGTTGGAATTCGCACTTATGGTACTATACAGAACTGAATATTTTCCCATCGGCCACCATTATAACGTTCAGACGAAAAAAAATATTTTAGCATTCAAATATCTTTGTCAAGTATAGCCCTTCAGACAACTTTTTCTGACCCCAAAAACAGGGGGTCATGCAACAAATAAGAGAGAAAAAATGACACGAAGGGAAGTGCCGGTCACGTGCATATATTTTTCAGGGAATTCCCTATAAGAACATACAAAAAGTAAATTGTATTTTTCAGGTCCAAAAGTCATCAAATCACCCTTTTTTTTATCAGGAATATTCAACAATAACGCTAGATGTCAATAGACTGTTTCAAATGTTTATTCAAACAATATATTTTCCCCAGGCTGTTTATTTTTAGAGATTGCAACATTTCAAGGTGGGTAACTCTAATTCAAATATTTAGTTCAGCGATACCTAATGGGATGGACAGGACACAAACGCATACTATTATCGACAAATACGAAATGGTGTAAAGGATACGCGCAGCTTTAGCTACGGGCAAGAGAGTGGATAGTGGGCGAGGGACCTTACCCCCCCTAAAATTTTCGCTGCCCCCACCCCAACATTAGCCCAATGCTTCTTTCAAACAACATAGAGCCCCAAAATGGTCTCCAATACATGATATACACACACTACAAACGCTCCAGATTCGCTCTTATATAGAGCATTAAATTTTTGCAATTATTTTTCTGGGGTGGGGTGGGGGGTTAGTCCTAATGAGGACCCTCTGGTCGTTGCTCCTTCCGCTCACTTCCCTCCAGGGAAGTGAGAGGAGGGGGTGACGACCGGAGGGTCCAAGTTAGGACATGAGGAGACACCCGAAACCCAACACAACGACCTTTCAAATATCATCTTTGACTGCCCCCCCCACCCCCCACCCCCCCCCCCCCCCCCAAAAAAAAAGAAACAAAAACTGGCTATGGCACCCCTATTACAGAATCCTGGCTACGCGCCGGAATACATGAAGCCAGGATATTCGGTCAGATACTTGTTGAGAGCAAAGCCCGAGACCATTATCTGACCGAATACTCTTGATCGAGTTTATAACGTAAAAATTAAATCTCACTTTATATTATTTTTCTGTATTAATAAAATAATATGGTTAAATATGGTTAATAATTCACTAGATGTACTATGTTTTAAAAGGTAACCGCTAAAGATAAAATGCTAGGTCCTTGCGAATCACACATTTTCGAATCGAATCTCACATCATCAATGAATGGCTTCCTGGAAGGCATGCCTTGATGATACAGTTGGACTATTACCCACTAACGGGTGAGAGATTTACCAGCACGAAGCACTGCACAGGGCTAGACGCTAGCAAAAGCTCACAGTCAACATTGTTTGGAAACTAAAACTTTATTTTCAACAGTGGAAGATGATACTAATGATACTGGAATTAGCATGGGAGGTGGCATGGGTCAGATGCTGTGTATGTTAATGAAGATGAAATTACACGCTATCTTTATTTTAAGTATTTACGTAAAGGAAGCGCGGTGGCTCAGTGGTAAACTGTTGGACTTCTATGCTAGAGGTCCTGAGTTCGATCCCCGTCCGGGACGACCCGAGTTGTGTCCTTGGGCAAGGCACTTTATCCCGGTTGTCTACATTGGGGCACGATGACGCCGTGTACTAAGACGTACTGCACGTCGATGGTGCGCATGTCTTCAACCGCTGTAACCCTGCTTGAGCGGAGCTTGAACAGAGTTAGAATGTTGAGGAGCTGACAGCTGCTCGCCGATGCTCGGTGTTTTTCTTCGGGTACTCCGGCTTCCCCCACCCGTAAAACTGTCACGGTCACGATTAGTCATTCTGCATAAATAAGTATGTGACCTTAAAAACACCAATAAATAAATTATTTAGTTAAAAATTCCATCTGAACTATACGTTTTGTGAGGCTACGACAATGACTAATAGCTAGCAATATTTTCGTGTAAAGATTCGAAAGGAAACGAATCGGGCAGCTGATTTCGAATGGAATCGAATATCAACTTGAGATTGGAAATCGAATCTAATCTCGAAGTTTCGCAGGGTCCTGTAATATGCCACGAAATCTACTTCCACAGGGCATTTATTTATTTATTTATTTATTTATTTATTTATTTATTTATTTATTTATTATTTATTTATTTATTTAATGGGGTTTAACGATACTTTCGACAGCCAGGGCCACCTCGTGTCGGACAATTTCACGGGTGGAGGAAGCCGGAGTACCCGGAGAGAACCACCGATCAACGGCGAGCAACTGTCAGGCTCCCCAACATACTACCTCCACACAAGCAGGGTTAGCATTGGTTGAAGACAAGTGCACCATCGACGTGCAGTACGCCTTAATGTACATAACACCACCGTGCCTCTACGTGGGCAATGAGGGTGACGTGTCTTGCCCAAGGACACAACGCGGTGCCGCAGGTTGGATTTTAAACGATGACCTCTCGGTTTGCAGCCTGCACCTCTGCCCACTGAATCACCGCGCCCCCACGACAGAGCATAAAATTTCCAACTCTTGGTGGTTTGAGGCTTAAAATTTCTGACTATTGACAATTTTGTCTGGAATTGGGGGGATGGAACACCCACTAACACTCACCACCCCGCGTCCACATCCCCGGTGTTTCACGACGTCTGTTCTCATAACTGAAAGGAATTTATTTCCAATATTTGATTAATCCATATATATATTCGATTCCGTTTAACTGGTTTAGGGATAGATTATTTTTTGTGATCCGAATTTGTTATTCAATATTTGTTTTATTTGCCTATACAGGCACTCTCCAATAAATTGTAATAAAACAAATTTATATAAACAAAATATTATTTGCGTTTGACTGAATGTGAAACAAGAGCAGAAAAATAATGGCCTTTGCTCTTGGACCCTCATTTTCTTGAAAGCCCTGATTGTCGCTTCTAGCACTCACTCAGTTAAGAACTTCTCGGCTTCTTGTTGGAGTAGAAATCACATTGTAAATGTGGGAGCACGGTGGCTCAGTAGTTAGAGCATTGGGCTTTAAGCCGAAAGGTCGATGGTTCGATCCTGACGAGCGGTAGCTGCGCTGTATCCATGGCCAAAACACTTAATCTCGATTGCCCATGTGGGGACAGGATGGCGCTGTTTAACCCTTCGAACCCCAGAAGCCAGTAACATGACACTTCATAATTTCATTAAGTAGGTTAACTTTTGAGTGAAGGTGTGGTGTAGACCAATCAATATTTTCAACGTGCAGCCCCAGGCTGCATGTTGAAAATATTAATTGGTTTACCCCTAAATAAAGAATATGGACTCTTCTCGTTGCTGCCATTGAACTGATATGGAAGATGCCACTAATGTTCAAAGGGTTAATAATCAAGTCGCACTGCACGTTGAAGGTGCACGTGCCTTTAACCGCTTCTAAATCTGCTTGTACAGAGTTAGTATGTTGGAGAGTCTGACAGCTGCTCGTCGCTGCTCGGTGTTTGTCTCCGGGTACTCCAGCTTCCCCCACTATAAAACTATCCGACACTATGTGGCCCTGGTTGTTAAAAGTGTCGTTACAATCCCAATAAACAAACAAAGAAATCAGGTCGAAGCTACTAGTGGTGCCCCCCCCCCCCCCTCCCCTACCCGTGACCATTATCTGTCTGAAAATGTTGTGCGTCGAAAAATTTGCGGGTCGCTAATTTGAAAAAAGTTGACTATTTAAGTCTTAAACCAACGCACATGATCAAAATATCACGGGACCCTATCGACTAGCTCGTCCCAACGAGGGCTCTCCTTTTGGCTGCCGCATGCAATACAAACTTAAAAAAAGAAAAATTAAATGGTTTATGTCTGATATTTTACCCAAGTTAATAAAACTGATAAGTTTGTCCTTGGAGTGCAACAAGGCTTTGCAATGCTTTAGCATTGCAAAGCCTTCTTGCACTCAAGGGACGAAATACACCACCACCCATGCTATTCTGTAGATCATGAGGCCTAAAACATAAAACAAACGGATAATAATAATAATAATAATAATAATAATAATAATAATAATAATAATAATAATAATAATAATAATAACAATAATAATAATAAAAATTTTAAAGCCTAGAATCCACACACGGTGCTTAGTGGCTCACAATAATTGCATACATACATATACACACATACACGTACATTCTCTCACAGATACATTGATACATGGATCACTATTATCGTTAATTGGTGCCCAGCGCCACATCAGCAACCAAGGCTATATCGTGGCGATAAAAACGACAGAACCTAAAAGAAAAATGGTATTGAATTAAACAAACTACAACTTTACCAAAACAAGTATGTGAGAGTGAAAAGATTTATTAAGCTAATACACCAGAACAAAGGCAGAGTGCCTTGTACATACAAAATCAACATAAATAGAAACATAAAACAATACTACTTCTAAATGACAAGCGTAAATATCAAGGCTTATAGTGGTTGTAATATAATATTATTAATGTCATCTCCTTGTGTCAGATTGACAAAACTTGTTCTCATTGTTTTAAGAATTGCTGGATCATCTTACAGATTATACCGCATAGTTGTGGCACATTGTTTTTCACCAGGAATATGAATCTCTCGGATGTGTCTATCTCAACAAACTCTTGGTATTCACGTTCAAATTTGTAAAATGCACATTATCTGAGAGATGCATATCCACTGCACTCCATAACGAAGTGTCATTCTATTTCCACTGCACCTGCGCCACACATCGCGTATAAGCGTTCACACCCGGGGATGGGTGGTTGCATATGCCTCCTCTTTTCTATCATTAGTTTGTGGTTACTTACATGCAATCGAGTAAATATGTTTCCGGCCCCGGTGAGATGTTGTATAGATCAAATAAGGCTCCTTGTGATATTTGTTCTTAAATTCTCAATAAATTCTCAGTTTATTTTTTCCAGTTTTCTTGTTGTCATCAAATATAGCATTATACAAATTATTTAAATGGGTCTCTTTCAGAATTTCTCTTAGAGTTATGTATTTCACAGGCTGAAACGCAACTTTCTGTTCAGATTTATTTTGAGGATTATAATTGACTAAAAGCTGCTGATATTTAACCAAAATTGAGTCCGGCATAATGTAATTCTCGGATTCAGTTCTACTCTCTGATAATGAAGAAGGAGTTTGGAGATCATATAGTTTGATACAAACTTAACCAACTGGATTTTGGCATCTATGTGCAGTGGGTACTATCCAAGTTCAGCTCTCACTGCATGGTTCGATGATTTATTGTTCACTCTCATGACTTACTTTACAGAACTTCACATGGCAATTTATCAATATTTGAATCGTTGATTTCCGGGGCCCATAATTCACTGCCGTATAAGAGGAAGGGTTTTATCAGGATGTTGAATAGTTCTAGGTAAACTGAAACATGCGGAAGGCACTTTCTTTTAAAGTTGTTGTTCAGACTGAAGAAGGCCTTTAAACCTTTCAGTTTGAGATCTCATTGCGCTTTCTGTAATTTACCGTTGGGTGTAAACGAAAGTCCCAGATATGTGTACTGATGGGCGTGCATAAGCTTATTGTTTGCAACATGGAAACCATGGGGCTCTTTATTCTTTCGCGATTGAAAAATCATAACTTTCTTTTGTTAACATTCATGCCAAGTGCGTTTTTAGTGCAGTTGGCATTCAAGTTATCCAATGCTCTCTGTAGTCCCCGAGACGAGTTTAGTTTGATCGCTAAATCTTCGACAAATAGCAAGTGACTTAGATTCGTGGTATGTTGACGGACAGGATCACATTTTTCATCAAAGATTGTGCCAATGTTGTCGATAAAAAATTTGAAGAGCGTCGGCGAGATCACACAACCTTGTCTGACACCGACCGTTGATATTAAGGGCGGCTTAAACCTCGCGAAGTTTTTATTTGATACTAATTAAGCTATATAGGGGTTTTAGAATTTTAAACACATTATCCTGTATACCGAGGCGGTGTAGTTTATCAAAAAGAATGTTTCTATAACAGTATCAAATGCTTTTCTAAAATCAACAAAAACAGCACAAAACGGTTGTTTAAGTTTTGTATGTTTGTTTGTAGCTATTTTAAGAATAAAGGCGCTGTCAATAGTACTACGGTTTTTACTAAACCCGAATTTGTTATCACTAAACAAGGAATTATCTTAAAGATAGGTATTAATCCTCTCATTGATAACTCTGTTGAATAGTTTATCCAGAGCACAGCTTACGGCAACAGCTCTATAATTATTGGGATCGTTTCGATCACCCTTCTTATATAAAGTGGTGAGAACAGATTTACTTCATGAGGGGAATGATGTGATTCAAATACCTGATTAAATAATTTATTTACATGATCAATCATATGCGGGGCTATTATTTTTAAGAGTTCGTTTGAAATGTTATCAAACCCGGTCGATTTATTGTTTTTTAGACTTCTCAGAGAGTGCTTTATTTCGGTAGCCGAGATTTTGTCATTATTCAATGGGTGTTGTACATCCACTTCTGTGTTTATAACATCGGATGCAGTTTCATGGACTTGTGGTCGACACAAAAGCACTTTAAAGAAATCAACAGTCCTGTCAGGGTCTAGATGATTGATCTCAACATTGTTTGTCTGCCAATAGGTTTTTGAATCTGAAGATGATAATTTTTCGAGGTTTTCTGATATGTTTTTGAAGTGCATTTTAGATATTTTCTTCGTTGCTCTTCTATATATTTTCTTACAGTGAAAAAGCTTCTGCAACAGAGATCTATCCTGAGGGATTTGGTGAAGAGTCTTAAGTGAATTTTGCATGGCGTATTTTAGGTGTTTGCATTCATCATCAAACCATTTCCTTTTAGGTTTTTTTTCTTTTTAGGGACACGCACAATTCTCATGGATGCCAGATTGTTTATGTCGATCAGTATAACAGTCAAATCAGTTATTACTTCTTCTGTACCAGAATCGTCATTCGTGTAATTTTTCATTATAACCTGCGGATTTTTAAACTGAATGTCTTGCCGCAGAAATGACTCTAAGCTCTTGTTAGGCTATCTTTGGTCCATTTTAAGGTATACTTTGGTTGGGTGTAACTGTATTTTGGAGCTTTTTTGGCATAGATTTTTAAGTGTAGCGTCAGTTGGCAGTTGTCAGAGTGCCCAGCTGGCTCTTTAACACAAAAATAATCTACATCGGACAAATATTTATCTAATAATATTATATAATCCACGACACTCGCTCCATTATATTGGTAGCTGGTAAAGTTACCCATTGCATCTCCCTTACTCCTCCTATTAACTAGTCTCAGCTTTTGTCTGCTTGACATGGGGCCAGAAGCTCTCTTCCATAACTATTATTCATTTTAAGATGAAACGGTTAGAGCAAGCGCCAACGGTGTAGGAGTCGGGAAGTGGGACTTACAGTGCGGTATCATCTGTAATGCAATCCGGCATTTCTCCTGTTTGGGCGTTGAAATCACCCCCTAGTAAAATTAGATCGTTACACCCATACTCCACCAGTTTTTGTTCAGTATTTGCGAATATAGAATTTTGAAGTTTGACTGTATTCCAGTAAGAAGAATTGTTCGGGGGGGGGGGGGGGGGTATACACAGAAACAAAAACAACCGGGGTCTGCATATTGACGACGCCGCGGCTCATATCAAGTTACGCTAGGCAAGTATAACCCGGTAGTATGATTTCATGCTAAGTCCGATGCCACGTCTCTGTTATCGTGATGGAATCATCTTTTGTTAATAATTGAACGATGTCAGCATTTGTAATTTTGTTTATAAAGCCCTGGGCATTCCAAACGGTGTAAGTAATTTTTGATGCTGCTTGACAATTTGAAATCGTATCTATATAAAAATGACCTGAAAGTATCATACTAATTAGTGAATGGCTGAGATTCTGTAAACCGAAAACAAATAATGATTGTTGTTTGGAGGCTCTATCTCTTGACACACATACACTCTGTGTCTCTCTGAATCTGTCTGTCTGTCTGTCTGTCTGTCTGAGGATCTACTTTGTGGGGCCTTAATTACCTAAATTACGTTGGAGGATGCAGCCGATTCGTTTTGTAAAATGTTAACCCTTTACCCAACACGAAAAGCAGACGGCACTTACAAATAAAATTCTTGAAGCACTAATTGTTTTTGTTTACATTGGCATGGCGGGGGTTCGAACCGACGTCGAGAGAGTTTCCTTCGGCACCAACCGCCTAGCGAAACTACACTGAACCACGCACACCACTCGGGTCTGTCGGTGGGCGAGTGGTGTGCGTGGTTCAGTATAGTTTCGCTAGGCGGTTGGTGCCGAAGGAAACTCTCTCGGCGTGTGTTCGAACCCCCGCCATGCCAATGTAAACAAAACCAGCGTCCTTTCTTAATTCTGTGGCATCCGAGAAATTTTAAAAAGACAAGTGTCGCTGATTTCTTCTGAGGCGCAGTTCGTAGAATTAAGTACTTGGATGCAACTTTCTGATGAATAATTGTTTTTGGTTTTTGCGTCAAAAACATAGCTTACGACCCCTCATTGGAACGAGCACGTTGAGCTCGTTCCAATGAGGGTCATAAGCTATGTTTTTGTGGCAAAAATTGAAAAAATGAAAAAAATTGAATGGTAAATTTTGTGAATAGCGCAGGCCAGTTTTGGCGTTAAGTTGGGTAAAGGGTTAAAGAAGAATACTGAGTGACATTTCAAGTTTGTACCGACAGTCAAGGACTCGGGAACACTGCTGGAAAATTATAACTTTTAGCTAATGATGTCGGAACATTTTTGAGACCTTGGTTTCAAGCCTGAAACAAATAAGCAAATTGTAAATGTAGACGTGGCCTTCTCGACTGAAAATGTAGATTTGTACGAGTTCTTAAGTGTTTTAGACAGTGTTCGATGTCTGAGATTAAGAAGTGACGCAGTGTCTAGAGAACCAAACAAATCGACCAGGGGTGGACTGGGTCAAAACATATACCAAGGGGGCCCCGGACCAGGACTAAATTTTGATTTTCAAATCGAAAGAACGTTGCTTTCTTGCATCTGAGCGATCAATGACAGTCCAAACGGAAGACATTCCCAATGTCATCTTTGTATCATCTTTGTCCCTCATTTGGCAAAAATGGGTGCATCTAGGAGGTCCCGGATTCATCAGGACGACCATAGTTTGGCCCAATGGAAGAAAATTTTGATTTTCCCAACCGAACGAACGCTGCTTCCTTGCATCTTACCGATCAGTAGCAGACTAGACTGCTGGTATATCGAAATACTTGCTACGTGGATTGCCAGTCAATGGCAGTCAACATAGAGGGCATTTCGATAAACCGACAGTCTATTCAATCAGATCCATTTCGCCTTGCGGTGGTTTTCACGAAATTTCATGCGGAAACAGGTGTTAGGCTGCGTAAATTTGGGGGTTCTGGGTGGCTCTCAATGGGAAGGTGAGGGGTCTCCGGGAAATTTCCCGGTGGGGCCATACGGCCAGTCTGCCTTTGAAATCGACTTGGAATTTGAAGGTTATTCAAGGAAGGGCCTCCTGCGTCTGCACATCGATTTCTTGTGACACTGGACTCAGAAATGGTCGATTGTTGTCTGTGATTTAATTTACACCAAACAAGTATTTCTTTTACATTCGTTTCCGATATTACGCCCACATTTTTTTTATCAGAAAATTACTTGGTCCCCAACACGCCCACTTTTTTGATTGTGTATTAATATTACCAGAGGCACATCTCCCTGCACTTGATGAAATGAAAATGCTGAGAAAAATACTCATCACTATATTACTAAATATAAACTGACTGATATAGGTAGGGGTATTTTTTTCTTAGCATTTTCATTTCATCAAATGGCCTGGAGCAAGCGCCAGGGGTATTACAGTCGTGGAGTAAACTTACCCTAAAGGCAATAACTCACATTATAAGGTGGGGAAGTAAACGGCAAAGTTTTAGTTGACGGAGGGGCATAAGAACCGGGGGCACAGCGAGCACGTGCCCCTAACATATTCCAGAAATAGTTGAGAGAGAGGGAGTGAGAGAAGGGGAGAGGGTTTAGCACCTTATTATCTTCACCATCCCGTCATTGCAATCTTATTGGGAACTTGCAGACAGGGGGGTGCACAGTGGGTCATGAAATAGAGGGCTAATACCTTTAAGAGATGGGAGATATACGTTCAGGCTATCGCCGCAGTCGACACCCAGAAGCTGTCTTCTGGACCCGGGTTCGGACGTAAGCCTCATCACCTTATCAACTGACTGTTTGGAACTGTTCGTTCCACTGAAGGAGTTAACCCTTTACCTAACATGAAAAGCAGACGACACTTGCAAAAAAAATTCTTGAATAACTAATTTTTTTCATTTTTTGTCTCAAAAACATAGGTTATGACCCCTCGTTGGAACGAGCTCGGCGAGCTCGTTCCAACGAGGGGTCATAACCTATGTTTTTGAGACAAAAAATGAAAATATTTTGAAAATTAATTGGCGATTTTTGAGAATAGCGCTGGCCGGTTTTGGCCGTTACGTTAGGTAAAGGGTTAATGACGTTAAATATCCAAAGGTGAATGGTGATAACTCACTGAAAAGATAGCCTTTTTTACATCCACAGGGGAATATATTGCACAATTTACTTACAAATTCATCAGCACTCGGAGAATATAAATATCTAACGCACAATTACAGTTCGCATTATGCGGGTCCACGTTGTCTGTCACATGCAGCCAGCTGTGATCACCTGGTCATGCAGACATCTCTGGCGTCGACCTTCGTCGTAGGTTTCTCCATACGGTCGGTGTTGGTTCTAAAATTTACGAAAGAGTTTATACACGTTTTTCACTGACAGTTCTCTCACATGATTACCGTCACCTGACCTTAATTTGCTTTAAGTTCTGCATACCATACGCCCTCGTTGGCGTCTTCATACACACACTTGGTTACCTGCCGCCGTGACCGCGGTCCGTCATACACATTTCAGTCACAACTTCACTGAACGCAGGGTTAACTCCCCCCCCCCCCCCCACCACCATCTCCCACCTACCAAGCAAATTCATGTAAAAAGTTCTCACAATCTATTATCAACATCTGCCTGAGCTCTCACTCCAAACAGTTTTTACACTAATATCTCTGTATCCAACGAGCTCAACTAGCGCTTCAGTCTTCACAGTTCTTAGCTGTTCAGCAATCATAACTAAAGCTCATGAACCCTGTGCGGTTTGTGGCTGCCCACTGTGCCGCCGCGACACGTGGCTGAACTGGGCCTACCGAGTTCCCTGGGCACGAGAGACTGGCTACCTTTAGGAATGCCCAGAATATATACACTATGAAAGAAATAAATTTGAGTAATAATTGCTCTCTTTGAAATTCAGCACTTCGATCAAGAAAATAGGTTTATAACTTTATAACGAAGTAATACTTCCCTTGAAGATACTTCGACAGAATCTGAACACTCTGCGTTTTGGGAGTGTCCAGGTTTTGGGCGCTGTTTGGGTGATCTATAAGCTTTTTATTCAAACTGACAAGTGGATGTCCTCTTCGATTCTGCCTAGAGTTACAATGCGCATATGGTTTTTCAGAAAACATTCTCTCTTCATCAACTGAAATTAGGCGTTACACAAAATAGCCAGTTCGCCTCAGCTGGTGGGTACTAATTACACCAATGTGGAAATATACGCAAATGGACTGTTCGCTAGTTAACGCCACGCTCCTTTGAGATAGATGCTTTTTTTCTCGATTGATAGAATTTCTATTCAATATATATATTTTTTTATTAGAGTTTAACGACACTTTTGACAGCCAGGGTCACCTCGTGTCGGACAGTTTTACAGATGGAGGAAGCAGGAGAACCACCGAACAACGGCGAGCAACTGTCAGACTCCCCAACGTACTGACTCCACACAATCAGGGTTGGTCTTGGTTGAAGACAGGTGCATCGTCTACGTGCATTACGCCTCTGTACACAGCGCCACCGTGCCCACCCCCCCCCCCCACGTGAGCAATCGGGATTAAATGTCTAGCCCAAGGGCACAACACAGTTACCCCTGGAAGGGATCGAACCATGGACCTCTCGGGTTGAAGTTCAATGCCGTATAACCACTAGGCCACCCCACTCCGACAGAAACGATTAACTGGTTGAGTGCTAGAAGCCACTATTTATTTATTGGTGTTTAAGGTCACATATTTCTGCACAATGGCTAATCACGACCACGACAGTTTTACGGGTGGGGGAAGCCGGAGTACCCGGAGAGAACCACCGAGCAACGGCGAGCAACTGTCAGCTCCCCAACGTACTAACTATACACAAGCACGGTTAGCATTGGTTGAAGACAGGTGCACCATCGACGTGCATTACGCCTTAATGCACAGCGTCATCGTGTCCACACATGGGCAATGGGGGTGAAGTGTCTTGCCCAAGGACACAACGCGGTTGCCGCAGGTGGGATTCGAACCGAGGATCTCTCGGCTTGCAGTCTGCACCTCTACCTACAGAGCCACGCTAGAAGCCACTATCAGAGCTTTCCAAAAAATGAGGGTACCTGAACAAAACCCAACATTTTCCTTGCTCATGTTTTTTATTCAGTCAAATGCAAATAGCATTTTGTTTATGTAAGGTTGTTCTATTACAAATTATTGGAGAGTGCCTGTGGGCACTCTCCAATAATTTGTAATAAAACAAATTCTGCATAACAAATTTAGACCATCAAAAATAATCTAGCCCCCAATCAGTAAAACAATCACGTAACCTTCACCATATTGGCTACTTTCTGTCGTTATTCGTCGGGAATATATGAACACATAGAATGTTATCCCAAGATATTTACACAAATAAAGACATTTTTTCTCCACATCCTTGGACTCCTTGACACACAGACTCTTTCATCTTAAGATGTGACCAAGGATTCTCTCTTATGATTTGTCTCTGCTGAAAAACAGAAGGCAATGATGCAGTTCGGGAGTGACATTTCTCATCCTCTAGGATGCATTTGTCTTCAAAATGGAAAAAAGAAAAGTATCTGTATTAAACATTTCCAAGGTCAAGGTGTGATTCTCTGTAAGAATATTAGACACACAAAACCCAAATCAAAATGTTGAAAAAATCGAAAAATATAAGGGAAAGAAGATTGGTTTAAGCATTATACCCGGTACATCGAATTACCGAAAAGTGCGGTTGTATTCCTGAAGTAATTTGTGATGAACATGGTTACCCATTCGCCATGTTTAACGTTAATGATATGCAAGGTCAGGGGTTGCTTCGGGTAAATACTTCGATCAGCATATCCGTCAACACTGTAATACATGCGATAGCAACAAACAAAATGTTTCGTTTGAAACGAGAAAATGGGCGTTTTCGATTTAATACTAATAAAAATAGAAACAAATAACATACTTTCAACACCTCATTTAACCGACAGAACAAAATAATATTGCTTTTTCCGCCAAATAAATACCGCAATGAACCCCTTCCGATAAGCGAAGGTAGACTCAGCATAATAGTTTTTTTTTTTTGTTTACGAGTGACAAAACGGCAGATAGATCACTCAAACGCCTTAAAGATGGCAGCGTGAGTGAAAATTCAAAATTTTAATCAAGATGTAATAAATTCGAGATATAATGTGGGGAAAATGGAGTCAAGAAGGACGTGACCAATTTGCAAGTTATGCAGACCCTTTAGTTGCAAGTGAAAATGGTCAAAGACTACTGTTGTGTTGTTGGGTGTCACAATAGTTCACCCCATCTACTGCTTGGAAGTACAAGTACTGTGACCTTCATAAACGTGTGAACAACACGGGTCTGTGTTTTTGTTACTCTCCCTTTGTTTTACATACATTTCCAAAAGATCAAGAAAACTTGGATCAGTGGGTTAAAAATATTAATAAAATTGATAAAAAAAAACAGGTAAAAACTGGAGACCAACCAAACGCTCAGTGGTGTGCTCAAAGATGAGAAGCCAACCCAACAAAATCCATATCCCACTCTGCAAATGGGCCACTTCGATGAATGTTTAAAGAAACAACAAGACGCATTCTTTTCACTGAGGTATAAATCCCCACAGAAAAAAAAATGTAAACTAAAGAAACGGAACGCTAATTCCAATGTCTCAGGATACAATTCACTCTGAATCGAAAAAATAAAGACTGGAAAAAAATTCTGATCACCCTGAAAATACAGGTGGAGTTTTAGAAACCTCCAATCAGGAAATTACAAAGTCACCCTCAAAAATTCCTTTCGTGCATATGGAACATACTTATAGCATGCCAATAATTTGTATAAAAATTCCAATTCAAATCTCGCAAAATTTGAATCATACCAATACAGATCCAAGTTGGAGTCCATACCAGTACAAACTCCAATTGGTATATGAACCAGTAGGATATTAAATCTTGCCAGATTTGATTTTGTACAAATACCTAACAATATATAAATTCTTCTTTTGGCCATTTTCTCCTTCAACTCAAACTTACGTGTCACACAGTGGAAGCTATCTTATTACAAAAACACCCATAAAGTGGAAGATCCATCGGGTTGGGGGGGGGGGGGGGGGGGTGGAGGCGGAAAAAACTGCTGACACAACAGTAACAGGAGAGGGATGAACCGTGCCCTATTGGGGACCTAGTGGAGGACCTAGGCAGTGACGTCATAGTCACGTGACCCAGGGGCGCCCTGTTGTATTGCAATGGTAACCCGCTTGAGCGGCCATCGTGTGACGTCATCCCCATAGTGATACGTGATGTGAGTGCGCATGCGCAGCGCGTGTTGTTAGGGTGATACGTGTTTCCGCCGCCCATTTTGTATACTGGAGGCCGCCATCTTGGTTTCTATGGTAGCACGTGGTTGCTATGTGACCCAAAGGCTTACAACAAACAGGGGGTATGTTCGGAGGGTATGTTTCTTTGTACAAGAATAATTTCCCCAATTCGTAGAATTACCCAAATAAACCAGACATTCCCTCTAAATTACCGAAAACGACTTTATTTACTACGGATTCCCCATTGTATCGGCTTAGCACGTAGTGCTATGATGCCGAGGAGCACAGAGGGTGAGTTCGATTGAACTAGAGTATTTTTCTGGCTTGGATCCCCCCCCCCCCCCGAATCCTCGTTTAATTCGTAGAATTACCACAAACAACCCGACAATCCCTCTAAATCACCAAAATCCACCCAAACTACCGAAATTGACTATATTTAGTACGGATTTCCACCAGAATCCTTTTCAGGACCGCCATACCATGGCACTGAGAGGCCCCTTTGGATTATAACCAACTGATAGACAACCTCCATGAAAGCCTATATCATTCCTAATGCCAAGAATCTATCGAGTAGTCTGATAAGTCATTGCTCAAACGACTCGAATCCCACCGCGCAAATAAGCCATAGAGTGTTTACTCGAACGATTGACTCTTAGCCTCATTTCGGTATTTAACATTCACATCCCCTGGCACCCCAATTTTAACACCCCTTTTTGGAAAGCGTCTGGCCTTCGGCACCCCTTTTTAGTCGTATGAGGCCATGAGGGCTATGGGGAAAAGCCCTCAATGAGGTCTAATTTACTACCCCTCTTATCCTCATTTCGTTTGAGACCGCGAGGGACATGACAAAATCCCTCATTGAGGTCTAATTTACTATCACTCTTAGCCTCATCTCGGTATTTAACAGCCATATTACCTGGCACCCCAATTTCAGCACCCCTTTTATGGAAAACGTCTGGCCTTCAGCACCCCTTTTTAGTCATATGAGGCCATGAGGGCTTTGAGAAAAGCCCTCAATGAGGTCTAATTTACTATCCCTCTTAGCCTCATTTCGTTTGAGGCCATAAGGGCTATGATAAAATCCATCAATGAGGTCTAATTTACTATTCCTCTTAGCCTCATCTCGGTATTTAACAGCCATATCCCCAGGCACCCCGATTTCGGCACCCCTTTTTGGAAAACGTCGGGCCTTCGGCACCCCTTTTTAGTAGAATGAGGCCACGAGGGCTTTGCGAAAAACCCTCAGTTTTTTACTATCCCTCTTAGCCTCATTTCGACGATTTTCACTTTTTAGGGGCCACCCCCCCCCCCCCCCCAAAAAAAAACTTCTTCCAGCTGGAACATCTGTGTGCTATACTTGATGAAAATATCATACTATGTTTGGACAATAAAGCCTTTAATTCACCCTGTTTCGCTTATTTGTACTTCACTATTAACTTACATTTAAGTTTGTAGACAGCTTGCCATTGCACTGGAAGGCAATTCTCTGGGCACATTGCCAATGAAGTTTCCTGGATGTTTGACATTTTTTCGTATACATCCATCCATCGAAACAAAGTTTTACTCCTCCTTTGTTGCTTGGTATTAACTCCATAGTTCTACCAACATAGACACAAGTGATTTAAAATGACAATCAAATCAAATGGTTTCGCGCGCCGAAGGCGCGCAGGGACGGGTTGGGGAGCAAGCCCCTATCGACCCTCTTTGACAGTTTAGCGCCGTTTATGGCGTTTGCTTTTCTTTTTGGGTGGAGGTGGCTGGGAAGGAGAGACAGTAGTGGTTGTTGGTGTAGTTGGACTCTTGATGATGGAGGACTGACTATGGTGGAATGGTCTAGTCCTGGCTGCTTCAGGAGTGCAGGCTGTTTCAGGAGTGCTGTGGCTGGCGCGCTGTTCCAGGAGTGATGTAGCGTTCTTGGTGCGTTCAGCTGATTCTTTCTTTGTTTCTCCGATTTCATCCCGTATTTTCTGTATCAGTATCCACGCCTGTTCCTGATCCAGAAGGGGGGGGGGGGGGGGTGAAATTGGAGAGGGAGACTTCAGAGAGCCAATTTCCATTTCCGTCTCCGACTCGCTGGTGACATCGCCATCCTCCAGGTTGCCCCTCAAAGGAGAGGCAGCTGGGGAGTAGATAGGAGCCACAGGAGTTGGAGGGGAGGAAATAGTAGTGGCCTCCTCCGTCTTCTCTTCCGTCTTCTCTTCCGTCTTCTCTTCCTTCTTCCTTTTCAGGAACGTTTCCAGCCGCCGGGCATTCCGGCGCCTGGTGGATGGGCTCTTTTTCTTCTTACTTTTCTTTTCAGGGCCAGGTCCAGGCTTCTTCGGGTGAGGACCAGTGTGAGAGGGGTTCCTCTCACAAAAGGTGCTACCTCTCCCCGAAGAAGGTGTGGTGGTGTTGTTCTCTTCAATGATGAACTCCAAGCTCAGGTGGACTCTCTTGCCTGTCTCCTGGACAGTCCAGGTGACAGGGCAAGAAACGCCCAGTGCTGAAATGGTCTTAATGAGTCTTGCTGGTAAATCCAGTGTGTCCAAGATTTCTAGTCAAGGTGGCAAGGTGTTCACACTCTGAAGTCAGATGTGTGTATGGGATGAAAACCCTGAAAAAATGAATGTATATGATAAAACAGTTATGGACTTTTGTGGCGGTAAATATGGTGTGATATGAACCTAAAAAACTTATATTGACCGGGGCTAACGTCTCGGTCAATATAAGTTTTTTAGGTTCATATCACATCATATTTACCACCATAAAAGTCCATAATTGTATAATAAGGAAGGGTGTAAATAGATCAAAGTGAAAGAGCCTTGGACAACTGAGAATATTGTAAAATTTGCATCAGATGGGTGGTGGGGTGGGTATGAGCAGGGGCGTCATGCTAGGGAAAAATCGGGGGGGGGGGGGGGGGCTCGGATCGGTAACACCATCTAAGCGGAGCGCTACCAGAAATGCCTGCCAGATTGCCGGAAATGGCACTTCCCATTTACTCGTTTGCGTATAAATAACCACAAACTTATGATAGAAAAGGGGAGGCATATGCAACCACCCATCTCCGTAAGTGAACGCTTATGCGCGGTGTGCGGCTCAGGTGCAGTGGAAACAGAATGGCACTTCGTTATGGAATGCGGTGAATATGCATCTCTCAGAGAACGTGCATTTAACAAATTTGAACGCGAATACCAAGAGTTTGTTGAGATGAACACATCCGAGAGATTCATATTCCTGATGAAAAACAATGTGCCACAGCTGTGCGGTCTCATCTGTAATATGACCCAGCAATTCTTAAAACAACGAGAAAAAGTTTTGTCAATCTGACACCAAGAAGTGACATTAACAATATTAAACCACTATAGGCCTTAATATTTACGTTTGTCATTTGGAATTAGTATTGTTTTATGTTTCTATTTATGTTGATTTTGTATATACAAAGCAATCTGCCTTTGTTCTGGTGTATTTGCTTAATAAATCTTATTTTATCTTATCTTCCTAGGCCTTCACCGAAAATATTTTTTTTGGGGGGGGGGAGACCCCCCCCCCCCCCACCCCCCGTGCACCGTTGGCATGACACCACTGGGTGCGGGGGATGGCGAACTGTCATTGAGACTGCAGAGTAAGAACGATGAGAAACTCTTCACAAGAATATGAGGATTTGACTTGTTCGCTAATGAGTCTCAGTACAATAGATCATGTCGATCAAAATGTATCATTCGTCTTGAGGGGGCGCGGTGGCTCAGTTGGTAGAGGTGCAGGCTGCAAGCCGAGAGGTCCTCGGTTCGAATCCCACCTGCGGCAACCGCGTTGTGTCCTTGGGCAAGACACTTCACCCCGATTGCCTACATGGGGGCACGATGACGCTGTGTACTGAGGCGTACTGCACGTCGATGGTGCGCATGTCTTCAACCAATCTAACCCTGCCTGTGCTGCGGTGCAGAGTTCAGAGTTACGATGTTGGGGAGCTGACAGCTGCTCGTCGTTGCTCGGTGGTTCTCTCCGGGTACTCCGGCTTCCTCCACCCGTAAAACTGTCACGGTCACGATTAGCCATTGTGCATAAGTATGTGACCTTAAACACCAATAAATAATAATAATAAATAATCATTCATCTTGATCAGATAAAGTAGTGAAGAACAGATGAAGCAGCTTGTAATGGAAGAAGCCCATGCAAATGCGTTTTCAAAAGTTTGTGATTCACCAGGAAGACATAGGCAACTCTACAGTGCGGCCGCCGTGGACTGGTCACTTTCCACGGGTGGGCAATATTTCCACGAACGCAATGATATTAGTTTAGTTTAAACAATAGTTTTATTTCAGTTAACACGTTATATGTATACAAAATTTGAGATATGAGATATAAAAACAATACACATAATAATGGCTATACAATATAACAGAAGGCTAGGACACAAATTAAGGATGGGATTCGACAGAAAGCTTAAATATAATATTAGATTCCAAACACAAATTATAGGAATAATCATAAGACATTTACACAACAATTTGTACAATCCGGTACTTCGTTAATTAAAATTTTGCTGATGATGATTTTTATTACCTAGGAAACACATGCGTGGACATCACTGCCCACGCGCGGATTACGGCCTGTCCATGGCGGCTGTACTGTAAGGTTTCTAAACTTAGTGATCGTCTCAACAACTTTTATGTGCGCTCTGTCCGTGCACCCGCACACAAGTTATGTACACGAAGTATGCACAATCGTTCTTAAAAAGAAACGCGGGTAAACTTAAAGTATCAGAAAATATTGAACTGGCTGCTCTGCCAACATGCAAAAAGAATTTGCAGCAACGGATAAACCTTTTATTACTGGTTGTATAGTGGCCGGGTAGATATTCTTTTGATGTAAGCTTCAAAGGGCATTCAATACTCTTAGCAACACTCTGAGAATCGGGTAGCCATCCACCACTATTAGCTGGATAACTAAGAGTTTCTTGCATCATGATCTCATATGCTGTGTGAATAGAACCCTGCCCGGGAAGCCCGTTTAGAAGTTGATAGACGTTTTTATTAGTGATTAACCGATAATGATTAGCAACCGTCATCCGCTTGCCGATTAGATGAGCGCACAATCGGCCCATTGTGAGTGCCGCCGGTGCCAGATAGTCACAACCAAAAGGAGTAGTATGTCAAGAATGCATAGAAAAGGGTTAATTTTACAGTAGTCAGGTTTATTGGTTCGTTGATCTCAATAGCATGTCACTGTGCGTATTAAAATAAAATCATCGAAAAGTTAACAGCGCAACGTGTTTGATATATGATCAAAAACGCCATGCTGTTATCTCTTTACCTAACACGAAAAGCAGACGACACCTGCAAATAAAATTCTTGAATAACTAAATATTTTCATTTTTTGTCTCAAAAACATAGCCTATGACCCTCATTGGAACGAGCTCATCGACGCTCGTTCCAATGAGGGGTCGTAAACTATGTTTTTGAGACAACAAACAAAAAAATAATGAAAATTGAATGGTGACTTTTGTAAACAGCGCTGGACGGGTTTTTCCGTAACGTTGGGTAAAGGGTTAACCTGTTTCTGCTGATGTCGTATTTCATAGAGTCATCACATGACACGTGGCACCTGTGTCTTGAGTAGCTGTCAAGGGGAAGATCAGACCAATCAATGAAATACGACCAATCATGATTCCTGCCAATCATTGTGGCAACTTATTAAGCTTGATACTGCTTGTATGAAATCGTGAATGAAACATAAATACAAACAATTTTGATCAAATGGTGTTCCAAGTAACCATGGGAACGAACCAATGTTCAAACACTTCAACCGATGGTCAACCGATGGCTTAAAATCGGCCGATGTCAGATGCGATTGCCAAACATCGGTTAATCACTAGTTTTTATATTTTGAATGAAAAAGTGAAGAAACAGTTGCATTCTAAATGATCTGACTTGGCAAGTGGTCAGTTATTTCAGATGAAGTCTCAGCAATTGCTGTTTCCATCTCCAGTGAGAAAGACTAATTTTCCAATTGACTAAAACGATTTAAGGGAGTTTTCAATTCTGCTCTTCCAAATAAGTGTCGAAGCCTCATGCAAATTAGTACATATTTTGATACCTTTCACCGAACCTTAGTAGCAGCTCGGCAAATGTCTTGACCAATAAAACATACAAGCCTGTCGGTTCTTGAAGACAGAACATGAGACTCTCCTGATATTATCCAGGGTAGAAGCTTCTGCATTTAGGCCAGAACGATCTGTCCAGTACATTACTTTCTAAATATACCACTGGCCAGGGTAAACTATCAGTCTTTTTAAAGGCCTATATGATCATCGTGCCCAGCAAGTAGCTACACGTGAAATGTAATCAATGCCGCCAAGTTCATAAGCACGTGTTATTGCCAAAGACACATCAGTGGAGGAGGTAGGCACAATGTGGGATTTGAAGCTCCCATTGTTGTCCAACTTACACCACCCAAGCTCTGCACCATATGTGTGACTATTTTCGAGCTTAGCCTTGAGATTGGCACCTCCGTACCTTCGATTAAGAAGCTCAGCTTCACCTAAGGCTTCAACATAACGTTCTAGGAGATCACCAAGCTTTAAGAACATTGGAGTTGCTGATGACTTTCTGGTCAATCACCTCAAACACTTTTGAAAACGCATTAGCGCGGGCTTCTTCCATTGTAACCTGCCACATCTTTTCTACAATATTCCCGTTTCTCCACTGATCAATACTATTGATGCATTGTGATCGACATGATCTGTGTGGTACTATGCCTCTCTAGCTAGCTAACAAGTCAAACCCCGTATTCTGGTAAGGAGTTTCTCTTCCTTTTTTGCTCTGAAGTGTCAACGAAAGTTTGTCACCCATCTGATGCAAATCTTACAATCATCTCAGTTGTCCAAACATATTTCACTTTCACCGTTTTATACAATCTAGTTTGAACAACACCCTGTCACTGTTTTTTTTTTGATAAACTGCGCCCACTTCGCGTAGAACAACTTGATTCAGCAGCGACAAAGCTGTTGTCTAAGCAATTCAAATTTCCCGTAAACTATTGATACCAATCGTCTCAGAATCCACGTTCATCACCAATTACTTCAGGAATACAACCGCTGCGTAAACTTCATGTAGAACAACTTCAGTAGCGCCAGAAGTGTTGGCTAGTCAGGGACGTGGCTACAGAGGGTGGGGGGTGTGTCCCCTCAATCCTGGCCAAAATTTCCTGCAGTTGGAAATTCGGAGTGCAAGTCATGAGTAGTTGGAAATTCCATCTATCTGGATTTTAGAGTTTCTTTGGCGATGCTGATGTCTCGTTTACTTCCAAAAATTCCAACACGGTTTCAAATCGGCAAAAATTCTAACTGTTACTATTTACAACTACAGTGTACACAATATCTAGATTAATAGGTATGCATGATGTCAATCGGTACACGAGATTTCTATAATACGTTTACTTATCGTAATAAAAAAATCCTCGAAATGCACTTCAAGAAAATCACATAATGTAAAATCGTTATCCTGAGTTAATTCCATCATTCACGGTTACAAAATGATGAAACATCGAAAACTGATCATTCCTGCATAAGATCTGATTTAATGTTAGAAGAGTGTGAATTGTTCAAAGTTCTAAGCTTGAGCATTTATTTTGCACATATTCAGCTCCCAGAAGAATACCAAATAATAATAACCTGATAATTCTATCATAAATGTGTTAGCATTTTAGTTACTGGAATCAATTTTATGCCCCCTTTCATGGCATCACTTTCAACAACTTTCTCGGTAGTGAATTTCCAACTATGGGGAGGGACCGGAAGGGGGTTTCGCCCTCCAGGTCCCTCCCCCTAATTGGAAATTCACTACCCTACACCCCCTCCCACCCCCAATCGGAAACCTCTAGCCACGTCCCTGTGGCTAGTCTATTCAAATTTCATGTGTAGCGTTGGTGGCAAACGCTGTGACACCCATGTTCATTCCCAACTGCTTCAGGAATTGCTTCGTTCGTTCGATGTACCAAGTCTTCTTGTTCAGCCTATCGCCTTTCCTTATATCTTTCAATTTCTCAAAAGTTTGATTTGGGTTCTGTATGTCTAATGTTCACTTTGACCATTGGAAATGTATAACATAAATCATGTTCACTTTTAGACAAAACTGGACAAATCCATGATGGAAGGCGACAAATGCCACACCCAATCTGCACCGTTGCCTTCCATTTTTCAGTTTAAAGTGATTCAATTCAACAAGAACAAGAAACTCGATTCAGTTTACCTTTTTCGATACAAAAAGATATGAATTTGTGAACGTCAACATTCATAGTAATCTTTCTGTTTTGCTGTTGTAGGTGTGGTTGTAAAGCTTAACCCTATCCCATTCTGGTTGGATAAATGTAGGTACCATACCAATAAACTCCAATTTTTCAGAATTTGGTAAGTTTAGGTGACGATTTACTCCATTTTTAATTGATTGAGCTCTGAATGTTTTCTATAGCTGCATGCAGCAGTCAAAGTATGACAAATTTTGTTCTCTATGTTATTATTAAAACTTTAACCCTTGTCAGATTTGAGACTTCCCAAAAGGGTACAGTCGGAATAATTGTTGTTTTTGCCAAAGTTTACATGCAATTTCTCAGCACTTGAGCCATATTTTCTCAAAACGTTTCCCATGAGAAGATAGAGAATTCATCCAAGAACAATTTTGCTGTTATATGTTTTATTCCAAGTTTTAACCCTCACCAATTGTCGTGCCTTGATTTGGAGTACCCTCAACTTGTAAATGTTCATTCAAATGCCAAGATTAAAGATTCCTTCATGTCTCTTATCAGACACCCAGTCTGTGATTGATGTTCACACATTTAGAGCATAATATGATACACTAAAATCACCACACAAATATTTTAAAATTAACCATATATTCCATCTCCATATAATGAATCTGGAAAAGCTCTTGAGAGGGGTATTCAATCCGAAAAGAAAGATATGGAAATTTGTTGGTTGGGAATTGCTTCCCAAGCGTCCTCATCGGAAACTGGTATCAGTCACCTTTTCGAAACATGCACAATTTCAGCCATTGAACTTTCGAACTGAAACCGGAAGCATCTACGCCTGCCCGAAAGCTTAGGGAATGGCACTAAAAATAATATATGCTGAATATCGACGGGGCGGAACTGTTGACATACTGAAGACCCAGAAAGAAGTGGTGGAAACATCAGACACGAGAAAGAAAAATTCATTCAAAGTTTGTCGTTTATAAACGAATTCTTGTCTTCAGCCAAGCCGTACGGGTCTACTTTGATCCCATTCTCCAATGCAAACTCAGATAACTGAACCAAATGCACTTCCCGATGTTGTTTAGAGCGCGTGTATATTGCGTTAATAATTGGTACAGATCATGCAGTACTGAATTTTCAGGTCGATTTAATTGACTTGGAAAACAATGAAAAAATAGAACCGTATATAGACTAATATGCGGTATTCGTTATCTAACCCTTTACCCAACGTAACGTCCAAAAATGGCCTACGATATTCCCCAAAATCGCCAATTAATTTTCATTATTTTTTTCATTTTTTGTCTCAAAAACATAGGCTATGACCCCTCTTTGGAACGAGCCCGTCGAGCTCGTTCCAATTAGGGGTCATAACCTATGTTTTTGAGACAAAAATTAGTTATTCAAGAATTCTGCTTGTAAGTGTCGTCTGCTTTTCATGTTAGGTAAAGGGTAAACTGGGATTCATCGTATTCACTGTTATCAATATTCGTGTTATATTATGCCACCTCCAAACTCAGAAATACTTTCTAAAACCATTTTTGTTATGATACATCATCCTTGATTGTGTCAGATGAGATGTCTGCGTGAATATTTCCCCCCAATTCGCGATACGTCTGTGGTCAACATTTAAGCATTCTTCTTTGTTTATATTGTGTGGAGGGGTGGGGGTAGTTTTCCAAGTTTTTTTTTCGAATGGAGAACTTAACCCCCAAAGTGTAGCCATCCCTCCCTGGCCAATAAGCTTGAAATTCTTTAAAAAGAATTTTCGAGAATCTCTCCTGACAATACTTGAAGGTGGTTCCGGGGCAGTGCCTCGAAAATCACCTCGGCATGGGCGTTTTGTCTAAAGTCGACTTTTGTACCTGGACGCTTCGTCCACAAAAGCTGAGATTTTGGAGGAGGGTGTGTTTGTGTGTGGGAGGAGTGCCCTTTCAAGTGTTTTCGAAGGAACATGTTAACCCCCGTAGTCTGGAACCCTGTCCAATAAACTTGAAATTATTTTAAACTGATTTCTTGTGAATCACCAGTCACAATGCTTTGAGATGTGGTATTCTGCTTCTTTTAGTGAGAGAGATTCACCTTTGTTCACAGAATGTTTCTTGTTTATGTTCTAATACGAAGAGATTGCATGATATATGCACAAAATATGAAGCTGTTCAATACACTGACCATAAATTATAGCATTGTTTGTACCACTTCACGTGACTTCGAGTGAGGAATTCCAGTTTTCTTAGAGATACGCGATAAATTTATACGTGTTCCAGATTTGGCAAAGTATGACATTTTATTCCGTGACATGAAATCAGATCATAATTATTATGTGGTATGTAGAATCTTGTTCGAGTTGCGGAGCATCAGCCAGAGGCGCGTAAGCTCGATAAAAGTGGAGGGGCACAACTTTTCAAGACTACCATAGTTCGGCCCAACAGGAGGAAAGTTACAAACCTGAAACACAAAAGGCTCTCTTTTAGATGAGCATTCCGCGGTGTGGCCACTGTCCTGGCCATTTCTTCTACTTCAATCATCTTCCAACCTTAAGGTTGGCCTTCAAGTTGGAAGATGACTAAAGTAGTCGAAACGATCCGAAGCAATCAAAGGTGGGGTTCTTTTGCCAAATGTTGTTTGGTTTTGCAAATAATATATTACAGGAATGTCTGTATATTGATCACGTTTGTGTCCGCCCATTTTACCTCATTGTGTGACCGCGCAACATGTATGTAGAAAAAGTGGAGGGGCGCGTGTCCCTTATGTGCCCTGGTTCCGCCGCCTCTGACATCAGCATCTTTCTCGATACCAAGGAAACCTTATTGAAAAACTAAACACAGTGCATGCCTTAAGATAAAATATATTTTATTTGTATATGACAGACAGCAAAAATGATTGAGGAAAAAAGTACAAAACGCATACAGTAGCCCAAGCTCTCAGTCTACCAGTCTAATTCTCTAAGAAATTCGAAATGGTTGTTGCCTGGAACCAGTCTAGCCCTTAAGTAGGTCATCGTCTATATTTAGATTCACTTGTCTGGAATATTTCAGTTAGTTGAAAACGCGAACCTACGGTTCGCTTTTCCTACCAACTGATATATTCTGGATTAATGAATCTGAAAAAAATCATAAAGATTCATTTTCTATGTATAAAAGCTATAAATGTTGCTCAGTTGAGATCTGAATTGATCGACATAAGACAGACTCACCTCAACCGTAGTTTTATAATTACGTTGGGTACAGTTCAACAAATTGTGTTAATATTTTGACATTTTCAAGGTGAATTAAATATTATTTTTGCCAAATTCTAGATATGATTGTATTTTGTTTTCCAATTTAGGGCTTGGAATGTCCAACTTCAAATGATTTGGATGTGAAGAGAAACCCCGACCCCCCCCCCCCCCCCCCCACCCTCCGCGACAACGTCCCTGTCCTCTGCACACTGATGTCAAAATACCGAAATTTCAAGCAGCGATGCTTTCCCATAATGCAACTAGGAATTTAATCAAATTAGTGAGCTCGGTCAGACATGGTTAAATTGGTTAAATTCCTAGTTGCATTTGCTTCATGATATGTTCATATTTCGACACCAGTGTGCAGGTGGGTTAAAAGAACAAATGCCAGGAGAGGATGGTTATCTTTACTTTCAGCCAGGGGCGCTGGAATCACTTCGGGTGGGGGTCAGACCCCGGGAAAAGGGCATTAACTCGCACTAGCAGCCTCGCCATGACATGCCGTAGCATGCCCTCTCTGCCCCCGTACTTCCGGCGTCCCTGCTCAGTTGCGTGAAAAATGTTATGCCTCGTCAAGAGTCGAGTTCACTACACTTCTGAAAAGTACGAGACTTTGAAGCACACATTGTCCGAAACAATTTGTTCAGTTTCCTGTTTAAAATCACCCGTATGAGATGTTTTGTTATTCTTGGGTTCTTCTGTTTACACTTCGCAACAACCCATCTCACTGCGTGGGAGTGCACCGTACGTCACAACAGAGTTAAAATAGTAACGTTTACCATACACAAATCAATAATTTTTCTTTATATTAAGCTCACGGAACCATCCACTACTCAATAGATTGTATTTTTATCTCATTCCTGCGCAAAACCCATTGACCGATGACGATGACGAATGAGTGGTCGATTAATTCGACATTACAACGCTGTGTTCTGTCTGCGTTGGAGTCGGTGGATCTGAACTGAAGAGAAGACGATGGAAGAATGATGACGGGTTGGCAGAATCATGACTGAGCTTGCAAAAAGTTTGAATCAGTACGAGTTACCCATCATTAACCCGTTGACCAACGTAACGGTAAAAACGGACCAGCGCTATTCACAAAAATCGCCAATTAATTTGCATTATTTTTTTCATTTTTTGTTTCAAAAACATAGGTTGTGGCCCCTCTTTGGAACGAGCTCGTCGAGCTCGTTCCAAAGAGGGGTCATAACCTATATTTTTGAGACAAAAAATGAAAAAAAATTAGTTATTCAAGAATTTTGTTTGCAAATGTCGTCTGCTCTTCAGGTTAGCTGAAGGGTTTAAAGTCATCCAGAGAGAGGCACCATCGACTTTATCTTTATAAACCATCTCCGGGGAGGGTAGTGTTTCTTTGTTTGTTTTATTAGAGTTTAACGACACTTTCAACACCCAGGTCATATCGTATCGGAAGGGTTTGTAATGTACGTATAATCCGAAATTTGAGCATAGTCAAAGTGGTGGACTAGTTTACTGTACCAGGGTAAGCTTTCGTTCTTTCGAGTCTATTTTAAAATTAATGCAGGCACATTATTTGTCTATTGACTGTAATGCAAACGGAAATTTGATTGGTCAAGAGATAAACGATATAAACCCGAAACGTGTGGAAAAGGTCTGAAACCACGATATTTCCACTTTCCCACACGAAAATTTATTTTCCGCATCGTGTATTTGTCTCGTACTATTTACGCTCACAATAATAGCAGGAGAATGCCATTATTCAACAACTGTTGCATTTAGAATGTTAATGTGTATTTTGAGAGGAGTGATGAAAACTTCATACTGTTCTAAGCTTGTTCCGTGTTAATTCCTTATAATATATTAAATTGATTTTAGTTTATACCATGCTTCCCTACCAAACAAATGGGACCAAGAGTGTGTGCAAACATTGACTGTCTTTGTTGTCAATAGATAAAATCGTTACCCCATGTCTGTTCACACAGTACAGGTTTTTACGAACCCTCAGACAACCGTATCCCATTCGGCCTTCGGCCTCATGGGGTACGGCTGGCTTCGGGAAGGTAAAAAACCTGTACTACGTGAACAGACACGAGGTAACCAGGGGAGGATCCAGGAATTTGAATATGGGGTGGGGGTGGGGGGCGCCAATTGACCATATGATGCGAGGCATCCTCCGAGCCGCGAAGCAGCGAGTAGGGGGCGTACCCCTCTCGCCGGTGGGGGTCCGCCTTCCTTCCCCGGGAAAATTTCACCAAAATTTCACCAACTCTGAGCTCTCATTCAACTTGTAAATTGAGGCCAGAAAAATAGTAATTATATACACATATATCCACACATGTTGAGTTGACTAGCCATGTATATAGTTCGACCAACACCCTTTCTGCCCCCAGTGGGGTTTTTAAATACACTGAGTGGTCGGGCAATTCTTTTTTCAATACGCCTGAGGGGTAAGGCGATTGAAACGGAATTGCTTGCACACTCAGTGTATTTAACTACACGAGGCCTTTTATGAGATATAAATCAGTGCCAATGTCATATTCTGTACGGCCTAAAAGTTATAGTTATGCCAGTATTGTCAGAATATGAGCCGCCATAACTGCGCAAGCATGCGTGATCATCTAAATTCGTAAATTCAGACTGTGCTGTATGCTGTATTATGACATAGGTCTGGCAAAAATAGGGGAGGGGAGGGGAAGGCCAGGGGCGCCCCTCCCCCCGGATCCGCCCTTGGTAACTAATCATATGGTTCCGTGATGATAGTAAAGTGGGGGAACTGGCGCACTTCGCACGCTAGCCACCCTTTTAACTATGATCAAAATAGCGCCAGCTCCATTTTTACTATCATCATTCCGAAATTCTAATTTGACTTGGTAATGCCGTCATTTCCTTAAAAGACTCGTATTTATATTTAACTCTTTGAACAGGTAAGACTCGTTTCCTTCCGGGTTAGGTTCACATGGTCTAGTTTCATAAAGGAAATGGATGTAAGATGAATTTGTATTGTAGACCAATCTAAATTTTCAGTGTGCAGCCCTAAGGTTGTACGATGAAAATATAAGTTGTCACACTCCCAAATAATGGATAATTATGGACTCTTCCAAGTGAAACAATCAAACTGATATGGAAAATTGGAAAATGCTATTATGGTTTAAAGCAGTAGCGGCGCCAGGATTTCGAATTTTTTTTTTTTTTTTTGGGGGGGGGGGGGGGGGTGTAACTAAGATATAGGGGGTCCGAGGTCGAGATACCGAAGGCATCTCCCGAAGGCCGCAGGTCTGAGCTGGGGAGGGTATGGGATAGGGTGTCCCCATCCCTTTGGTGAAGGTCTGAGGGATTTTCACCCGGAAAAAACTTTCATATTTGGATACCCTAGGAGCGATATCTGAGACGTGATCTTCGAAAAATTTACACGTTAGACATTGTAATAACGATTAACGGGACATGATGTGTATTGTTGTGTGCCGTTTGCAGGTGTGATATTGGGTGGAAAGACCACTGTCAGATAGCCATTTGAAATTTCAGTTGGGGAGGCAAGGAAAAGGGGGGGGGGGGGGCCCTACCCCCCCCCCCCCCCCCCCTATGGTGCCGCGTTCCTTAAAAGGTGAATTAAACGCGTCGACCGAAGTTTGAATTGCCTTCTTAACGTTCCGGGGATAAATCATAAGATACATACATTGTTCACAGGATGGGTCGAATTTTGATCAACGCGTTTGATCAAATAACGAATCTTTGGGTTCATGTAAGTCGTTTCCCCGTGGGAACCCCGGGATGTAAAGCAGCACTTGTTTACTGCGGTAAACAAGCTCTGTTTTACTGGTACAATAGGGCCCGGTAACCAATGGCTTTAGTGGAAGGCCTCTATAATGGGCAACATGGGTATAAACGATTGCCTGGGCTTGACTTTATATCCATGTTGCGGCCACGATTAGCCACTGTGCAGAAATATGTGACTTTAAATAAATAAATAAATAAATAAATAAATAAATAAATAAATAAATAAATAAATAAATAAATGTTAGTCGTCAAATTTTATCAGTAATTGAAGTTCGGTGCGCTACATTATACACATGAATATTATAAAGGTAAACTTACTCTGGGTCGTAAAAGATCTCCACCATGCAGTGTGACTATGGATAAATCCTTGATAGTGACGAACCTTCCAGGTTCTGTTTTCACCCCTAAATCCCCCGAGACTGGACTTCACTTTATAATTATCCAAGTTGCGGTCACGAGTCGCCATTATGCAGACCTTAACCCTTTACCCAACGCAGGCGATATCAAAATTTATTATTTTAACTATCATTTTTTAAATTTTTCCAAAAAAATTCAACAAAACCATATCATGTGACCCCTCTTTGGAACGAGCTCGACACGAGCTCGTTCCAAAGAGGGGTCACATGATATGGTTTTGTTGAAATTTTTCGAAATATAATATTTTTCCAGTTGCTGAATTTACATATTACGCGGGCGGATGCGGGCGATTCGTTGGGTAAAGGGTTAAACACCAATAAATAAATAAATAAATAAATAAATAAATAAATAAATAAATAAATAAATAAATAATTTAATTAATTAATAAATATGGTAGTTCACAATGAATGGTATGTGTAGGCTCTATCTTTGTGGGTCTACTGTTAACCCTTGCCGCTACTAATCCATCTCGTGATTTGAAGAATCTTAGGTTATCGTCGATAGTACCTAATACTAGGCCAGTCAATGTTATAGGAGTATGCTTCGTGACTGGTAGGGTAGTACGGGATAGACAGTATGCACCCTTTTGTCTACTGGCAGCCCTTAGAACTACTGACTCAAATAATGCTTTATATCATCGTGGGATCTTGCTATGTGTAGTACAAAATGCAAGGTGATGTAGAGTTGTTATTTTGTATGTTATTTTGTATGTGTGGTTGTCAAGTATGGTGGGGTAGTTTTAACGGTCGGTACCCCTGTTGGTCAATGAATCCACCCAATGTTTTATACTATCCTGTTGTTGGTATGGGTAGTACCGAATGCTAGACCATGCGATGTTGTTGTCTAGTGTGGGAGTATAGTATGGACAGTCTATTGCCCGCATGTCTTGTCTTCAGCTAACTCTTGGCACCACTAATCAACCTGCTGTTTGTACTATCGTATAGGTTGTATACGCAGTCCTAATGATCAGCAGTTCAGTTCTGACCAGCGGTAACTGTGTTATGTCCTTGGACAGGTTAATTAATCTCTAATGCCCATGTGGGGGCACGGTGGCGCTGTGTACTAAGTCGATGAAGCTGCTGCCTTCAACCGCTGTTAACTGTGCTTGTGCGTAATTAGTAGATTGGAGAGTCCCAACAGTTGCTCGCTGCTGCTCGGTGGCTCTCTCCGGGTACTCCGGCTTTCTCCCCCCCCCCTCAACCCTGTCCGACACAATGTGACCCTGGTTATTGAGAGTGTCGGAAAACCCTCAACAAACAAACAAACAAACAAACAAACAATATCTGGCCATTGCTATCAACGAAAATCCTCATTCCAATGATATTATCTCTCCAAACTTTGTCTATAAGCATTATGATATCTCACTTCATTCCAATTATAGGAGTCGTAATCTGTGTTTTGAGGCAAAAAATGAAAACTTCTAGTTAAGGCTTAAAAAAGTTAAAAATCTGTTTCTCGGGCCTTCCCGCGCGGTCCTTTTGGCTGCCGTATGCTCTCTTTTTATGACCGGTACAAACTTGAAAAAATAATAATTAAATGGTTTATGTCTGATATTTACCCAATTTAATAAAATTGATAAATTTGACCCTTGAGAGCACTCAAGGAACGAAATTTACCACCACCCATGATGCTATTCTGTAGATTATGAGGCCTGAAACATAAAACAAACCAAGAACATGAACTTTTGATGGCAAAGAAATAATTACAAAAATAAAAAAATTAAACTAAAAAAAAGGCTTGAAAAGACAGCCCGCCTTCCCGGCCCGCACACCCATATGCAATATTACAAAAAAATGCCCTTAGAAACAGAAGGTCTACTTTGTGAGGCCCAATCAAGATTTTTTGCAGATATATCGTTTCATAGTTGTATTTGGTAAAGGTTGAAAAATAAAAAGAATACAGTTGCAATATGAAAGTATGCCAGTGAAGGATGTCTGAAAAGTTAGTAACGATGTAATATATATATAGAATAAACGTATAGTGTTTTCAAGTAAAACATTTATTCTACGAGTAGGATTAAGAATGAAACCGACGAGCCTCTGGCTCGTCGGTTTCATTCTTAATTCTACGAGTAGAATAAATGTTTTACTTGAAAACACTATACGTTTATTTTGTTTATCTCATAAATCTTCTACAGTGCAGTCGCGGCAAAATCGTGCTACAATTCGCTACAAACACAGCGAGAATTGAGGAGCACATTGGTCCAATTCGATCGATCAGCAAAATTGGCAAAAATAAACAAGGCGCAGTGATACATTTCTGTCTAAAAATAATCCCTCTACAAACTTGGAGCTAAACTTGGTAAAATACTTTATTATATGAGCAGTAGGTGGTGTTTTCTACTGGCATTGTGTAATACTTTCAAAAAGATTTAAAGAAATCAACAATCGAACTATTAATTATGCTAGACAAATGTGGTAGAGGTCAGAGGTCAACACGTCCGTTGCAACTAAGGGAATAAATTCTTTCAGTGTTAAACCTGCGGGGAAAATTTATCACCCTACTAGGTGAATAAAGCAAAAATATATCCAAGGCATTTATTGTTCGAATAGACCTACATTTATGGGATAAAAGGGGATCTTTAATTAGGTGCAACAGAAACCCTAGTATGTCCTGACGGTAATTTGGGCCCTACAGGAATTATAATAGTAATTCCGTTCGTTTACTTGCTTCTCGCATGGGGCGTATCAAAAGGGAGGTTTACGGGTGACCCCCCCCCCCTCCCCCACCTACCCAAAAGACTTTTCCAGTAGGGATATCTTCGTCTGGATTGGAATCTTAGATATGGATTCGCTTTTGCCGGCAATTATGTGCTGTCTTTCTATATTATATTATTGGACTTCAGTCACACAAACAACCTGTCAAACAAATGGATGACTGTGGTACCCGATTCGGACAGTAGAGGGCCAGACATGACAAATCTGGAGTAGGGTACGTTTAAATTTAAAAAGAAGTTGCTTTTCGGTTACGACATGTACATGTATATATAGAATATACCCATAGTAGCTAGATGTACTAAATATTCCCCACGAGTGGTGTTAACCGCGAGCCTTTGGCGCACAAATAACACCACTTCAACACGAGTTGTGAACATTTGGTACACCAAGCTACTTTGGGTATATTTTATTTATACCATGATCGTCAGATTAATAAGTATGTAAGAGTTAAATGTTGAATAAATCAATATTCACACGTGCGATTCTGTTTTTGTTTACACGAGCACCGGTCGACTGTACTTCCGCTGGCAATTTTATAGCCGAAATGAAACAGAAAACGAAACGTACAAATTACGGGGCCTTTTTGCATTTTAATAACATACTATTTCGAGTTATGGATGCTTTATTAACATGAGACAACGTATGTTTGTTAATTTTTAGTATCTTGTGAGGTAAACTTATTTAAAAACGAAATAAATAATTGCCGGTTTCATTTCATTCTTCACGAAGCGACGTGTGACAAATGTTGACAAGTTTGCATTCAAGGCGAAGTCACCAAAGGTCAACTTGTATGTAGTTCCACTGTTGGTGTAAATTTTAACTATTGAAATCCCATTGCTGGCGTGTTCACCATGGTTGGTGTGAAAAGATAAAATTTATGTCATAGGTTTTTTATATATAGTAGAATAGGTAATCATGGTATAAATTTTATTTATCCACAAATCAATGTCCATGAATTCTGGAGGTTTTTTAACTATAATTCCGACTGAATAACATCCCAGCTACACCACCAAGACATGCCTTCGACAAAGGCATACCTTAATGATGCAGGTGGAATATTTTATCAGACGGGACTTGAGCTATCACAGTCGGAACAAATCTGGTAGAAATACGTGCTGAAAATATGCCAGCATGGGTACAGACTATCCATGCCAAACTACCACTCTAGACAACCATGCACACCACACAGCACCACACTCTCATCACCTACCACCCCCATCTTCAAGATGCTCCCTGTTTTTTTTTTTGTTGTCGGAATATGCTGGCATTCGCAGTTTGTGAACGCCAGCCGAACTACTACTCTGGAATGTTCCGCAGAACTACTACACCGGAATGTTCCGCATCTGTTCCCTTCGAGTTTGATCTCTTCCAACTATAAGGGTTACACAACATACCGCCGGAATTCTGTTAGATAATATCTTAAATGTGTTTTTTTTTTTCTTGTAAATATTTATTAAATATTGATCGAAACATGCTGAGAATCTTTTATACTCTTTTATTGCACAAACAGCAGATTCCCTGTTTTTATCCTGTTCGATACGAAAGACCTTCAGCCAAGTACGATCAAAGGATATCATTCTTTGCTGTCAGAAACATTTTGTATTCGAAAAGTTCCAATATTGTCTCTAATTGTGTAAAAGCTATGGGCGTCGCGAAAATGACCGATGGGGGATTGTTAACCTGATTTGACCCAATAGTGATGGATCAAGTCCCGACTGACTAATATTCCACGGTGGCGTTGTGGTAACCGGCTCTCGTCAGATCAGCGATGTTAAGCAAAGTCGAGCCCGGTTAGTCCTTGGATGGGTGACCGTCTGAGCGATCGATTCGGACTCCCGCGTTGTGTCCTTCGGCAAAGCACTTAACCTCGATTGTCCACTTAGGGACACGATGACGCCGTGTTCTAAGGCGTACAGCACGTCGATGGTGTGCATGTCTTCAACCAATCTAACCCTGCCTGTGCTGCAGTGCGGGTTACGATGTTGGGAGCTGGCAGCTGCTCGTCGTTGCTCGGTGGTTCTCTCCGGGTACTCCGGGTTCCTCCACCCGTAAAACTGTCACCGACACGATATGACCTTGGCTGTGAAAGTGTCCGTTAAAACCCTAATAAATAAATAAATAAAATAAATAAATAAATAAATAAATAAATAAATAATATTCCAACTTCATTGTCAAGGTATGCATTCACCGAAGGTATACTTGATGATGTAATTGGAATATTAGTCAGTCGGGATTATTGTTAACTCTTTACCTAACATGAAAAGCAGACGACACTTGCAAACAAAATTATTGAATAAATAATTTTTTTCATTTTTGCGTCAAAAACATAGCTTAAGACTCCTCATTGGAACGAGCTCGATGAGCTCGTTCCAATGAGCGGTCATAACCTATTTTTTAAGACAAAAAATGAAAAAAAAATAATGGAAAAACTGAATGGTAATTTTTGTGAACAGCTCTGGTCGGTTTTGGCTGTTACTTTGGGTAAAGGGTTAAGAAACTTAACACTTTTCGGGACTTCTTGGGAATTTATTTATACAATGAATAAATAAAATATATATGTAGTATAGTCGCATTGTAACTTCTTATTTAATTATCACGTAAGGTACAGGAACTCAAAACTGATATTTCTGGACCCCGAACAGCACGAATCGGCCAATCGGGTATACCACGGACCTCCATTTCCATGACTGACTGTGTGTGTGACACGAGTCCAAGCATCAATTTTAAATCTAGTCTTTTAACCCTTTACCTAATGAATCGCCCACATCCGCCCACGTAATATGCAAATTCAGCAGTTGAAAAAATATTATTTGTCAAAAAATTTCAACAAAACCATATCATGTGACCCCTCGTTGGAACGAGCTCGTCGAGCTCGTTCAAACGAGGAGTCACAAGATATGGTTTTGTTGAAATTTTTTGAAAAAAAATTTTTACAATAAAAAATTTTGATATCGTCTGCGTTGGGTAAAGGGTTAAGAAAGTACGCAATTACTTGCAAAAGATAATTGACATATCAGTTACCAATCCTGACGAAAATGTCTCGAGTGGAAAATTATTGGGATATCGCCCTTATAAACGCCCCCACCCCCTTAGCGACAGGCCTGGTTGAAACATTTGTTTGTTTGAAAGGCCCATAGAGTGCTTAAACTGGAACTCAGTTTTGTATTCCGTCCTAAAACTATGAGGGAATTTACCATAGCTTTGATTTATTTGTAGAGCACATACGACAAAACAGGAGTTCTCCAGAAGGTATCCACGATAGGTATCCTCATATAATACAATATCAGGCCATTGGTATCCTCAAATACCCGTATGTGCCTATGTGCTAGTGCACAATGTGTCACGTTGTGCCTTTTCACATAAGCACATATCGGCACATCCAGCATGTGCCTTTGTGCTAGCGCACATTGTGTCACATTGTGTCTTTTCACATAAGCACATATTGGCACATCCAACATATGCCTATGTGCTACCTGTTATGTGTACACTAGAACATAAACATGTTTAGGGAAGTCAGAATAAATAGAACAAAGAAGCCATAAAGAGGATTCTGGAAGAATCCTAACCTGAAAAGTGCTCTAGTTCAATAGGACTAACCCCGGGGCTCCTCGGTACCGGGGGGGGGGGGGGGGTCTAGGTACCATGGCATGGCGGACCTAAAATGGATTCTGGGAGAAATCCATAGTAAAGAAAGTCGTTATTAGTGATTTAGAGAGATTGTCGGGTTTCTTTGGGTAATTCTACGAAACGGGAAATTACTCTTGTACAAAGGAACATGCCCTATTGCCCTTCGAATATACCCGTATCCTATAAGAAGCCTTTGGGTCACATAGCAACCACGTGCTACCATAGAATCCAAGACGGCGGTCTCCAAAATGGACTACGGAAACGCGTTATAAGGTGCGTTCTTTTGTATAAGAGTAGTTTTCTGGCTCGGATTTTCCCCACATACAGACTGTTTTAAAATGCAACAATCTTCTTGCATGACACCCACCCAAAGGCATTCACGTACTTTCCCTCTGGCCATTGCTTAGCATTATGTTGTGTGATGTCAACAGATCCGACTAAGATGCCCAATTCATTAGTATTTTGAAATGCGATGTTTACCGAGGCTCAGATCGAATTTTGTGAACGAGGTCCACATGCCTGACTTATATCGTCATGAAAATCGGCTTTCGAAAAAAGTCATCTGCCTTGAAATTATTAGATGGGCGAGGAAGGTCCATCTAAGAAGCAAGTAATTGTTGCGAAAACACCAATGACATCAGTGGAATACGTTTCATTTTTGTTGCATGTAATAAATGAAAACAACAAACAGCTCTCTGAGCTCTCTAAGATGTCTGTTGTTTTTGTTTATTAACCAGTTGAGAGCTATATTATTTTTGTGTGGTCTGAATTTGTTCATCAAAATTTGTTTTATTACAAATTATTGGAGAGTGCCCACAGGCACTCTCCAATAATTTGTAATGAAACAAATTTATATAAACAAAATATTATTTGTGTTTGACTGAATATGAAATATGAGCAAGGCTTTGGTATCCTCATTTTTTTAAAGCCCTGATAGTGGCTTCTTGCACTCAACCAGTTAAGAAGTCTTCACAGCAGGATTATATTAGTATTTTAAGTTGCGATAACATTTGGCTCAACGGTTGTCACTGAGCACTATTCGGGAGAAAATAGGAATTGAGGTTAAAACTTTAAAAAATCGAAAAATAATAACAAAACAAATGGCCACAAAGTATCAACGCGCTTTAATTTCGTACGTTGCCCACAGGTTTAACAATATAGTTTTGGTGTTTCACTGCATGAAACACGGGCAAGAAAAATGTTGGCCTTTGCTCTAGTATCTTAATTTTTCTGAAAGCCCTGTTAGTGGCTTCTAGCAATCAACCAGTTAAAAGTAAACTTGGCTTTTTATGTCAAGCTAATTGGAATCTACTGCTCCGCAGATAATCCGTCGTTAAGAATATCTGTCAGCATCATACCTTCCAGCACTTAGTGTCCACTGTGGCTCTTTGTGAATGTATTTTTACAGCAATGTACAAGTATTTATTCTTCCCAGGAAACAAATTAGCAAATCTCACCTCTTAGACTTTTATATTAATGGAAAATGCAGTAGCTGTATTATGTGCCACGATGCGCACACATTTGTATTAAAGAGCATTAGGGCCAGCCATGGAAAACAATTTTTAAATCTACAACTCGTTATAACGACATGCCATCTCGTTATAACGACTTCCACAACTCGTTATAACGACTTGTCGTATCGTTATAACGACTTCACAACTCGTTGTAACGACATTACAACTCGTTATAACGACTTCACAACTCGTTATAATGAATTCAACAACTCGTTAAAACGACTTGTCATCTAGTTATAACTACTTCACAACTCGTTATAACAACTTGTCATCTCGTTATAACGTCTTCACAACTCGTTATAACGACTTCACAACTCGTTATAACGACTTCAACAACTCGTTATAACGACTTGCCATCTCGTTATAACGACTTCCCAACTCGTTACAACGACTTCCCAACTCGTTACAACGACATTACAACTCGTTATAACGACTTCACAACTCGTTATAACGACTTCAACAACTCGTTATAACAACTTAACAACTCGTTATAACGACTTGTCAGCTCGTTATAACGACTTCACAACTCGTTATAACGACCTCACAACTGGTTATAACGACTTCACAACTCGTTATAACGACTTCAACAACTCGTTATAACGACTTGCCATCTCGTTATAACGACTTCCCAACTCGTTATAACGACATTACAACTCGTTATAACGACTTCACAACTCGTTATAACGGCTTCAACAACTCGTTATAACGACTTGTCATCTCGTTATAACGACTTCACAACTCGTTATAACGACTTATCATCTCGTTATAACGACTTCACAACTCGTTATATCGACTTCACAACTCGTTATAACGACTTCACAACTCGTTATAACGACTGCAACAACTCGTTATAACGACTCGTCATCTCGCTATAACGACCTCACAGCTCGTTATAACGACTTCGCAACTCGTTATAACGACTTCACATCTCGTTATAACGACTTCACAACTTCCAACTCCTTATAACGACTTGTCATCCGGTTATAACGACTTCCCAACTCGTTATAACGGCATTACAACTCGTTATAACGACTTCACAACTCGTTATAACGACTTCAACAACTCGTTATAACGACTTGTCATCTCGTTATAACGACTTCACAACTCGTTATAACGACTTGTCATCTCGGTATAACGGCTTCACAACTCGTTATAACGACTTCCCAACTCGTTATAACGACTTCACAACTCGTTATAACGACTTCAACAACTCGTTATAACGACTGGTCATCTCGTTATAACGACTTCACAACTCGTTATAACGACTTCACTACTCGTTATAACGCTCTTTCCTAGTAATAGCTACCAAATGGTTTGGTGGCTATTACTGTTAGTAAACATATAAGTACAAATATGTGCAGATTTCCAAAACAGCTGGGAGAAACGCTTTTAAAAGAAGTTCGAAGCATGTCAAGATGTACGAAGATTTACCGAAATAAAGTTGACCAATTTAGATATAATGGGATCCACAAAACCAGACGGCAACGGGACTGGGTTAATGTTCTGGTTGGAAATGATTGGGGTTTTTTTAAATATTATCTCATTTTTGGCTAATTTTTTGTGAACCGACTTTATTTTGCCTTGGACGTTTTCATTTTCACACTATGCGACAGACTGTAGATGATTGTATAACGAAATTTGGAAAATTTTCGAAGCGTAACTAAACGGTGCGGTAAAAAAGTTCCGTCTTGTATATCACCCGTTGAATACAGAATCATTCATGTCATAGCAGCGATCCCGCTGAATACAAGGGTTCAAAGTTTAATGGATGTGTAATAAATAACAGTCTTCAACAA
This sequence comes from Pictodentalium vernedei, assembly GCA_031216915.1. Classification (NCBI taxonomy): domain Eukaryota; kingdom Metazoa; phylum Mollusca; class Scaphopoda; order Dentaliida; family Dentaliidae; genus Pictodentalium; species Pictodentalium vernedei. Next base: position 196,386,429 of record CM062288.1, on the reverse strand, counting down.
GTGTCGGCGGTCAGACATTAACCTTTCAGAGGTAGGTAAAACAGGATGATAAATGACTGTCCACTGCCAGTGTTGGCGGTCAGACATTAACCCTTCAATGAGCGGTAACTCAGGATAAATGACAGTCTTCTACAAGTGTCGGCGGTCAGACAACGGTAGGTTAGACAAGATGATATCTGACAGCATGCTTCAAGCACCAGCATCTAGAGTTTAACCCTATCAGATAGGTAAACCAGGCGGACTTCAGCAGACAGACACTAACTCTTCAATGATAGGTCAGACAAGATGATAATCGATAGCCTTCTACGGGCGTCAGCAGTCAGACATTAACTCTTAAATGATAAGTTAGACAGGATGATAAATGATAGCCTTCTACAGGCGTCAGCAGTCAGACATTAACTCGTCAGTGATAGGACAGACATGATGATAACTGACAGTATTGTGCGGGCGTCAGCAATCAGACACTAACCCTTACGAAAGGGGAGATAGGTTTATAACTGACAGCCTACTACATGGGCAAACTGTCAAATATTAACCCTTCGAAGACAGGATGATAACTGGTTGTCTACTGCAAGCACCAGCAGTCAAACATTATTCTTCAATCATAGGTAAGAGGGGATGATACCCGAGAGCCTACTACAAGAGTCAATCGTAGGATATTAACTCTTGAATGAATGATAAGACATGATGATAACTGATAGCCTACTACAAACCTCATCCGTCGGATATTAACCCTTCAATGAATGGTAAGAAGGATGATAACTGTTTTTACCACAATCCTCAAGCATCAGATAGTAACCCTTCAATGAATGGTAAGACAGGGTGAAAACTGACAGCCTACTACAAGCCTCATCCTTCAGATATTAACAGATTAATTGTCCACATGGGGCACGATGACGTGGTGTACTAAGGCGTACTGCACGTCGATGGTGCGCATGTCTTTAACCACTCTAACCCTGCCTGTGCTGAAGTGCGGAGTTACGATGTTGGGGAGATGGCAGCTGCTCGTCGTTGCTCGGGGGTTCTCTCCGGGTACTCCTACACCCGTAAAACTGTCACCGACACGATATGACCTTGGCTGTTAATGTGTTGTTAATAAATCAATAATAAATAATAACAGGCCGATATGAAGTAATCTCGGGCTGATATCTCAGCCGAGATGAAACTAACCAAATAATAACCTCACTTGGTTAGTTTCATATCGGCCGAGATATCAGCGTTCGCTAATTTCTCATCTGCTTTTGATCTTCGGTCCCAGGCTGACATGAAGTAATCTCGGGCTGGTGATATCTCAGCAGGAGATGAAACTAACCAAATAATGACCTCACTTGGCTAGTTTCATAACGGCCAAGATATCAGCGCTGGCTAACTTCACTTCAGCCTTCGATCTTCGATCTCAGGCTGTTATGAAGTAATCTCGGGCTGATATCTCGGCCGATATGAAACTAACCGAGTAATAACCGCACTTGGTTAGTAGGCATTCGGTCTCAGGCTGTTATGAAGTAATCTCGGGCTGATATCTCGGCCGATATGAAAATAACCAAGTAATAGCCTCACTTGGTTAGTAAACCTGCGATTTCACGCTAATGTAAAGTAATCTCAGGCTATATCTCGGCCGATATGAAACTGACCAAATAATAACCTTCAAGTGTCTATAATCAGCCTATCATCTATCATTCTTTCGTCCTCGTATATAAAATTCTATTCTTTTGTCCTATAATTACCACGTAAATTGGACATCATGGGCACCCAACAGCCCAAATGGGGTACCACGTGCCCCCAATGCCCTCCATTTGTATGGCCGACTGTGTTGGTGATATCAAATCTTGTCTCAAACGAAAATACATGATAACAATGAGAGCGAATCGAAATCAAAGGGCGATAATCCATACAAAAATGTCCCGACTGAAGAAATTGATGGGAAATGTTATAAATTCCGCCCACACTCACCACCAGCACACTCTGCCCCTACACACATACCCTCACCCTCCCCTTTCTCACACATTTTAAAATATGTTGGGTTAAAAAGCAATCCAAATCAGCAGTGTTCATTTGGATTGATTTTTAGCCCAACTCATTTTAGAGTGCACACACACCTCACAGACACACGCAAACACTTAATTATACTCCGGCGATTAACGCTGGCGCTTGTAGTTGGTTGTCCGTTATAATTCTGGTATATCGGTCATTAAAGTGTTAATGTCTGACTGTTGACACTAGTAGTGGGTTGTCAGTTATAATCCTGCCTTACGTATCATTGAATGGTTAATTTCTGACTGTTGGCGCATAGAGAAAGAGAAAGAAGGCTGTCAGATATCATCCAGGCTTATCTATCATTGAATGGTTAATGTCTGTTGACGCTTGTAGGAGGCTTCGGTCATAATCCTGGATTATCTTTTATTGAAGGGTTAATGTCTGACAGTCAACGCTTGTAGAGAGTTGTCAGATATCACCCAGGAGTGTCTATCATTGAATGGTTAATGCCCGATTGTTAACACTTGTAGGATATCCGACTTGTTGTCGCTAGCGGAAGGCTGTCAGTTATTATCCTCGCTTATCTATCATTTAAGGGCTCATGCGTGAATAATGATTCTTGTAGTAGGCTGTCAGTCTGCTTTTCCAATCATCGAAGGGTTAATGAGAGACTGCTGACGCTTGTAGAACACAGTCAGTTATCCTCCTCATTTATCGATCAATGAAGGGTTAATGTCTGACTAGCGAGGCTATCAGTTATCATGCTGTCTTACCATACATTGATGGGTTAATATCTGACGGCTAAGGCTTGCAGTAGGCATATCAGTTATCATCCTGTCTTATCATTCATTGTGGGGTTAATATCTGACGGTTGAGGCTTGTAGTAGGCTATCAGTTATTATCTCGTTATAACGACTTCACAACTCGTTATAACGACTTCCCAACTGGTTATAACGACTTCATAACTCGTTATAACGACTTCAACAACTCGTTATAACGACTTGTCATCTCGTTATAACGATTTCACAACTCGTTATAACGACTTCACATTTCGTTATAACGACTTCACAACTCGTTATAACGACTTCATCTACTCGTTATAACGACTTGTCATCTCGTTATAACGACTTCCCAAGTCGTTATAACGACATTACAACTCATTATAACGACTTCAACAACTCGTTATAACGACTTCACAACTCATTATAACGACCTGTCATCTCGTTATAACGACTTCACAACTCGTTATAACGACTTGTCAGCTCGTTATTCCGACTTGTCATCTCGTTATAACGACTTCACAACTCGTTGTAACGACTTGTCATCTTAATGTCTTGTATTTAAAACCTGAAAGTCGTGGGAAGGCTTTTGGTACAGGCCCCGACGCTAGTGTAGGTGGCAAGAGTACGTAAGTAGTATGTCTCGTATGTTTCACCCCCAGGTTGCAGGACCCCGGTGCAGGACCCCGGAAGTGACGTCATGTTACGTGACCTAGTGGCGCCATGTTGTGTTGTTATGGTAACCCGCGTGAGCAGCCATCTTGTGACATCATCTCCATAGTGATACGTGGTGTAAATGCGCATGCGCAGCGCGTGTTGTTAGGGTGATACGTGTTTCCGTCGTCCATTTTGTATACTGGATGCCGCCATCTTGGTTTCTATGGTGGCACGTGATTGCTATGTTACCTAAGGCCTACAATAGGACAGGGGTATGTTCGGGGGGTATGTTCGATTGAATCGGAGTATTTTCTGGAACGACTTCCCTGGATAATTACCACAAACAACCCGACAACTTGTATTATTTCGAATTCTTCCAGAATTCTCTGCTTCTATCTATATATGCAATAGTTTACGTCTACCTAGGCATGTTCCTTTATTCTAGGGTATACAACAGTAGCGTAGAAGAGCCTATTAATTGGAGCAGCTTTACTTATTATTACTATGTTTAGCAATTTCTGGTCTATTCTTGTTAGTTCTGACCCTATTCCAAGTACTCTTGTTGTTTCATTTATCTAGATTATAACTAACCAATCAGATTGCTTGATTTCCCATAATCTGTGTGCAGAGTTATCTCCCTTCAGTAAAATAAAAGCCTATATCCAATGACCATATCTCCGGGCACCCCAATTTTAGCACCACTTTTTTGAAAAATATATGACCTTCGGCACCCCTTTTTTGTCATATGTGCTTATGTGAAAAAGCACAATGTGACACAATATACCCTATCACATAGGCACATGCTTTATGTGCCGATATGTGCTTATGTGAAAAGGCACAATGTGACACAATATGCCCTATCACATAGGCACATACGGGTATTTGAGGATACCTATGACCTGGCATTGTATTATCTGAGGATACCTATTGAGGATACCTATCGAGGATACCTTTTGGAGAATTCCTTTTTTTTCCAAGGCCAATGCAGGTCTATGGCCTATCTGTCCTATCGTTAGCTTCTACAACAGTCTTGTTCCATTGCAGCCTTGTGCCAGTACTATTGGCTTCTGTTATTCTGCCCCATATTTCATCCATTACTTCCTAGCTATACCTATCTCAGTCTCGACTATAACATTGATCAAGGTTGAATCAGATTTCCCCTGTATACATATAGGGAATTACGTAATTGAGATTCCTAGCCGAGTCCGTAAAATTTGAATTCCGGATTCTGGAAGAATTCGAAATAATACAAGTTGTCGGGTTGTTTGTGATAATTATCCAGGGAAGTCGTTCCAGAAAATACTCCGATTCAATCGAACATACCCTCCGAACATACCCCATAACATAGCAATCACGTGCCTCCATAGTAACCAAGATGGCGGCCTCCAGAATACAAAATGGACGACGGAAACACGTATCACCCTAACAACACGCGCTGCGAATGCACACCACGTATCACTATGGAGATGACGTCACACGATGGCCGCTCACGCGGGTTACCATAACAACAGAACATGGTGCCACTAGGTCACGTAACATGACGTCATTTCCGGGGTCCTGCACCAGGGTCCTGTAACCTGGGGGTGAGACATACTACTTACGTAGTTGCATTACTGACCAGGTTCGATTCATATAAAAAACCTACTTGTTCCAGTTTGTTGGTTTTCACCGGTCTTTCTTGCATTATGATGATGGTCACGATTATCTTTGAAGAAAAATGAACCACACACATAGAAATACAGGTATTAACCCTTTACCCAACGCAGACGATATCAAAATTTATTATTTTAAATAACATTTTTTCAAATTTTTCAAAAAATTTCAACAAAACCATATCATGTAACCCCTCGTTGGAACGAGCTCGTTCCAACGAGGAGTCACATGATATGGTTTTGTTGAATTTGTTTGAAAAATAATATTTTTTCAACTGCTGAATTTGCATATTACGCGGGTGGATGCGGCCGATTCGTTTGGGTAAAGGGTTAAATTACCCAAAGTGTAAGGAAATAATTGAGTAGATATTGCCAAGAAAACGCAGGAAAATGCTCACGCTAGCACAAATTTAATCAATTCCACCACCCCCCCCCCCCCACACCTCCCGCTTATCGCTCCGCGCCTTTGGCGCTCGCAGAGCCCGTAACGCCCGTTCTACACATTGCCTCCGGGGCCCATCCTCGCTCTCGGTGGCCCTGGCTACTATCATAATTACAGAGCCCGGCGAATCAAAATGCTTCTCTCGAATCGGATCAAGCAAAAGGTTTGAAACCGAATCGAATCTTGAATCGAATGCACTTTTCAGTTGTTACGATACTGCGGCCTACTTGTGTTGTCTATCTCCGTCGTGAACTGATATAAACTCCTAGCACTCTGGTAGTTTTTCAAATTTTTCCGTCATTGACTCATTACTGCCCATGCAGCATGAAAAATTTAACAAATTATATCTTGTTTGACAGAGCTCAATGAGCTCTGCCAAACAAGTTATAATTTTTTAAGATCTAAATTGCATTGTGGGAAATATTTGCTGCTGAAAACTTTGGTATTTTGACATCATAGTGCAGATGGTTAATATACTAGTCTATTCGAAAATTGACCGTTATCACTAAGGTGATCGAAGAAAAAAGCATTTATCGTCCTTTAAGTGCAACAAGGCGCCATATGCAATATTAAAGCATTGCAGATGACGTCTTGATGCACTTGAATTAAGGACGATATTTTGTGCAAACGAGCCCAAACTCAATCTTCACGCTCGCTTCAAATGTCATTTTTATGAATTTACGGGGGTGGCTCAGTGGTAGACTGTTGGACTTCCATGCTAGAGGTCCCGAGTTCGATCCCCGTCCGGGACGACTCGCGTTGTGTCCTTGGGGAAGGCACTTTATCCCGGTTGTCCACATGGGGGCACGCTGACGCCGTGTACTAAGGCGTACTGCACGTCGATGGTGCACATGCCTTCAACCGTTGTAACCCTGCTTGAGCGGAGCTTGAACAGAGTTAGAATGTCGAGGAGCTGACAGTTGCTCGTCGTTGCTCCGTGGTTATCTCCGGGCACTCTGGCTTACTCCACCCGTGAAACTGTCACGGTCATGATTAGCCATTGTGCATAAGTATGTGAGTTTAACCCTTTACCCAACGCAGACGATATCAAAATTTATTATTTTAAATATCATTTTTTAAAATTTTTCCAAAAAGTTTCAACAAAACCATATCCTGTGACCCCTCTTTGGAACGAGCTCGACGAGCTCGTTCCAAAGAGGAGTCACATGATATGGTTTTTCTGAAACTTTTTGAAAAATAGTATTTTTTCTGCTGCTGAATTTGCATATTACGCGGGCGGCTGTGGCCGATTCGTTGGGTAAATGGTTAAGCCCCAATAAATAAATAAATAAATAATATGAATTTCCGACTGAGTTTGTGCAATCTAGTTAGACGAGATACGTTCAATCTTATCCATCAGAAAATTGCAGGGTGAGTTATTATCTTCAGAAAGTCGACAACAACGAATTGTATGAAATCCAAATCTCTCCAGGATTCGATTTCTTCGAATAATCGAGATGGTTTCAAATCGAATCGAATCAGTGACGAGATTGAAATCGAATCGAAACGAATCAGTAGCAGGATTCGAAATCGTATCGAATCTCGAACGTTCGCCGGACCCTAATCATAGTTGCTTTTTATTCCACGTGCTGAAGCAAACGTGGCAGGTAAAAAGGAACCATCATTTCTGTCTGTCTGTCCGTTCGTTCGTCTGTATGTTATATCACCTGTCTATCAGTCTGTCGACACCATACCATTGCATTTCCTCTATATTTGCCAATGGATTTTGTGAAACGTGGTCCACTTTAGTAACATTATGGGTAGATGTCCATGGGGTGACTTGGAAGCGGTCCTAAGTTTTTTTTCAGAGTTATGACAATTATGACAAGTTTCTCTCAGCACAAAACCTCGTCATCACATCTGCTTAATTTCTAAATGGGTTTTCACAAAGTCAGTATAATCAACACATTGCTACAAGCACTACCCACCTTGAAAAGTGCCAAGGCACGCAATATCTTACACTACAGCCTCGATCCTTTTGGAAATACTATGAAGCATTCTATTTAGTCTGTACTTCATTGCTGAATATTTAAAAAAAAAGTGTGATTTGATGAACTGCGTGTGCTAAAAATACATTTTTTTTATTTACTTACACTAGCAGCCCCACCGAAGCATGCATGTCTCGAAGGCCCGAGATGGGGGATTATGAGAGGAGGTTTCCCCTTCCCATCGGGAGGAGGCTATTCTATCCCAACTCTCCCATTGAATTTTGAAAGCTCCCAGAACCGGTTTGGGTGTATTTTAGTGTTACTTCGAGAATACATCGTTGAAAAAATTTTTTGAGTGATGACCTGGGAAGGTCATTGTCTGCCCCTCCCTCTCGCCTCCGTGACCCGAAGACAGGGGGGCAGTTGCCATCCCTGCCACCATGCTTCCTGCGTGCGTGCGTGCGTGCGTGCGTGTGTGTGTATTTGAGGTAAAAAATTCGCACTGGCACAGACATTTTCCTACTGAAACGTTTTTTTTTCTTTTAATATGCCGCCGAAAAATTGTTTTCATTTACTGAACCGTAAAAGGTTTCAAACATGACAAAAATTACATAAAACTGATTTAAACTAAGTGATGAGCTTAGGAACTGGTTAAACTGACTGACAATAATTGATGTTATCCATTGATGGGCCTTAATTTAGTCCTTACAAGGATGTTATACAAGCTTTTGTTTTTCTTATAGTCGATGACAGGTCGAAGATTCAAAGGTCCATTTAATTTAGCATTGGTTAAATTGAATTCATCTTTTAGTATTTTTGCTATTTCGATATTCATTCTGTTGTAGGTTAAAGTGAAAGGAATGATGGACCTCTTTTCGCATTCTCCCTCTGGTATGTTCATACCAAATGGCCAAAGGGTTTGAAGTGTATTGATCCAAAAAGCTTCACGTTTTTTTCTAAATTCATCCGTTTCTTCTAATGTGTCTTTAATTGGTGGTTGTTAAATAGGATGGATTTCGAATTCGTCCAAAGAATGGCAAGGAAGGTTAAAATGTTGTGCTACTGGAGCATCAGCATTATGTTTTATATCCTGTTTGTGTCTAGTAGCACGTTTTCGGAAAGGATTTTGACTCTGACCAACATACTACTTCCGACAGCATTTTCAAGTGATAAGGTAAATAATATTTGGTGAATCACAACGGATCTGGTAATAATTTTTCGTTTGTTCGGAGGAGAATTCCTCTTCCTGATCAGGCATAAAAGTATGCAATCTACAACAAGGCTTTTTGCAATGAAATACCGCGCCACTACGTTTCTGCAACGGTCTGTTGTGTTCAATTTTCAGTGGTTCGAAATCAGTAGTTTCTGCTGGACTTTCGAGCTTTTTCAGCGATTGAGATTTCAGGCTACGCAAAAAGCGCAGTGAGTACCCCCTCCATCTGAGGGCGCCAAATAGAATAGAACAAGCCTCATTGAAATTTACCTTATCACTTGAATTGCGGTGGAAACGAATGAGCTGTGATTTGATGATACCTTTAAATGTACGTTGAGGATGAAATGATTTTGTGTGCAACAATTGCTGTGAATCAGTTTCTTTAAAATATAGAAAAAATATACTTTTTAGAAATGTCCGGATGCCTGAAATTGCTTGCCTTTATACTTGGTCATATCGAGAAAATCAACAGAATTGTCACTGATAGTAGCTTTCAATTTAATGTTTGGATCATGATTGTTCAAAATTTCTAAAAATTCATCAAAATCTTCTTTTGAATGTTCCCAAATAATAAAAATGTCATCTAAATATCTGAGATATACGAAAGGATGCTTTGCACATTTGCTTAAGGCATTTTCCTCCAGTTTCCGCTACATAAATGCTTGCAAAATTAGGACTGAATCTTTTGCCCATAGGACAACCCATTATTTGTAGAAAATATTCTCCATTGAATTGTAAGTTATTACCTTTTAAGTTCTGCTCTAAAAGAAGTGTGTGTGTGAGCGAGAGAGAGAGATGGGAGAAAGAGAGAGAGAGGTTTGAATTCCTCAGTAAAGTGGGGACAGTTGCTGAACCGACGACCGGCGTTATGAGGACGGTATTAAAGAGAGAGAGAGAGAGAGAGAGAGAGAGAGAGAGAGAGAGAGAGAGAGAGAGAGAGAGAGAGAGAGAGAGAGAGTGAGAGAGCATTAGGGCAACATTATTTTTCCTACTATATTTTGCACCAGAATATCACCAAGAGAATCATAGCGGGATCCCACACCACTCAAATGATGTCACTTGAAACTTGTACCAATCTTTTGAGCTCTCGCCATGGATCTCTTATTTGGAAATAGCAGGAAGGACGGCAGCAGACTGCAGTTATTATTTTATCTTCTCTGTATATCGATATTGGACTGTCCCATCTCACTGTAAATGTACACAAAGGCGATACCATTCCAGGAAACGAGGGTTCAATGGGTTAAAATCGGGAAAAGTTCACATTTTCAGGCTGAATTTATAACAAATTTTCCCGCAGGAAAGGTTGTTAAATATGGAGTCCAAAATGTGAATTTTTCTTTGTGTAGAGGCGCATTAGTTCGAAATATAGCTCTGTGTATTCTTTCCCTTCTTGCCACTATCAGTGTGACCTCCTTTCTAATGAAGTCTATGGCCGTGTACTCCAAAGGCAGACTGGCCATATGGTCCACGGGGAAAATTCCCGGTGGGCCCCATATTGGGTTCCCCCTGGGGTCCCCAAAACTGATTTTTTTAATTTTATGTTTATTGGGATTTAATGACACTTTCGACAGACCGGGTCACCTCGTGTCGGACAGTTTTACAGGTGGAGGAAGCCGGAGAGAACCATTGAGCAACGGTGAGCAACTGCCCCCACCCCCTCCCCTCAACATACTAACTCCACACAAGCAGGGTTAGCATTGGTTGAAGACAAGTGCACCACCGACGTGCAGTACGCCTTAGTACACAACGCCGCCGTACCCCCACGTGGGCAATGGGGTGAAATGTCTTGCCCAAGGACACAACGCGGTTGCCGCAGGTGGTATTCGAACGAGGACCTCTGGGCTTGCAGCCTGCACATCTACTGAGCCACCGAGCCCCCTCCCAAAACTGATGCAGTCCAACACCTGTTGGTACGTGAAATTTCGTGATAATGACCAAAAGGAGAAATGGATCTGATTGCATAGACTGCCGGTATATCGAAATGTCCTCTATATGGGCTGCCACCTAGTCTGCCATTGATCGCTCAGATGAAAGGAAGCAGCGTTCCTTCAGTTTCAAAAAATCAAACTTTTCTCCAACTGGGCCGAACTATGGTCTTCCCGGTGTCCCCACCCCCCCCCCCCCCCCCGGGGTAGAACTATTTTTGTCGAATGATCGATGGAGATGATACAAAAATGCCATCGAAATGTCCTCTATGCGGACTACCATTGATCGCTAAGCTGCAAAGATGAAGCCGCGTTGGTTCAGTTCGCAAAATCAAATTTTTCTCCAGGTCTGAAACCACCGGTGCATTCACCCATAGAAATCGATATAAAAAGACTTTTTCATCCGATTTCTATGCATTCACCGGTAACTTTTCTTTGCGCAGTCCGTCCCTGGTGCTCTCCCAAGTTCTAAAACCTTCGTCCCTCGTTAGAAAATTGTGTACGTTAACTGTACTCCATTCGTGTCAAGTTTTCTCCAGCATTTCTATCAAGACACCTAGTTTTGGTGGCAGAAAAAGTTCTCTGATGGAATGTATTTGAGAAAGATAAATAGAAAGCCCAAACAATACGATATGATTTTTTTTTCCACATAAACCTATAAATGGTCGCCCATGGGAAAGCATTTACTGCTCTAAAACATATTCAACTCTTCCACGCCGTAACCAAGGTAACGTCGAAAGTTGTTTTCCGTTTCAGACTGAAATTGAAAGATCGAGTGATTTAACTACCAGGAGATGTGCTCTTCTTGATCATCCCTAAATAATTTATTAACGTGCATAGACCGACAAAACTAGTATCGTTAACACCGGAAGTTGTGCTTCAGTTTATTGTCTTCAAGTGAATATGTAGTATATAGTTCGTGAATAATCGTGAATAAACCGATCAATAAATGCCTGTCTACGTCAAGCAATGAAATAAAAAACTTTTTTACAATCACTGCTTTTCTTTCACATTCGTATCTATTCTTACTGATGTTCCTTATTCGACATTCGTTATCAACCGATGCTATCGGGAATAAGTGGTGGTTGCCCCATGTCCCTTCTATTCATTCCGCGTGTGTGTGGTGCAGGTGAATGTGTGGGATGGTGTGTGTGTGGGGGGGGGGGGGGGGGGGGGGGAGGGGGGTGGATCACCAACAATTGTGGACACTTTCAAGCTGTATTCACACTAAAAGGGAAACAACAGACAATTGGAGACTTCCCGATTGTAGTAATGGCATTACCATGTACTGTAAACTACGAAAATGACGTTAAAAATCCCAGTTTACCAATGTCTCCGGTTGTTAATAATGGGGAACATGTTCACAGTCTTTAGTAAAAAGCAAGAGTGTTTTCATATATGGTATATGTGTGCATATATCAGTCTCGGTTGATACACACACAACAAATGCGCGTGCGTACGTGCGTGCATGCATGTGTGTGTGCGTGTGTGCGTACGTGCGTGCGTGTGTGTTTAAGATTAAAAAATCGCACTGGCACAGATATTTCCTACTGAAACGTTTTTGTCTTGTAATATGCCGCCGAAAAATTGTTTTCATTCACAGAACCTTGATGGGTTTCAAACATGATAAAAAATACACAAAATTGATTTAAACTAAGTGATGAGCTTAGGAACTGGTTAAACAGACTGGCAGTTACTGATGTTATTCATTTTTGGGCTCTAATATAGTCCTTACAAGGATGTTACGCAAACTTTTGTTTTTCTTGTAGGCGATGACAGGTCGAATATTCAAGGGTTCACTTAATTTGGAGTTGGTTTAATTGAATTCATCTTTTAATATTTTTGCTATTTCGATATTCATTCTGATGTATGTTAAAGTGAAAGGAATGATGGACCTCCTTTCGCATTCTCCCTCTGATATGTTCATACCAAATGGCCAGCGGTTTGAAGCGTATTGATCCAAAAAGCTTCACGTTTTTTCATAAATCTATCCGTTTCTTTTAATGTGTTTTTAATTGGTGGTTGTTCAATAGGGCGGATTTCGAAATCGTCCAAAGAATGGCAAGGAAGGTTAAAATGTTGTACCGTTAGGGCATCAGCATTATGCTTTATATCCTGTTTGTGTCTCTAGTAGCACGTTCTCGGAATGAATTTTGACTTTGACCCACATACTGCTTCCGACAGTGTTTATGAGTGATAAGGTAAATGATATTGGGTGAATCACAATGGAGGGACTTTCGGATCTGATAATGATTTTTCGTTTGTTCAGAAGAACATTCCCTTTCTGATCAGGCACAAAAGTATGCAATCCACAACGAGATTTTTTTGCAATTCAAGACCTCGCCAGTGCAACGGTCTGTTGTGTTCAGTTTTCAGTGGTTCGAAATCAGTACTTTCTGCAGGACTTTCCAGATTTTTCAGAGTTTGAGAATTCAAGCCATTACGTACAGCCCATTGCAAACTCTCCTGTTCAATAACTGGGCACTCATGTATAAATATTCATTTATGTTGCTGACTGTCCAGGATTATTGTATTGTACAGTTCTTGTTGGAAATAGTTCGACAGTATTGTGAAGATCCCTTCACTTAGGAGATTATGTTCATTTTTCAAACATTCCTTTTCAATTAATTGTAATTTTTTGCCTCTGTATTTGAACAGATTTTTGCATTGTACCTTGTAGGCCCACTAAGGAATATTTTAAAACATACTTTTGCACTTGGTAGACGCTTTGAGAACATCAATCGATTGTTATTTCGATTAAAAAAGATCGAATCTTATTTTTTGTTGGTTTGATAAGTTTCGTTTGGAAAATGGGTCCAATAAATATTCAGACATCCACTGTTATTTATTTATTTGGTGTTTAAGATTACATATTTCTGCACAATGGCTATTCATGACCGCGACAGTTTTACGGGTGGAGAAAGCCTGAGCACTCGGAGAGAACCCCCGAGCAATGGCATCAACTGTCAGCTCCCCAAAATACTAACTCCACAGAAGCAGAGTTAGCATTGGTTGAAGACAGGTACACCATCGACGTGCAGTACGCGTTTGTACACAACGCCGCCGTACCCCCACGTGGGCAATGGGGGTGAAGTATCTTGCCCAAGGACACAACGTGGTTGCCACAGGTGGGATTGGGCAGCCACTGTTGATGGGCGTCTAAAAATAAACGAAATGGGTGAAGAAGGAGGCATATAAGTTGCTGAAATGTAGAAAAAGGAAAGACTATTTGGAATTGTCGGATCTACTACGGAAAACCTGCATATGTCTTGATGTGTGATCCGATTTGTTACTCGAAGGAATGATAACATTGGGGTTACAACGTGATCAACATGGGAAAAAAGAATCCACTTAAAAAGTAAAATGTCATTTTCAACGAACACTTGAAAAACCGATGTCAGACTTGAGAGAATAATCATTGGTATAAAGTGGTGAAGCTTCTTAGGGCAGACATAAGAGATCTTGCGTCAGAAATAGAGTGGAAAGAATATGCGAAGAAAATTATTGGAGTGCTGTAGACGATACTGATAGCAAGTGGAAATATTTTCAACAGATAACTATATCATGAAAGAAACACACCTTGATGACCCTGCACAAAGACAAGCACGGTGATTGCAAAGCTTGAACGTTGGAAAAGGAGGGTTGTGTCGACAAACAGTACTTCGAAAACCGAGCGGAGGGTTGTGTCGACAAACAGTACTTCGAAAACAGTACTTCGAAAGGAGGGTTGTGTCGACAAACAGTACTTCGAAAACTGAGCGGCGTTATGGTACTTAATTAGTTGATTTTGCCTGTTTTAAGCTCGTTAGCGCGATAACTTGAACAAACATCAATGTATTTGGTCAATATTTGGTAGGTGAGACTCTCTCTTAACACTTTACCCATCGTAACGGCCAAAACCGACCAGCGCTATTCACACAATCGCCAGTTAATTTTCATTATATGTTTTCATTTTTTGTCTCAAAAACATAGGTTATGACCCCTCTTTGGAACGAGCTCCTCGAGCTCGTTCCAATGAGGGGTCATAACCTATGTTTTTGAGACAAAAAAATGAAAAAAAATAATTATTCAAGACTTGTTTTTTGCAAGTGCCGTCTGCTTTTCATGTTAGGTAACGCGTAAAGAAACGTAACTTCACCATCCAAAAAGGACCACCCTTATGGGAATGAGCTGCTTGAAGTGAACGGTATAGAAAATACTTCAGATATATGTTTGGCTTCTACTGAACAGCGTGAAAGTAATATTTTAAACACGTTTTTATGGTCAGACGATAGAGAGTCTGTGGAAGAAGAATTTGAAAGGTTGTCTTGTTTATTTTAAGCGTTGGAATTCTCGATAGAGCAGTCATAATGTGAGAGCGTCGACACACTCTAAAATCAGTTGGGTTAAAAATCAACCCAAATCGACTGGGTTGAGTGAATATGAACCCAATTGGGTTCATATTCACTCAACCCAGTCGATTTGGGTTGATTTTTAACCCAACTGATTTTAGAGTGCAAAAGCAGTGTATTGGCATTATCACCACACGTAGCTCCCGAGGATACTCAGACAAATGTTCCGGACTGTGTTTCAAGTGCGCCATTAACAATACAACACTAACTCAAGTAACATTTATGTTACGCCCTCTGAAAATGTCTCCACCAGTGAATCACCTCATTCGAGTGAAACAAATTCATCACAGTTTTACCAGGAGCTCAACTAGTCATTTAGCAGATCTTTCGGCCATGACAGAGGTCGAACCACTCACTGCAGAAGAAAGAGGGCGAAAAAATCAAAACGAATGAAATGTGCAAAATGATATGAAGGACCCAGAGAGTGTTCCTGCATACAAATCAGAAATGATAACACTCGCCATCAAATACCAGACATTGTCCCACGCAAACAGGCATATCAACAGAGGCGAAATCACATGCCGACAACTCTATTTGCTCCTCCCAATCAAGCTGTACGGGATACATTATATGTGTCTACCCTAGGGCGTAAATTTCCAAGAGACAGACTGGTAAATGGTGCTCAACCAATACAAAACGTGCAGTTAACGAATACTTCGCAACAGCATTTTCATTCGTTTCCAAATACATCACCGGTTTCATTTGCAAGAGGACTGTATTATACAGAGCAACGGCTTCCATATCAGACACGTCAAAGCATCGCCGGTACCAACATAACCGGTACCGGGACGGGACAGAGCCTGTCCCTCCGAAACCGGTACCGGGACAAATCAACAATTGGATGACATATCGCAATCAGATGGCAGAAATTCACATTCAAACCGCTTCAGTCCCCAAGACCGCAAGACAAACATGGCATCGCCCAATTATTCTGCTGCGAAGATCGTGCTTTATGATTACTTTGATGTCTCCACAGAATAATTTCTTTGAAGTAGCCGATGATGGCGCTGTCAGTGTCTTTGATGCGACGTATGACAAGTCAAAATGGTCGGCCTTATCGAGATCGTGGCGCAGACAGAACGTGCACCTGTAGAGTGTTTGATATGTTCACTCAGAAATAAGTTAAAAGTATGTCGTGCAAGTGTTCCTTACACGAATATCAGCCTGTTTACCCTCGTTCAAATCGGAATTTCCCCATAAAATAATTTTGTCCCGGTACAGGCGGGTCAAAAGCTTCAGTACCGGTACCGATTGGGGCATGAGAGAACCGGCGGTACCGGTACAGGTACAGGTACCGGTTGAAATGCCTGTTCCATATACATTTGCCATGTCCAGTCCCAACAACTGAATTACAGCAAGGGGTGCATGATGCCTATAGTATTTCAAAATCAGATTTGGATCCAGTCTTTGTAACTGGTCACCAGCCTGTGTCTTTGTGGAAGCAAATTCTTATGTATTGTTGGATTGGAACAACACGACTTCTTCTCACATAACACGTTTACACAAATTACACCCATTGATGTTGGATGGGGGCAATTTATGCTACCTTGAAGACATACAACGGTGTAGATAATTGAGACACAAGTCTGGGCAGCATGCAACACATTACGGTAAATTCACAATATTTTGAACACATCATATAACTACTACACTCACACTACTGCGTCCATCACACCTTTCTATGCAGGGTGGCTCTATATGGTATCACAGAACTAAATATTTTCCCATAGATCATCATTATAACGTTCAGACGGAAAAAATATATATCATCGCATCACTTTAAGTTTGGCATTCAAATATCTTTGTCAAGTATAGCCCTTCAGACAGCTTTTTCTGACCCGAAAACAGTGGATCATGCAACAAATAAGGGAGACAAAATGACACGAAGGAAAGTACCGGTCACGTGCACATATTTTCAGGGAATTCCCTACAAAAACACAAAAAGTAAATTGTATTTTTTAGGTCCAAAAGTCATCAAATCACAATTTTTTTTTATCAGGAATATTCAACAATAATGCAAGATGTCAATAGAATGTTCCAAACGTTCATTGAAACAATATATTTTCCCTGGGCTATTTATTTTTAGAGATTGCATCATTTCAAGGCGGGTAACTCTAATTCAAATATTTAGTTCAGCGATAACATGTGTTTCCTTGCATGCAGCATTCATTACATTTCAGAACATTCACAAAAACAGGACCATTCACACGTCAACTGACAAACTTACGCACATAACATAACATACACCCACACACTGTTTTCCGTGGGGCGGTAAAGATTGCTACCTTGCAGGAAAGTATTCACCTGCACATTACATGATGTTACTTCCACACAAGCATACACTCCATTATTTTTAACCTTTATCTACAGTTGCCATTTAAAGTCTGTAGTATTATTTTAACAATTCACAGAAACCCTTTAACCACAATATCATGTATTTTAAACAAACTGTTTGAAAAATTTAAACCAAACTCTCAGGTTATTTTACACGGAGTGCAATATTTAATAAATAGTGTTAACCCTTTGGTCCCGAACGGTCTCTTTTCCGGCGTGGAACATGATACGTCATAACGTCATTAAATAGGATGGATCTTTAGTAAATGTGTGGGGTAGACCAATCAATATCTTCAACGTGCAGCCGTGGGGCTGTACGTTGAAAATACTGATTGGCCTACCCCAAATAATGAATATGGACTCTTCTGATTTCTGCCATTGAATTGGCATGGAAGATATCACTAAAATTCAAAGGGTTAACTATTCAATGTAAACTTTCCTAATGACAGTTAATTTTTCTAATGAGTTGTGCTATTTTAGGGAAGACATTTGTTGCTTTCTTGATCGAATCCGCTCATCAGATTCGTTGACATTTCGCTAGTTTCCATTTCATAAATAAGAGAGGTTTCCTCCTGGAAGTCAGTTTTATGTTGTACTCTACTTTTTGAGTGATGATAGTTCATTATCCTCCAAACTTTGTATGAAGCGCAAATAATTTTTCTCGCTAATGGCTATTCATGGCACAGCGGAGGCGCGGCGGCGTCGCGGTAATCGGTTCTCATCAGATCACCGAAGTTAAGCAACGTCGAGCGCGGTTAGTAGTTGGATGGGTGACCATTTGAGCGACTGATTCGCGCTCCCGCGTTGTGTTCTTGGGCAAGGCACTTAACCCCGATTGCCTACATGTGGGCACGATGACGCTGTGTACTAAGGCGTACTGCAGGTCGAAGATGCGCATGTCTTCAACAAATGTAACCCTGCCTGTGAAGAGTTCAGAGTTACGATGTTGGAGAGCTGACAGTTGCTCGTCGTTGCTCGGTGGTTCTCTCCGGATACTCCGGCTTCCTCCACCCGTAAAACTGTCACCGACATGATATGACCCTGGCTGTTAAACCCTAATAAAAAAAATAATAAAACATTCATGGCTCAGCATTGATTATAATTGAAAGTTTCAGTAACTGGGCAGCTCGAACAGGGAGGTGATTTCTGCTACCTTGTTATGCTCCGGTTGATAAAACTGTCGATGATTACCCACGTTCTTGCTTGCACTTCCTTTTTGGAGTATGAGCTTTCACGAATCGTCATTTTTGACTGCACGATTCGTTTTTAGACATTTTAAGGGGTGATTGTTGTCATTTCCCAACAGTTTTGTAAATATTTGCCAGTGCTACACTGACTGTTTTGAAAAAATCTATTGAGTGTAGATTATTTGAATTTTGAACAATTGAACTTTTATTTCAGCTCGTAATAAACAAATAATTACATTTTGTTGAGACACTAGCAATTAATTGTGATGATGATGTGAATGGTATGGTGATGTTAATTGTGAGAGTTAATGTTATAATGCCTAATGAGAGACCATCAATGTTATATGCTAATTATTCTCCAGATGGGAGCGCGGTGGCTCAGTGGGAGACTGTTGGATTTCCATGCTAGAGGTCCCGAGTTCGATCCCCGTCCGGGACGGCCCGCGTTGTGTCCTTGGGCACGGCACTTTATCCCGGTTGCCTACATGGGGGCACGATGACGCCATGTACTAAGGCGTACTGCACGTCGATGGTGCACATGTCTTCAACCGCTGTAACCCTGCTTGAAGGGAGCTTGAACATAGTTAGAATGTTGAGGAGCTGACAGTTGCTCGTCGATGCTCGGTGGTTCTCTCCGGGTACTCCGGCTTCATCCACCCGTAAAACTGTCACGGTCACGATTAGCCACTGTGCATAAGTATGTGACCTTAAACACCAATAAATAAATATAAATAAATAATTCTCCAGATAAAGATAACGAAGCCGTCATTTTTGGATAAAGATAATGAAACTATTTGCCTCTTTTATCTTCAGTCAAAAAAAAGATAACTGCGTTGTATGAGGTTTTCGGAACATTGCAATTTAATTAACTCTTTACCTGCTGCTGGTGGATATTACTGCCATGAACATATAATCTATTACCGCAAGAATAAGTAAAATTTGGGCATTTTGTATTAAATTTACTCCCCCCCCCCCCCCCACCAACTTAAATCAAGGTTTTCACCAAAGATTTCTTGAGTTAAATTACCAAAAAGATTTTCAGCAAATCTAGTCATGGCTGCTTTACAGCAGCCATGACTAGATTTGATAAAAATATTTAAAAAAAACTAATCTAAATTTTGAGCAGCTAACATTAATGGGACATTTGAATTTGAATTTATATGTCCATCTGTTTGGGCATCATGACCTCCCGTGTGTTTGATTCAAATGTAAAAAACTACAAACAGGCAGGGGAGGAGTGTTGTGCCTGAGGTCCTCCTCAAGTATGTGCATCTGTTGAGTTAATGCAAAGTTGTAACATAGTAACTCTCTTGACACGCTCACTGGCGAACAATCTCCCTTTTTTGTGAAACATTGATACCAACTGGTACTGACAAGACGTCTGTTATGGATTTGCGTAAATAAACCCCAATGAATCATTGGATATATCAGTTTACCACATTTACAACAATAGGACAATCTATTATTTGTAAATAATTTTCTCCATTGAATTGGAAGTTTTTACCTTTTAAGCTCAGCTCTGAGAGATTCAAAATTTGTTCATCCGGGCGTTTTGCATCCGGATATTTTTCGAATGCATTATTAACAGATTTAACATCTTTATCACTATCAATGTTCGAATATATGCTGTCGATATCCAAAGTACCCATAATTGCATTTTTCTATATTTTCAGTTCAGAAAATTTTTGACCGGAAATCCTGAGTATTTTTGAGATAGCTCAGATGTCTCTTAGCTATAGGTTTCAGATGAATTTCAAATGTGTTGACCAGATATCTTTAGATAAGTATCCTTAAAATGTATCCTCAACAGGTATCCTCAAAAGATACATTGCCATGACATAGGTATCCTCAAATACCGAAATGAGGATAAGAGTCGTACGTGGAGTAACTCGATCGAGCAATTGCTCGATAGCTCATTTGCTCGATAGAATTCGAGTCGTTCGAGCAATGACTTTTCAGTAACTGCTCGATAGTTTATAGGGGACCTTGGGATAGGCATGTCTTGGGGTGGCATGGAAGGGCGAGCCAAACAGATAATAGAAGTCATAACTATCTTCAAATATATATCCTCAGATTATTAACCCCAATATGTATCCTCAAAGGGTATCTTATAAAACGTATCCTCAAATGGTATCCAAAAATGTATCCTCAAATAATACATCACCATGTCATAGGTATCCCCAAATGTCGATATGAGGCCATCAGGGATAAAGAGGATATGAAATGAGTGTTTTTCTCATATGATATTTATGAAACGAGTCGAAGAATTTTCCGTTTGAGAGAGCCTCTGGCGAGCCCCAAACGGAAAATTCGGACGCGTTTCATAAATACCATATGAGAAAAACACTTATTTCATATTCTATTTATCATATGACACACATATGCACAAATTAACGACTTAGTATGACTTTTAACCCTTTACCTAACGTATGTTGCAGACGATACTTGGAAAAAACATCACCATATAACAAAAAAAAAATTCATTTTTTGCTTCCAAAACATAGGTTATGGCACCTCATTGGAACGAGCACGATGCGCTCGTTCCAATGAGGGGTCATAACCTATGTTTTGGAAGCAAAAAATGAAAATTTTTCGTATATAGAACAGGCCGGTTTTGGTCGTTATGTTAGGTAAAGGGTTAATGCAATATAACCCAACCTAAATAGGACAAATAACGTTAATTCTCCCTAATCAAATTTTGCAAATGTGACCCAGTTGTATTTTGTTCAGCCAATCAAACTGTCCATATTTAAAATTGACCAATGAAATTTTTCAACCCCAATTATGCAAATTATGAAAATATGGCCCAGTTATATTTTATTCAGTCAATCAAATTGTCTAGTTTTGAAATTGACCAATGAAATCGACGGAATGCTTTATTTATCACTGATTAATATGAAAGCAAAATATCAAATGTTTTAAAGTGAACAAAACGGACGAGGCATATGATAAAATAAATTATCCCATCATTGAAGGATTTTCTCATAGCCCTCATGGCTTCATACGACAAAAAGGGATTCTCCAAAAGGTATTCTGAAAAGGTATCCTCAAATGATATATTGCCATGTCACAGGTATCCTCGAATACAGAAATGAGGCGAAGAGTCATATGTGGAGTCACTCGATCGATCGATTTCTCTGAAGCTCATATGCTCGATGGGATTCGAGTCGTTCGAGCTATACATGCTCCATTTACTGGTCGATTGTTATTTGGATTTGGGAATCATGTTGGCCTTCGTTGTACACAAGGGAGATAACTCTGTACGATTAGGTACAGATTATGAGAAATCAAGCAGCCTGATTAGTTAGCTGTAATAAAGTGAGCTGATTGGATGATCTGGATAAATGAAACGAGAACAAGAGGACTTGGAATAGAGATAGAACTAGTCTGAACAGGCCAGAAAAGCTAAAAACAGTAACAAAACTGCTCCAGTTGATAAGCTCTTCTACTCTACTGGAGTATACTCCCATTAAATTGAACGCGTCTTATAGCACTACGTGCTATTCTTATATTCCCAAAAGGGGGGTGGGGGGTCGCCAAGTCCGTTTCGGTGATTTGGAGAGATTGTCCGGTTGTTTGTGGTAATTAGATTTACTGTTGTACAAAGGAACATACCCTCCGAACATACCCATGTACTGTTGTTGGCCTTTGGGTAACATAGCAACCACGTGCTACCATAGAAACCAAGATGTCCGCCTCCAGTATACAAATGGCCGACGAAAACACGCACCGTGCTAACATATCGCGCTGCGCATGCGCACTAAGACCATGTATCACTATGGGGATGACGTCACGCGGGTAACATGACAATCCAACATGGTGCCACTGGGTTACGTGATTATGATATCACTTCCCCACACCTATTCCTTCGCCCAAATATTGAGAGAAAACCACATCACATACCACTACGACTGTATTCTACCACGGCTTTTACAACGACATCAGGGCTTAAAATTCATGGCAGAGGAAGAATAGATTCTCGCAAGGAAAACTATGAGAATCAGCTTCTCGCAAAATGTTAATTTAATTCTTGTTATAGATATTGAAAGTGTCCTTAATGGTCAGAAGAATTCTATTTATTTTTTTGCTCCTTCATAATAAGGTAACAATGTTGGCAGTGGTGTCTGGTGATGTCTTGGATACCTATACATGCTGCCAAGATTTTGTTAGAAACCATTTTATTACACACCTGTTCTATGTAAACCACTTCTACAGCAACACTAAACCGTGCGGAAAATGAAAATCTGTTCCGCACATATATGCTGAACGGAAATCGTTGACGGACGGTAGTAGTATGTCTCGCACGTTTGGGTCCTGGTTTGGGGGACCCCGGTGGGGACCCCTGAAGTGACGTCATGTCACGTGACCCAGTGCCGCCATGTTGTGTTGTCATGGTAACCCGCATGAGCGGCCATCTTGTGACGTTATCTCCATAATGATACGTGGTGTGAGTGCGCATGCGCAGCGCGTGTTGTTAGGGTGCTACGTGTTTCCGTCGTCCATTTTGTATACTGGAGGCAGCCATCTTGGTTTCTATGGTAGCACGTGGTTGCTATGTTACCTAAACCCTTCTTATAGGACAGGGGTATGTTCGGCGGGTATGTTCGATTGAATCGGAGTAAATCTAATTACCACAAACAACCCGACAATTTTTACTATTTCGAATTATTTCAGAATTCTCTGCTTCCATCTATATATGCAATAATTTTCGTCTACCTAGGCATGTTCCTCTGTCCTGGAGTATACTCCAGTAGCGTAGAAGAGCCTATCAACTGGAACAGCTTTACTTATTATTACTATATTTAGCTTTTCTGGTCTATTCTTGTTAGTTCTGACCCTATTCCGTGTACTCTTGTTGTTTCATTTATCTAGATCATTTATATAAATTATAACTAACCAATCAGATTGCTCGATTTTCCCATCATCTGTATGCAGAGTTATCTCCCCTTGTTACAACGGAGTCGTATCCGATTCTCATCACCTCTATATCCAATGGCCATATCCCAGGCACCCCAATTTCGGCACCCCTTTTCGTCGTATGAGGCCATGAGGGCAATGTAAAAGCCCCCAATGAGTCCTCATATATTATGCCTCATAGCCTCATTGAATTTACCAAGTTCAATAACCCGTAATTTTGTGAAAAACTGAACAAAATCAAATTCCGAGTAACACACACATTTTTGGTATATGTACAATTACCCTGTAAAATAAAAAGATTCTAGCCAGAAAACAGTAAGTGGTGTTAGGCGGACAAACCTCACATCCTATATGGGACGGACGGCCGGGCGGGTGTAAAACAATATCCCCCCTTTTTGTCGCTGGGCAAAAAATAGGGGAGGCGCGCACCCCACTATCGATGTACGCCCCCCCCCCCCCTCACCACCACCTGTCACACACATATACCATTGAATATGTTGCTAGACCTCTGAAATTACAAAACACAATCTCAGAACAAGTTGTGAACTTCGATCGTGTAGGAGGGCAGACGGTTATTTCAGTTTGACCCCATGGAAGAGAATACACATTGTCGTTTAAATAGCTCTTTCTTACCTATAAAAAGTATCCGCCTAAACCAACAGATATTTATCGCGGAGGCGAACAATCAATTTTTACTTTTCAATGTAACATCGGTTTAATGTGATGTGTTTTGATGAACTAGTGGAAGTATTTGATTTTTCTTCTCGAGTGAAATGAGACAAATAGGTTTGAAAAGAAAGTAATCGATTTGTGAACGTGTCTGTGGATTTTCCGGAAGCGACAATATAGAATGTCACTTGCCACTGATTGTTAACCTGCTGTTTTTCCGCATGACGTAAATTCAGGGATGGAGACGTTGGGTCACACCCATTCCATACCACCTCAACCAATTTTTCAAAAACGGTTTTAATCCAGTAGAGTAACGTATTTGAAAGTGCTTGCATCCAACATTTAAAATCAGAGACAGGACATACAACAAACGCCTTGAAATAGTGGCAAAAACCTCCAGAAAAAAAATGGAAACGGATTAACCGAAATTCCCTGATTCTCAGAAGATGTAACGGTACTGGGGGTGGGGGCGCGTACAGAGAACGTAATGCCCCCTCACGCGACCTTTGTTTACAAAACAATACCATAAACACATGTGAAGCGAAATGGAGAGACAGCCATGACGGTTACTGTCAATCGCTTCATATTTCACTTGTTTACTAACGTATAACTGAACTGTGCAAACTCCTAAATGACTGAATTTTTCCCTCACAATGCAACTTGGAACTTAATCAATTCACTCTTGTTTGACAGAGCTCGTTGAGCTCTGTCAAACAAGACTGATTTGGTTAAAATAAAAACAACAAGACTGATTTGGTTAAACCAGTGTGTTGAGGGTTAACGTGCGTCCTAGCATCCGTAAGGTTATCTATTTTCCAAGCGTAAGCAAACAGAATATGTGTTTCTATCAGTCTGCCAACTTTCTTCACAACGTCTCTGATGTTCCAGTGACCGTCTGAGCGATCGATTCGGACTCCCGCGTTGTGTCCTTGGGCAAAGCACTTAACCCTGATTGTCCACATGGGGGTAAGATGACGCCGTGCACTAAGGCACGTCGATAGTGCGCATGTCTTCAACCAATCTAATCCTGCCTGTGCTGCAGTGCAGAGTTACGATGTTGGAGAGCTGGCAGCTGCTCGTCGTTTCTTGGTGGTTCTATCCGGGTATTCTGCATCTCTCCGCTCGTAAAACTGTCACCGACACGATATGACCTTGGCTGTTAAAGTGTCGTTAAACTCTAATAAATAAATAAATAACTCTGATGTTCCATATTGTCAGTTTTCTGTGAAGACCGTCAGGTCTCAGACTGGAAAAAGATATCGGACATGGTTTCACTATTCCAGTGGGATATTAAAAACATCAGGATCTGTATATGTAATTTACTGGAAATTTGTCTCAATACTGAGTAAATCTTATCCAGGATAAGTGTGCGCGCACTGAGTCTACATTAGTTGGATATCAGTGTGATCGGCCACAACGGCAACACTGACACCGTTCGATGTATGGCGAAGGGCACGTTCAACTATTCGGGGTGTGATATAAGGTGGGTTTAAATTCTTGAAGTGTAGGGTGGAGTGCCGATGTATTCCAGGTAAAACAATACGAAATTTTTTAGAGATCCCAGTGAAAAAGAATGATGTGGTATTGTGTATAATGTCTGATAACCCCCCCCCCCCCCCCCAATAACCACAAGAATAAGTGTATGATCGGCAAAATTGCCATTTTGCCGTCCAAAAACAGGACCCCAGTTCAACTGCCTGTAGAAAACTGTCTCCAAGATGGATTTGGGTGAATTTTGGATATGCTATTGCCGAAGTCTTTCTACGCCGATTGGTACAGAAATCCCTCTTTTTTACCAATTTTTTTCCGGTTTCGTTAGAAAAATCGGTTTTTGTCGACTACACTAAACGGTAAAGGGCATCTCCTTAAAAATTAATGCGTGGGAAATACAAAAGAGATAAAATAGGAGTTGAGATTTGTTTACGCTAAAGGTTATAATTCAGAGTGAAGTTCAATGGTCTCACTAAGGGGAGGGGATAGCGTTACCAATATATTTTTCAGTCGGTATATTTTCGTCAGGATTGGAGTCCAGGATATCAATTCTCTCTTGCTAGACTATATTTAGCCCTTTCAACTCGGTGTGCATAAATTTTTGCGTGAAGAAAAAATTGGTCGTGGACAAGCAGACGATAAAAAGAGCACAAAATCTGCAGCAAGACTCGGTAAAAATTTAATGTCGAGCTGTTGGATTAAATTATTACTGAACCTCCCAACAAATCGGAAAGGTTTCTCCCGTTTCACCATTGACAGTAGAGGTCTGTAGCAGACGATTCGGGCTGTTGGGAGCCCAGTATGTCTACTTTGTGATAAATAAGAAGTCGCGTCACGACTTTCACATATATATTTTTAATTTATTCACTGATAAATTTCCAAGAAGTCTGGAGTTTTCAACTATAAAATGAAGGCATGCCTTGATAATATAGTTGGGATATTAGTCAGTCGGGACTTGAACGATCATAGTCAGGACAAATCCCACCCAGAAAAATCCGCGCTAAATTTCGTTCCAAATATAACCAAAACCCGTCGAAGAACCCAAACAAATGAGTCTTCACGTGATCTAGAACCAGGCAATTCCATATACACATTCCTGTCTTGTTTACAGCAAATCAAACAAAAAAAATCCGTTGTCACGCAACTTTACGCATGCGTGCTGGAATAATTGAAAACGTGTTTCTGACGTTGCGTCGCCGCCATTTTAAAACTTCAAGTTGGCGCGGCTTTTTTTTTTTACAATGTATACCACTTTAGTTCTGTTTAACAGTTTAATGCATTACATCATAATGGCAGTTGCACAAAACACTAAAACATAACAAATAAGAAGCCATAATAAACATGATGTATAATATGAAGTACTGATGACTTTTTTTTTCTTTAACAAGGTGATCTCGCTCACAGAAGAATGACCAGATCATGTTAGAAATAATATTAATCGATTTACTATCACAGTTTTTCAATATATAATAGTATTTCTCCGAATCGTTCAATTGTTCAAATTCTTTGCTTTCTTTATAACTTCCGACGCGAACCCCGTTTCCCTAATTTCGACATATGCCTCAAAATCCATACCAAAATGTTTTTTTTACCATGTCCAGACCGGGCTTTGAAAGTCTAGTTAATGTGAATGATTGAAGAACCAAAAACATGTGTTTGTTTGGTTCCATGTAGGCCTAACCAAATTTGGTTCCCCTACCAAAACAAACTGAAGAGCCAGTTTTAGTTCCTGGAGGAACCAAACTTTCTGTGTGTGCATGTTTACCCCCCCCCCCCCCCACACCCCTTCCTCACCCATATGTCATTTTCGCAGCGCCCTTGGTAGAGATATTGGAAAGGTTCGAGCCTAATGTTTTCCAGTGGTATCTTTTCCGAAAATGTGTTCTGGTCTTCGTACGCGAGTAATTTTGCAACTTGATTCTTTGCCATACACAGTTGGATATGGTAGTGGAATAAAATCGACTCATGCCTCATGCAAGGGACTGAAAAATGAATGCAATCAAATACTGGTGGACAGGTGTTTGTCCTTCCTGTCACCTATTGATTTTATCAATCTGTTTTGTAACGAACCATTGATTTCGCAACAGAAATTTCAATTATTCACCTTCATGTTCTTCGATAATATCTTTCACATCCATTACATCATTAGGTGATAATAGCCTTAATTCCATTATGATAATGGCTCTATTCAAACTTGTCACACCACCAGCCATCTCTTGTCACTAATGATCGTAATTGCAATGTGCCTTCCAATGGTCCATTCAATTAGTACGTCGATTCCTGCGCCTCGGCGGCTGGAGGACACGAGGCTACCTAATGCGGCTGCCTTTCACCACCCCCTCCCATTTGCGTTTTTAAGCCTTTATCAACCGCTTCTTCGTATTACGGAAATCTGAAGTGCCGCAGTGATTTATGATTTGTGGTAATCATTGCGATGCCTTCTTAATGTATGACTATGATTATATACCTTATCATGGGTATATCCGTCGTTTCTTCATGGTCCTAATTATTTTTTCATTCATTTCGTTTTATATTGTTTCATTATTGTTTCATTATATTACCACAATAATGCTGTTGCAAAATTGGCAATCTGCCTCAAGTAGGTGTTTATTGCTTCAATAAATTCTATTCTATTCAATATCCAAATTTGTTATTTAAATTATTGGTTGAGTTGTTTTGGGTTTTTTTTTAACCCAACTCCACCTATCGTTTGGCGAAGTCGGTGCACGGGCGGGCGTGTGGGTATCGTTTCTACGGGTGCGTGAGCGGCCTTTCGGGCGAAACCTTTCTTGTTAGCGCGATAATTTGAACAAATATCATTGGATTTGGTCAATATTTCGTCTGTGAGACTTTTTTTTTAACAATGTCTTGAACGAGTTTGAAAACAGGCGTGTTTTAGCCACACTGAGCGGAGTTATGACCCTTATAATTAGTTAATTTTGGCAACAAATATCAATGGATTCGGTCAATATTTGATATGTGAGACTTTCTTAACAATGTCTTGATTGAAAAACCGCTGAGGTTTGGTCATACTGAGCGGAGTTATGGTACTTAATTAGTTTATTTTGCCTATTTTAAGCTCGTTAGCGCGATAACTTGAACAAACATCAATGTATTTGGGTAATATTTGATAGGTGAGACTTTCTCTTAACCCTTTACCCAACGCAACGGCCAAAACCGGCCAGCGGTATTCACAAAAATCGCCAATTAACTTTCATTATATTTTCATTTTTTGTCTCAAAAACATAGGTTATGGCCCCTCTTTGGAACGAGCTCGTCGAGCTCGTTCCACTGAGGGGTCATAACCTATGTTTTTGAGACAAAAAAAAAAAAAAATGATAAAAAATAGTTATTCAAGAATTTTTTTTTGCAAGTGTCGTCTACTTTTCATGTTAGGTAAAGGGTTAACCGCGTCTTGAATGAGTTCAAAAGCATATATTGTCTATAAATACCAATTTTTTCCACATTCACTGCCAAAGATCGCATCAAATAAAAAAAAAACGAGAAGTTTAAGAAGATTTCATCGTATTTGCTTGGTTTTTCTGGGGGGAGAGGTCTGGAAAATATTGCACACACGAGGCTAAAAATATGCAACCTTTCTAACACCCACCATCCCGCCCCCTTTTGGGCAAAAACATATTTCTTTCCTCCAGAATTTTGGACACCCACCCTCCGACACCACTCAAAGTTGAACATAACACCGACATAATAATAATAATAATAATAATAATAATAATAATAATAATAATAATAATAATAATAATAATAATAATAGTAACTGGGCCTTCCACTAATTTGTCGCGGTCTTCTAATGAGGAGGCCAGCATCAACCCTCCGCCACTCTCCCTCCTAATCTCTTAGCATTCAGATACAGACCGTCTTATAATTTCCCCAACTGGCGCTTTCCCAGTGGCTTCAACTATAACTGACCTTTCCCTCATGTCATTCTCATCCACTTATTTCTTATATGTTTTCATCCCATTCTTTCATTAGTTTCTCAAGGAGTCTTATTCTCTTAGGCAAGTATTTAGGGCATTCTAGAATGAAATGTTCCAGTGTCTCCGTTACTCATAAGCTGCACCTTCTTCCCACACCTCTCCTGATTTTCCTCTCAACTCCGATGTGTTTGACCTCACCTGAACAACAATGATTCCCCCCCCACCCCACCTCAAAAAAGTTGCATCCTGGTGCTGCTCAATGCTGGTGCAGCTTTCTTGCATAGTCCGTCCAGTGAGCCTGTGGTCCTAACTCCAGATCGCCGGTGTCAGTTGGAAACATCGAGCGCCCTTCTCCCGATGAAGCTGCTCCCCCGCTTCAATCAGAATTCTAGATGTTTATTCTCAAAGGAATAATTCTCTATTAGCTCCCTTATCTGCCTTGTCCAGCATGTCTGGATGTTGGAGCCTCATACATAGTTACACGCCCCATAAGACTATCTGCCGTTTGGAAGGTTTATCAGATAATTCGGGTAGCATAATGTCCCGATATCTATTCTATCTTTAACTTACATCCACCCAAGTTCCCCTCTAACCGCTTCCAGTGCGGCTGCATTACTCGACCCAGTCATCCATCGACCCGCTTCATTTTGCAGTTCCTCACTACCGTCTGGTTTAAGGGGATTAGATTTGTTCCGTAGGTTATACTTGGGAGCCCCACCCTATCCCAAATACTTTTCCCAACAAATACCTTGTTAACCCTTTAGCCAACATAACGGCCAAAACCGGCCAGCGCTATTCACAAAAAACGCCAATTAATTTTCATTATTTTTTCATTTTTTGTCTTAAAAACATAGGTTATGACCCCTCTTTGGAACGAGCTCGTCGAGCTCGTTCCAAAGAGGGGTCACAACCTATGTTTTTGAGACAAAAAATGAAAAAAATTAGTTATTCAAGAATTTTGTTTGCAAGTGTCGTCTGCTTTTCAAGTTAGGTAAAGGGTTAAGGCTATTTACTTCCAAGAAGTTTTAATTGCTTGAGTAGTGTTTCCCCATTAGCATTATAAGTTTATTGGTGTGTTTTTTGTATATGCCTCTCCCTGTAAAACATAAGTTCACCCCTAAGTATTTATATTCTCTCGTTTCCCCCATCGTTAGTGGCGCGCTTTTCTCTTCACCAACAGAAAACTTACACACCCCACCGGCGACATTTATCTATCCACCGGCCTAAGGTATTGTCTTACTTTTTGTTTTCGTTTAGTTCTTTTCGCCACTTAGCCTATCCCCGTACTCTTGATGAAAGAAATGAAATAAAGCAATAGAAACTCAAGTAAGTGATGTTCAGACTTAACGGATGTGGTATACAATCCGAAATAAAAAAAAAGAACGTTGCATAATTGGAAAGTAAAGGGTAAAAATACTGTTAGGCAAACTTTGAAAAAAGATTCTTATAACCCCTAACGCCCAAAATTACGTTACCCGATGGCAACATACCCTTTAAAAACTTTAATGGAATTGAGAATTGCTTGAAGTGTTAATACTATTGGGTGTCTTTCTTTTTCTTACTTTTTACTGGGGTTTAACGACACTTTCGACAGCCAAGGTCTCCTCGTGTGTCGGACAGTTTTTACGGATGGAGGAAGAAGGAGTTTCCGGAGAGAATCATATATAGAGCAACGGCGAGAAACTGTCAGACTCCCACCGTACTAATTCCACAACTAGGAGCAGGGTTAGCATTGGTTGAAGACAAGTGCACCATCGACGTGCAGTGGGCCTTAGTACACAGCGCCACCGTGCCCCAACGTGAGTAATCGGGCTTAAGGACAAGGACACAAAGTAGTTACCCCTGGCGGGGATCGAACCGTAGACCTTTCGGTCCAATGCCATAACTCTTGAGCCACCGCACCCGCTGAAGTTCAATGCCGTATTCTCTAAGCTACCGCGCTATCACCATTGAGCGTTACTTACCAATTAATGAGACGTTGTTTTCTCCCGGTCTTGACTCTCACGCAGAGTCGAGTGTCCTTTTATGCCCCTGACCCCTTATTTGCGCTGTACTTATTTTTTTATTTTGAATTCTATGCTTTTGAGTTTAGGCTAAAAAAAGTGTTTTGATTTTCAGGCAATCCCTCATTGAATTTGAACCCCCTCATTTGACATTTTTATTGTCTTTCAGTGTCTCCCAACATTAGTACAAACTCAGGGAGACCCAAAACCTTTTGCATTTTTTGATTGATGTATATTCATTCAGTCGAGTCTCCAATATGTTTGCCTTGTTACAATTTATGGGAGAGTACTCTCCGATAAATTGAAGTTTAAACAATATTTTTTTCCAAAGTTTAAAGAAAGTTACAGAAATCAAGTACGACAATGATACAAGTATCAGCGAGCTCAAAACATTAATGTTAACCTTTTACCCAACGTAACGGCTAAAATCGGACAGCGCTATTCTCAAAAATCGCCAATTAATTTTCATTATTTTTTCATTTTTTGTCTCAAAAACTTAGGTTATGACCCCTCATTGGAACGAGCTCGTCGTCGAGCTCGTTCCAATGAGAGGTCATAACCTATGTTTTTGAGACAAAAAATGAAAAAAAGTAGTCATTCAAGAATTTTATTTGCAAGTGTCGTCTGCTTTTCATGTTAGGTAAAGGGTCAATGGATTTAGCAACAAGCTGGAAGCTTATACTAGGCTGTTTCCATATACGTGGTCAAAGTGACTACCACCTCTTTCCAAATTTGGTAATTAAATTCTCGAATATGCATGCAGTCATACATTTTTACGCAAATATGCACGCCCACACGCACGCACGCTGCACAGCCACACATCTGTGTCTACAGATATGTGGCTGCACAACACACAGCATACACACGCGCATATAAGCGCGCACATTCTCGGGAAAAACGGACATTATAGTGCACGTGACTATCAGTCCTTCGCGTAATGCCACACCGTTATGTTAAATGGGCGTGAATCCGAGGAGAGGGGCAGAATTATTTTTTTTATTTAAACCTTTTAGTTCGCAAGATAAAACTGTGAGTTGTTTCAAAGACGTTTCTATTGATTTCAGGAGTGAAAAGAGAGCTGCCGTACAAAAGGGTGTCGACGTTGATAATACCTAACTGACCTATTGTAACTTCGTATGTTCCAATGAGACTAAAATCATCCTCCTCTGGCTGGTCTAGAGCTCGCTTAGTATATTCTATGTTTACGGCTCAAGTGGCAAAGGTTACCGTCTGACGTCACAACGCGAAATATTTGAAATGAATTCTCCCGTTTCATATATAATTGCTTCATCAACCGAGTGACAAGCAAGCCGCTTCATTGTTTCTGGATTTTTAACACGTGCAACAGAGGGTGTTCCGGATAAAGTGTTGTTTAAATTACAAACTGATTTACGATTTGAACTAAGATGGAATGAGTTTATCTGGTTTATTGATTATTTATCAAGTGCCGTTGTGGAAACACGAGAGGTTTATTTACTAAATCTGGTGGCTCAATAGGCAGAGGTGCAGGCTGCAAGCCGAGAGGCCCTCGGTTCGAATCCCACCTGCGGCAACCGCGTTGTGTCCTTGGGCAAGACACTTCACCCCCATTGCCCATGTGGGGGGTACGGTGAAGTCGTGTACTAAGGCGTACTGCACGTTGATGGTGCACTTGTCTTCAGTCAATGCTAACCCTGCTTGTGTGGAGTTAGTATGTTGGGGAGCTGACAGTTGCTCGCCGTTGCTCGGTGGTTCTCCGACTTTCTCCACCCGTAAAACTGTCATGGTCATGATTAGCCATTGTGCAGAAATATGTGACCTTAAAACCCCAATAAATAAATATTTACTAAACCTGTGATCGTTTAGTAAATAAATCTCTGGTGTTTCACAATGTACGTTTTGGGGTATGGGTAGTGTCTTACTGGAACATATACGTTATTGTGATAAGTTGGCGGTAACATGGTCTGAGGTTTGCGGCCAGGAGCGTATGTTCAACATCGACGCTTTGCGTCTCAGTTGAACATAAGCTCCGAGCCGCAAACCTAAGATCATGTTACCGTCAACTCATCACAATAACTTATAATGTCGTGGTGAAGCGGGCAACGTGACAAGAAATGTTCAGTTGTTTCCCGTTCGCCACATCAACAATAGAATGAAGACGATAAGTGATTTCTGAATAGGTGATCATTGACATTGCTGCATCCTAGGCGAAGCCCACAATGTAGAATCTGGGCTAATCGACATAGAAGCTGGGTATTTTGCGATAGTCCTTGTTAAGATACTGTTTGAAGCTGGTGGGATGAGAGTTTTCTCTCACCTGAACTGGAGTCTCATTCCATAGGTCGTTTTGTGGAAGGTAAAAAGGAAGATTTGTGACTGTGAGTTCGGCATCTGGCGTTACTCAGGTTAAAAAGAATTGTTTCGAAGGTTATAGCTTTGGGTTGCCGCGAGTGCTGGGGGGGGGGGGGGGCATCAATGATATATAATGGGGTGTTAGACGATGGTACATTTTGTAGTACTGCATAAGTTTATGTTTTTTGCCTTCTTGAAATCAAAGTTTCCCAGCAAGTCTCAAGAAACAGAGATTCTAAAGAGGCAAATATTCCATAGATTAAATACTTTTACTTCACAGATAAGATGAAGAGCATCGAATGAATTTGAAGCCTTTTAATTGCAGTACCTACAGTTTGTTTATAGAGGAATGTTTTATTTCAAATTAAAAATGAATTTATTTGTATAAATATGCACTTTCTATATTTCTAAGTGTAAAAAGACAGTCGAAATCCTCTCCATGTTTACTCAATTTTTTGCAAAAGAAAAAGAAAAAATTAAAAATAAAACCCTCCCTTCCTCCCTCCCTCACTGATTTGAAAAAAAAATGCTTGAGAATCAATTAATTTATTTTGTGTGGCCTTAGTGTTTGTTTTTTCATTTTATTTTATTATAAAAATGATTGCAGTGAAATATCTTCGTTTTGATGCCCTCTGATGTCCTCCCATATTGCATGGACGACGGCAGCATAGGCTGGTGCCACCCAATCGGGTCAAGAAAAAGGTCATACACTCGTCACAAGTAGTGAATATACATATAATTTATATTTCAGGGCATCTAAATCCCCCATCGTGTTGGTCAACAAGGGTTATTTAGTTATTTTATCATATAAACCTCTCTGAGCCTCTAAGAAAAAAATACAATGTCCTACTAAAGACTTTTTCAGGCCCAACACCACCCATCCAGTTACATTAAGATATATGCATACAATGCACAGGTCTTCACGCAGCTGGGTGGGTGGTTTATTGGGCTTTAACGACACTTACAGCAGCCAAGGGCACATCATGTAAGACAGGTTTACGAGTGGAGAAAGTCGGAGTACCCGGAGGGAACCACCGAGCATCTGTGAGACTCTTCAACTTACTAACTCTGCACTATAGCACAGTTAGCAGGGGTTGAAAGTGTTATGTTCAACTTTGGGTGGTGTAAGGTGTCGGTGTAAAAACTTCTTGAGGAAAAAAATAATTTTGTTTGCACAAAGGGGATGGCGGGTGTTCGAATGGGTGAAACATTTTTCAGCCTCGTGTAATTTTTCTCCAGATCACCCGCTCCCCCCCCCCACCACCACCACCACCCCCACCACCGCGGAACCTCCTCATGTGATTAGTGACGTCACAGGGATTGTGATAGTATCCCGAATAAGCAGCCATCTGCTGTGCTGTTATCACCGTGGTGATAGGGAAGTCAGTCCACATGAGTATTGCTGTTGTGGTACGTGTTTCCGTCGTCCATTTCTATGATGGACGCCACCCTCTTGATTTCCATTGTGATGCGTGGTGGTTATGGGACTGAAAGTCTTTCAACAATACAGGGGTGTGTTATGAGAGTGTCATCGATTCGATGGAACTACATAACCCAGGAAAACACCTACTAACTTCCATTAATTTCTAAACAGCTAATTTGCCAAACTTTCTTATCCGTGAACATTACTTGTCATTTTCAAGAACCCCAAAGAGTTCCAAAATTTAATAGTTATAATATTTTCGTGTATATGTTGGCTTTCGGCATCTATGGTAATATCATCATTGTAAGTTAATTTGACCTTTGACCTGTGTTGAAGTCTACAACAAAAGTATAAAGTAAGGTTTTGTAAATCTTTTATACCAGTATTCTGCCCCCTTCAGTGGACTTCAACCACAGGCAGTCGTAACAAGGGACCAATACTATAAAACTCTTACAATTGTATTTTCTAGAATTGTATTTTCTAGTTTTGACTTCAAATGAGTTAAAATGAACCATTAGCATTTTCAAAGATCTAGCAATTTGCCTGTTGGCAAATTGCTATACCTTTCAAAATACTAATGATTGATTTTAGTCAGCAATATTAATAGATAGAAAATACAATTCTAAAAAATACAATTTTAAAAGTTTTATACTATTGGCTCCGGCTGCCATTTTGCCAGTAAAACAGAAGTTTATCAGAGTCAACAACATTGATCCACCTCGTGGGATTCCCACGGGGATTTTAGTTGTCAGAAAAAACAACACTGACAATAATATTTATCTATTTTATAATCGGCCCCTTCTTTGGTTATTAATCCCATTCATTAAAAAAGGTGAACGGCTCACCAATCATCGGAAAATAATAGTAGATTCAGACTCCAGGAACGAGGAATGATAAACATTTTTTGTCTGTGACTGTAGTTGTTTATTGGTGTTTAATGTCACATACTTATGCACGAATGGCTAATCATGACCGTGACAGTTTTACGGGTGGAGGAAGCCGGAGTACTCAGAGAGAACCATCGAGCAACGACGAGCAGCTGCCAGCTCCCCAACATCGTAACTCCGCACAGAAGCACGGGCAGGGTTAGATTGGTTGAAGACATGCGTACAATCAACGTGCAGTACGCCTTAGTACACGGCGTCGTCGTTCCCCATGTGGACAATTGGGGTTAACTGCCTTGCCCAAGGACACAACGCGGGAGTCCGAATCGATCGCTAAGACGGTCACCTATATATCCGAGGATAAACCGGGCTCGACATTGCTTAACTTCGGTGTTCTGACGAGAACCGGTTACCGCAACGCTACCGCGCCACCGCGCCCCCTGACTGTAGTTGATGTTTATTTGAAACTTACTGCATTAAATTTTTGTCATTAAATACTCCGCAATATATTTTTTATTAGGGACTATTTCCTAACGCGGACACCGTTGACAAACAACGCATCTTACCTTTCATTGTCATCTCAGGCCTTATAGAATCCCTTGCTTGTTTCTTGTTCCATTCAAGTGTCTTTTGTGAGGATTTTGGAATAAAGATGGGCAATATACCGAAAAACCGAACCGAACCAAAATCATTGAATATAGAAACTGAATGTTCAAATTTTCATACATTCACTATTTATAAGGACCTGTTGAGACTTGAAAGAAGTTAAAGGGTTAATTTTGATGAAAGAAGTGGCTGATTTTCTTTTCAGTTTTATTAACCCTCAGGGGACCTGACAATTGTCCTGAATTTTTACTGGACTACAACCTGTAAATGTCTAGCTGCTTAGCAGTGATTTCTAGGGCTGTCACGATTTTTGAATTTAGGAACCGATTAATCATCGCATATAATCGATAATAATCGATTAATCGTACCTAGATGACCCCTCCTCCCTCTCTTTGAAGTCGTTAAAAATGAGGTTGAAGTCAGTTGACCCACCTCAAGTAAACAATGAAGATGATTCTCCTTTAGGTA
Organism: Pictodentalium vernedei; assembly: GCA_031216915.1. Lineage (NCBI taxonomy): Eukaryota > Metazoa > Mollusca > Scaphopoda > Dentaliida > Dentaliidae > Pictodentalium > Pictodentalium vernedei. The sequence continues at coordinate 196,349,217 of CM062288.1, read as the reverse complement.
CATTCAAAGCTTTGATGTTCTGAACTTTTGAACCATCAGTGTAATAATCAAGACCGGTCGTCAGTTGCGAACTTCGCAAGTTCGCAACTGTCGACCGGTCTTGATTATTACACTGACGGTTCAAAAGTTCAGTACATCAAAGCTTTGAATGTACCTAAAAGACAAATGCTGCTAACGGCTTCTTGAGGTTTAACGTCGACGTTCTTGACCTTTTACCTTTAGAAACAAAAGATTTTTCATCAATTTTTTTTCAATTATTAAACCTCTAAAACGGGGTAAAATTTGCCGATTCTTCGACAACGAAAACCACTAATCGATTTCGGCGTGACCGATCGACAATCCATTAATTGATTAATCCTGACAGGCCAAGTGATTTCTAACCATGTCTTGGCTGCCTTAACAGCCAAGACTTGTCTAGAAATCACTGCCGAGGTGCTTAGTCTGTTATCAGCAGGACCTCATGGAGATGGTATAGTCAGGTCACACGCTCTGAGATTACATACGCCTGAAATGAGGCTTTAAAGGTTAAGGTGTGTTTATAACAAGTCACAATATTACTGTAGATATGGTTTCTTTTCGAAAGAGAACGCCACCGTTGAGCTCATTGGCATTGTCATTTGTGGAGCTGTTCTATACACGCTAAAAACTAAAGTGTTAAAAACTACACTTGAAGTGCTGTATTTAACACTTACTAAGTGCTGAACTAGCACTTTGTTCAAGAGTACATATCCCAGAACTTGACAGGTGTTACAATAATACCACTTCACAAATGTAATGTCGCGACACTTAAAAGGAAACAACGCAGATGACGCGGATCAGGCTCGAACTCTCGAGCCTGATCCGCGTCATCTGCGTTGTGTCCTTTTAATTATGTACCCACCAAGCGCAAATCAAAGTATGGACAATTCTGGAAGAACCACCAATGCTAGACACATGGGAAGTGCCATCCATTCAAGTTTCGGATGTCTGACGATTGTAATGTCTAAGTGCTTAAAGCATTGCACTTTGAGTGTTAAAATCAAACCCTAAGAGTTAGAATGGGTTTAACACCTTGAAAGTGTCAGTTTTAACACTTTAGTTTTTAGTGTGTAATGATACAAGGACAACTTATATTCTGTATTTTCTTGATGTGAATTCCCCTTTGGTACTATCAGCAAATCTTAGTCAAGTCAGATTTATTTATTTATTGGGGTTTAACGACACTTTCGACAGGCAGAGCCACCCCGAATCGTACAGATTTACGGGCGGGGGAAGCCGGGGGTACCCGGAGAGAACCACCTAGCAACGGTGAGAAACTATCAGACCCCCAATGTACTAACTCCAGACAATCAGGATTAGCATTGGTTGAAGACAAGAGCACTATCGACGCGCAGTAAGCCTTAACTGGTAAAGTGCTGAGTTTTTTCTGACAACAAATCAAAGCTCATCATATACTGCTCTATTACATTTAATTGGATAGTGCCTTATAGGCACTATCCAATTAAATGTCATAGAGCAAGGTATTGTATAAAAAATCTGATTCATATCAGGGACAATAAACGATTCCTCAGGTAGAATGTAGCTACAGACAGTTATTGCCTGTCACTTTTAGTAAAGCCCAAAATAGGGCTTCCAGCACTCTACCAGTTAATACACAGTACCCCTACGTGGTCAATCGGGATTAAGTGCCTTGCCCAAGGACACAACGCAGTTACCCCTGGAGGGGATCGAACTGTGGACCTTTCGGTTTGAAGTTCACTGAACCACGGCACTCAGGTCAAGTCAGATACCGAATACCGAACCGATACCGAGGTATACGCCCTTCAAAATACCGAAATCGATACCGAACTCAAAATTCCAATACCGCCCATCTCTATTTTGGATCATATAATAAATAGAATCTTCAACTCGTCTCCACCTTATATCAAAATTTACAAAAACTCGCCCATTAAATTATGTCTGTTTAGCAACGGAAAGCATGCTAGTATTACTTTTGTTCTCTCTTTCGCTAAAAAAAAAACAAAACAGAAAAGGGGTTACCTGAAGAAAAATAAGGAACCCCGTATGTTCCAATAAGACTAAAATTCTCGCCTTCTGATTGGATGAAAGCTCGCATAGTTTCTTCTATGTTTACGGCTCCAGTGGCATTTATTAGTGTGACGTCACAACGCGAAATATTTGTAATGACGTTACGCGTTTCGTAATTATTTCATGAACGGAGTGACTTGCAAACCAGTTCATTTTTAGATGCTTCACACGTGCAGCTGACGATGTTCAGAATGAAATATTGTTTAAATTGCAAATCAGTTTTGGATTTGAAGTACGATGGAATGACCTTAACCTTTATAATTTGTTAATTATTTGTCCAATGACGTTGTGGGGTACGCTATAGGTTTATTTATTGTACGCTAAACGATAGATTATCGAAGAAATTGCGGAAAGATAGAAATCGTATCCCCCACTGTGAAGATATAGAAATTTTCACTTTCACGGTATCAATCAAAATGGCGGCTTTCAAACCATCACTTCAAGGTGAATACTAGTCAAATTATCACTGGAAATGATCAGTTTGTTCTAACAACATATGATGAAATGTAAATCTAGTGTTTTTGAGTGCATACCGATCATTTCTAGCAATAATTTAACACGTATTTACCTTGAATTGATGCATGAAACCCGCTAGTCCAAACATAGCCTGAAAGTCCGTAATATGAGTTTTTGGTTTGGTACGTCCTTTCAAAGGACGTACCAAACCAAAAACTTCTATTACGGACTTTCAGGCCATGTTTGGACTAGAAACACGCCAACTGAATCAGATCGCAAGACGCTGTCTGTTCCGAGTTTCAATCAAATCACTTTCGCGTATCAATGATTCAATCCGCTGTTTACTTCCATGCATCAGTTCAAGGTTGAAACGAGTGGAATTATCAGATTCTTATAAAAAGCGTATAATAAAAAGAAAATCTAGTGTTTTGAGTGGATACTGAAAATTATCTCACTTGTGACCGAGACAAATGGCTATTTTTAAAAAAAACATTTGTATCGGTCACTCATGAGATAATTTTCGGTATCCACTAAAAAAATAGATACCCTCTATTAACTAAATGTGTTATCGTTAAAAGCTGCCCTTTCGCGATGTGGGTTTGGGGATGTGGATAGAGACTAATTGGAACAAACACATTATTATCGATATACCAACGGGGGCGCGGTGGCTCAGTTGGTAGAGGTGCAGGCTGCAAGCCGAGAGGTCCTCGGTTCGAATCCCACCTGCGGCAACCGCGTTGTGTCCTTGGGCAAGACACTTCACCCCGATTGCCTACATGGGGGCACGATGACGCTGTGTACTGAGGCGTACTGCACGTCGATGGTGCGCATGTCTTCAACCAATCTAACCCTGCCTGTGCTGCGGTGCAGAGTTCAGAGTTACGATGTTGGAGAGCTGACAGCTGCTCGTCGTTGCTCGGTGGTTCTCTCCGGGTACTCCGGCTTCCTCCACCCGTAAAACTGTCACGGTCACGATTAGCCATTGTGCATAAGTATGTGACCTTAAACACCAATAAATAAATAAATAAATCGATATACCAACAGTCTAGTCTGCCATTGATAGGAAACAGCGTTCTTTCGGTTCGAAAAATCAAAATTTCCTCCCATTGGGCCAAACTATGGTCGGCCTGATGAGTACGGTGCCCCCTTTGGTGCAACCATTTTTGCCAAATGAGCGACAAAGATTATACAAAAATCCCATTGAAAATGCCCTCTATATGGACTGCCACTGTTCACTCAGATGCAAGGAAGCAGCAGAATGCAAAAGGGACATCAACAGCTTTTCTTTCTTTCTTTCTTCCTTTTTCTGTCTTTGTTTAGTGCTACATATTCATATTTATTTATACACATACGCACATATATATATATATATAAAAACCCATTCAAATAGTTTATTTTACATTTATGAATTTCAAAAACTTGTTTGTTTCGCCATTGTAACATTTTCTGTATTCATGTTATGGGAGCGGAGATTTCTACTGAGTGGAAAGCACTTGTCCTCCTATCCCTTTTTGGTCAATAGTTATGGCAAATAAAAATATGTTTAAAGTAAGGAAGCAGCATTCTTTCGATTTGAAAATCAAAATTTGGACCGGGTGCGGGGCCCCTTGGAACGTTTCCGACAGCATTTTTTGACCTGTCCGCCCCTGGTGACCACGTTTTTCCGTTGAGTTACAGGATTGGCATAATGTTTTAGAATATCTGGAATTCAAACACAAAAACGGGGCGGTCCAAGTGAGAGAGAACTACTCAGATGAGATCTCAGACTAAGAAGTAAGGACAACCCACGGTAAAAAAAAGCGCCAGAGAAAGAGTCATGGAGGATTGCAACCTTAATTTGGGAGGATGGGGGGGGGGGGGGGGGGGGGGCAAATCAAAGAGGGCTTTGGGTCTGCGTGATAAGAGAAGCCAGGTTTTGAAGAGTACCTTGATGACACCTTTGGGGGGGGGGGGGGCACTGTTGTTCAAGCTGAGGTCGCGGTCGCTGGAGATTAAGGGGGGAATTGGGAAATACAATGAAAAGGAGTGTCACTTATGTAATTTAGTTGTAGTGGAGACCCTGAAACACTTTTTATTAGAATGTCCAAACTACCAGTCTAACAGAATAAGATTCACTGGGAGACGGTTAGTAAGCTTATCAGAGAGATTGGGGAGAATGGGGTACGCGATGTCATCAAGCAGTTCGTCTCGGAGTTTCTTTTTCTTTTTTTTTTTGGGGGGGGGGGGGGGTAGGGGGCATTTGGGACCACAGGGGGGTAATGAAGACATTCTCACCAGAGAACTGCGACAAATCAGCGGTCAGCCAAAGAATTATTATTATTACATACAAGAGGTGGCAATCGGGTCTTCTCCGAACTTTGACTAAAGTACATTTATTACAGTCGACATGCACTGCCTTAGTCCCATAAAAAAACAAAACAACAATGCTTAAAATCTGTAAATAAAGAAAAAATCTCCACGTATTACTTCCAATGTTTGGTTAGTGATGAATACTCACACAAAACCACCTAAGATTTCATCACAATTTCCTTATAGACTTTGAATGAAAGGCAATGTATTGGAAAAACACATTTAACATCCAGAGACTGTCTGAAATCTACATATCTTGTATTCCCAGTAGACTTCATTTTTCCAAGCCAACGTGATAGGACTGACAAATTTCAGTACATAGACGGATGATAGAGAATCTTTCAACAAGGTTTATCAATTACTTTGCAAGTTTATAAATTACATTCCTTTGTTAACCCAACAACTGATTCAGTTTTCACTTAATTGAACGGCACACAATCAAATGTTTTGTCCGTTTTCTGGATGGAATACCAGACAGCTCGCCTGGTATTCAACACCGAAAAGGTCAGTGTTCCTGAGGAAAAGCATCATTATCTATTGACTATTGACTAAAGTGAATTTTTTGATTTGATTGGTTGATAGATACGTGGTATGAGACCATATTCATTGAAACCCACGATACGTCCGCCCAGCCACTGACAAATTCCCCATACCCAGTGGAAGCCTCGTTCCGAAATCTACAAATTGTCCATACCCTGTAGAAGACGCGTCATTCCAGTTTTACAGTGTACATGTATTATATTTTAATTTTTTATCTCCAAAATATAGCTCTTGACCCCTTATTGGAATGAGCTTGTCGAGTACACTCCAATGTGGGATTCATAAGCTATATTTCTGAGACAAAAAAGAAAAAAAGAAATTGAATAATTTTTTTATACTAGTCATATCGGCATATTTTCACAAAAACTCTTTTGTACAAAAATTCCACAAAAACCAGTGTGGCTCAACAATGGAAGATAAAAGATCTCATGCTGTGTGTGTTCACACATGAAATATATTGTACTTCTAAAACGGAAAGTCAACAGATAAATTCGTTACCCCCGTGTCTGATCACGTGGTATGGGTTTTTACCTACCCGAAGCCAGCCGTATCCCATTCGGTCGAATGGGATACGGCTGGCGTCGGGTAGGTAAAAACCCGTACCACGTAATCAGACACGGGGTAACTAATATTCCCTTGAGGGGAGGCATCACACATCTGGCCCCAAGGACGTAGCTAGAGGAACGGTATCCCTCCCCGTAATGATCGCTTAAAACTTCAAAAGTTGGAAATTCGGTGATGTAATTCCGAAAGTTGGAAATTCAATAATATCAATTTAGTTTGCTCTTGTAATTTTTTTTTTTTTTTTTGGGGGGGGGGGGGGGAGGGGGGGGGGGGGGGTCAGAGTCAAAGTGATTTTCAACTTTTCGATTAAATACTCCGACTTTTCGAATCAGCTGACAAAATGTTTCAAAATTCCGACCGGTCTGGTTTTTCGAATTCATCGTCCCGTTCGCCTTACACTGACTAGGCTACACGAGGGCAATAGACGGGCAGCTATTCAGCCAATACCCACTCCATCCAACTGACTGGCAGTCAGTTGGAAGGAGTAGGTACTGGCTGTCAGTCTATAGTCCTTATGTAGGCAGTCAGTGTAAGGGAAAACTCATGGACCTACTTGAGAAATAGGGATTCTCTTGTGTATCCACCGTTGGGTAGAGGACTGATTATTAAGGTTAACCCTTTACCCAACGTAACGGTCAAAACCGGCCAGCGCTATTCTCAAAAATCGCCAATTAATTTTCACTATTTTTTTCATTTTTTGTCTCAAAAACATAGGTTATGACCCCTCGTTGGAACGAACTCGTCGAGCTCGTTCCAACGAGGGGTCATAACCTATGTTTTTGAGACAAAAAATGAAAAAAATTAGTTATTCAAGATTTTTTTTGCAAGTGTCGTCTGCTTTTCACGTTAGGTAAAGGGTTAAGGCCAGAACGAATTACAAATTAAAGCAACCTGGAAAATGGTTTCCTATTCCTAAAACACTCTTTTGGGTTAACAGTTTTTCTGATTTTTTAACAAGACAGCAGCAAAGTAATGTGCTCATCATCATTGTTTGTTTATGTGGGATTAACAGCACTTTCAACAGCTATTATTCCTTCGTGTAAGACAGTTTTACGGGTGGAGGAAGCCGGAGTATCCCGAGAGAACCACCGAGCAGCGGCGAACAACGGTCAGACTCTCCAACTTACTAACTCAGCACAGGCAGCTAGCAGCGGTTGAAGGCAAGTGCATCAACGATGTTCGGTGCGCCCCCATCCCCCCCCCTCCCCCCCCTCCCCCCCCCCCCCCACCGTGCTCACATGTGGGTAACCGGGATTAATAGTCTTGCCCAAGGACAGTAGTAATAAGAATAATACAAAAAAAACTTGGGATATACTCCGACACTTAATTCGCGGATCAAAATCAAGAAGTCAGCTACCAACCACATTCAAATACAAAGACGGAATTATACACGTGTCCGAGAATATCGCAAACGAGTTCAACAACTTCTTCGTCAAAGTAGGTCGAAGGATTAACGATGAGATCCCAACACAAAGCGACTCACATTTTAGATCTTATTTGACAGGAAATTTCCCAAATTGTTTCTTCTCCTCACCAACAACGGAAGAAGAAATAATAGATATGACAACTAAGATTAAGAGTAAGAACACTTTTGATGCTCAAGGTCTTTCCACGCGATTATTAACCCTTTACCCAACGCAGAGAATATCAAAATTTATTATTTTAATTACTATTTTTTAAACTTTTTCAAAAATTGTCAACAAAACCATATCATGTGACCCCTCATTGGAACGAGCTCATCGAGCTCGTTCCAATGAGGGGTCATATGATATGGTTTTGTTGAAATATTATAAAAAAAAGTATTTTTTTCAACTGCTCAATTTGCAAATTACGCGGGCGAGTGTGGGCGATTCGTTAGGTAAAGGGTTAAAGGGAACTATACTTTATGTTGCAGCCCCACTGAACCATATTTTCAACCTTTCCTTCTCAACTGTTATGTTCCCGGACAACATGAAAATATCAAGAGTAGTTCCTGTATTTAAAAATGGTGATCCACAACAATTCAACAATTACCGACCGATCAGCATCTTACCTGTATTTTCAAAGCTGCCAGAGAAACTAATGGCTAAACGATTAATTAGCTTTCTCGACACGTACGGAATTCTGAGTAAGAACCAATATGGATTTAGAAAAAAGCATACAACCATTCATCCCATTATACAGCTACTAAAATTTGTAGCTGAAGAAAACGATAAACTGACAAAGGATTCAACGCTAACAATATTTATTGATTTGTCGAAAGCCTTTGATTCGATTAGTCATGATATTCTTCTGACCAAAATGCAATTCTACGGAATCCGGGGAGTAGGATATTCTTGGTTTGAGAGTTACCTAGATAACAGACAGCAATATGTCAGCTACCAGTCAAGTGTGTCTTCCCTTTACAAAACAACATGTGGGGTGCCCCAGGGGCCTGTACTTGGACCTATACTATTCTTAATTTATGTTAATGATATTAATGCTGCCTCGGAGCTGAATATTCTTTCTTTTGCTGATGACACAACTGCTTAGACGGCTGCACATGATATGAAATTACTAGAAACACAGTCAAACAAGGAAATGGCTAATCTATACAAATGGCGCTGTAGCAACAAACTTAAAATAAATGCCAATAAAAGTAAATAGATGCTTCTCCACCCTCACGGTAATGATCATAAATCAAATCGAATACGATTGAAACTAAATGGACTAGATTTAAATTGTTGTGGAAATCGATATAATGAAAAATCAGTGAAATTCCTTGGTGCTATCATTGTCGAGAACTTATCCTTCAAACACCACATCGAATTGGTATGCAAGAAAATTTCCAGCGCCATTACTGCTTAAATAAATTGAAGAGAACACTAACAGTAAGCGCCCTAAAGTTCTTATACTATGCCCTGATACAATGTCACCTCATTTATGGAATAGAGATATGGGGAAATGCGGCTAGTACAAGCCATAGTAATGCCCTACAAAAAAGGCAATTAGGATAATAAACCGAAAAGAATACAACAGTCATACTGACCACTCCCCCCCCCCCCCCCCCCCCTTTTAAAAAGAATAGTATATTGAAATTTCCCGACCAATTCAAATTATCGGCTCTCACCTTTGTACATGACTGGCACACTAATAAATTACCTGTATCTTTTGAGAATTACTCCCACAGACTTGAAACAAACACGAGACAAAACGGCCAATTACGCGCGAACAAATCGAGGACAACCTTCTCCTCCAACTTACCTGTCCAATTGCTAACACTTCGGTGGAACAATCTCGAAAGAAATGTCAATGCTATTACTGAAAGGAATAAATTCAGAGCACAATTAATTAAAGGATATCTGGAATCGTACTCGTCAACGGTACATTGTTACAGAATTGAATGCCCGGATTGCTAACCTTCAACCTGTTAGGCAATACAATGGATATAGAAACACTGGGAGGAGGGTGGGGGTGGGGGGGGGGGGGGTTACTGTTGATATACCCATGGAACTGGTTCTCTGCTTCCGTCCCAGCCCTTGGCACCTAGATCACTTATAGAGTCTCAGGCGTGATTATTACCCGTGAAGCCTCTAACATTATACTGCGTTTTGGACATGGAATGGAAGTTTACGATGTGATAATCGTACATTCTTTTCCACGGGCCAAAGCGTAGCATGTGTCAGCTTAATAGACAGACCGCCTCGGGATGCTGCCCTGGAGGGGGCTAGGATCCACTGTGACCCCCGGAGTGGGGTCGCTTACTATTCTTGTATTGGAGCTCCTGAATCCTGTTAATCCACCACAAACTCCTGTTAACATTCATTGATAATTCACTCTTATTTGAAAAGAAATCTGGACCACGGCGTACTATAATATTGTATCGCGGCGCTTTGCATCATAAATTGTTTTTTGTGTTTTTTTTTGTTTTTTTCGTTTCTTGTTTTCTTTTTGTTTTGTTTTTTTTTTGTGGGGATGGCAGGAAGACTGCCAATGGCTATGTCATCTCCAAGCAATATACTCACATATTATAATGTATTTATTTTATCCACAATAGAATTGTAAACACGTTGTATATTACTGAATAAACAATCATCAAACAATCATCATCAGTAGTGTTGGGCGGCACTATGGCGCCGTATGGGAAATTACCCTTTACCTATCAGAAGGAAGGACTATGGCGCCGCATTACAATTTACTATAGGAATTTTTTTTCAATAGTAAATTCCCATACGGCGCCATAGTGAACCCCCTCCCCCGGGTATAGGGAAATTAACATAGGAGTTTTTTTTCTATAGTAATTTCCCATATGGCGCCATAGTGCCGCCCTACACTACGAAGGACACAGCCCAGTTATCGATCGAACAATGGACCTTTTGGTTAAAGCCCAATTCTCTAACCACTGCGCTCCCCAGTTTTCATCGTTAGTGTAAAGATCGAAATTGGCAGCTGGCATAGTGGGGGATCGTACCCACGTCGAGATTGTTTCCTTAGCCACCATCAACCTGTCAGAGGCCGATTGCATGTGGGTGGTTGAGTGTTGTTTTGCTACATGGTTGTTGCCGAAGGAGAAAACTCTCGGCGTGGGTTCTACCCCCGTCCCCATGCCAGTTGCGATAAAATTCAGCGTCCTTTCTTGATAAAGAGAAGTTCTCGCAGATTTTTCGTGAAGTGCAGTGTGTAGAATTTAGTGAATGCATCATTCTGAAATTACGTCAGTTATTTTTACAAACTGAATAAACCGATAATATGCTGTTGTGTTGCACACTGTTGGAAAAGGCTCAAGAATCATCACTGCATTACTTTGCGAAACTGAAAGAATATTCTGTTTAAAATCACTGTGAAGCTGATCCAAATTCCAGCCGAGTCAACGAATGTATAACAAATGTAGATTATCAATTTACCAAACGAATAGGGCGCATCCGCCCGCCAATCAAATTTACAAATTATGCAATAAAAAATTTTTTCAACAAAATCATATCACGTGACCACCCATTGGAACAAACTCGACTAGCTCGTTTCAATGTGGGGTCGCATGATATGGTTTTATTGATTTTTTTCAGTTCAAAATAAAGTAAATAATAATTAAAATAACAAATATGGATATCGTGTGTGTTATTATTATTTATTTATTGGTGTTTAAGGTCATATATTTCTGCACAATGGCTAATCATGACCATGACAGTTTTATGGGTGGAGGAAGCCGCAGTACCCGGAGAGAACCACCGAGCAACTGTTAGCTCACCAACATACTAACTTCACACAAGTAGGGTTAGCATTGGTTGAAGACATGTGCACCATCGTCCTGCAGTACGCCTTAGTACACAACGTCATCGTGCCCCCATGTAGGTAATGGGGGTGAAATATCTTGCCCAAGGACACAACGCGGTTACCGCAGATGGCATTCGAACCGAGGACCATTAAGCTTGCAGCCTGCACCTCTACCTGCTGAGCCACCGCTCCCATTTCGTGTGCGTTGTTAACCCTTTACCTAACCTGAAAGCAGACGACACTTGCAAAAATAATTCTTCAATAACTAATGTTTTTCATTTTTTTGTCTTAAAAACATAGGTTATGACCCCTCGTTGGAACGAGCTCGACGAGCTTGTTCCAACGAGGGGTCATAACCTATGTTTTTGAGACAAAAAAAGAAAAAAATAATGAAAATTAATTGGCGATTTTTGAGAATAGCGCTGGCCGGTTTTGTCCGTTACGTTAGGTAAAGGGTTAAATGGCTAATTGAATTCTTTTGCTATTTATCTTAAGTTTAGTAATATATGTGAATAGAAAGGGTGCACAGTGGCTCATTGGTTATTTATTTATTTATATATTTATTGAGGTTTAACGACACTTTCGACTGCCAGGGTCACCTCGTGTCGGGCAGTTTTACAGGTGCAGGAAGCCGGAGTACCCGGAGACAACCACCGAGCAACGTCGATCAACTGTCAGACTCTCCAACGTACTAACCCCTCATCAGCAGGGTTAGCATTGGTTGTAGACAAGTGCACCATCGACGTGCACCATCGACATTTGGTTTACAACATGTCACAAGTCCTATCATTACCTCTGGACACACATTACAACTTATCATCACAAGATGCACTGACTTTCAGCTAACTGAGCCATTAACCCAGATCAGACTATCCATTCATTTGTCCAGTGTACACTAGGTGTTAACCCGTTACCTAACCTGAAAAGCAGACGACACTTGCAAAAATAATTCTTGAATAACTAATTTTTTTCATTTTTTTGTCTTAAAAACATAGGTTATGACCCCTCGTTGGAACGAGCTCGTTCCAACTAGGGGTCATAACCTATGTTTTTGAGACAAAAAATGAAAAAAATAATGAAAATTAATTGGCGATTTTTGAGAATAGCGCTGGCCGGTTTTGCCCGTTACGTTAGGAAAAGGGTTAAAAAACCATCACTGACGCGTAAAGAAGTAACATTTCGAAAAACTCAATCAAATTGACATTAACAAGCTTAAATATGACATCGGAAAATTAGATTTATGAAACTCTGTTCTTGAAATTGCTATCACTTAGGTGTTCCGAAAGGGGGTAGAGGAGGGAAAGCAAATTCATACGTTGTTGCAATGATGGAGATCTTGGCAAAACTGACGCTATCGATACTGTGACGTCATCTTTCCGCGTCACAACAAAGGTCTATATGTGCATGTTTTTCTCTGCGTACATCTCCCTGTAAACTTGACGCAGTGCTGAGGTCAGTGAAACAAAGTAAATTAATTATTCCTGCGTCCTGATGCATATTGGTGAATTAACCGGACTACTTTTACCCCAACACTGCCACATGCACATCGTAGTCAATAAAAGACTTCAATTATTGGGTCCATAAAAGAAATAAACACTGGTGTTTATTTCTCATTTATTATTCGGCCAAGTATACCCTGGTTTACCAACCAACTGATAACTCTGAAAGCTAATCGTCGAAAGCAAGAGCGGAAAAGATCTAAATCTTACAAAGAGGAAACAGCATATCAGACTATTCGTAACCGGATCTCCTACAAACTAAAAGATGCCAGAAAATTATTCTACACCACATGTGTTGAAGTTTGTAATGGTGACAGTAAAAAACTGTTTAATGTTGTTGAAGATCTGTGTTCAGAAAAACAACGTGTGTATTACCACCACACGATGATCCATCGAAGTTTGCTGATCAATTTGGCGAGTTCTTCATTAACTGGTCGAGTGCTAATTTATTTTTGGTCATCAAAATTTGTCGACATGTCTTTGCCTTGTTAGAATTTATGGGAGAGTGCCCATTGGCACTCTCCCAAAAATTGTAACAAGGCAAATCTTTAAAGACTAAATAGTTTCACTTCAAGGATAATATGAAATACATCCACTGAATATGAAGCCTTTAACCCTTTACCCAACGCATATGATATCAAAATTTACCATTTTAAATATCATTTTTTCAATTTTTTCAAAAAATTTCAACAAAACCATATCATGTGACGCCTCGTTGGAACGAGCTCGACGAGCTCGTTCCAATGAGGGGTCACATGATATGGTTTTGTTGAAATTTTTTGAAAAAATAATACTTTTTCAACTGCTGAATTTGCATATTACGCGGGCGGATGCGGGCGATTCGTTAGGTAAAGGGTTAACATGGGTTAACTGCACTTCAGATTGAAGCCCAAATTTGGGCTTCCAGCACTCTACCAGTTAAAAAATAAAATTAATTCAAGAAAAAATTCACTACATGAAGGCAGACAAAATTGATATCAAACAGAGACCATCAGAAAAAGAACTTTCAACTTTTCGACCTTTAGAAATCCATGAGGTTACCAAATTAATAAAATAATCCTCAAATGTCTTATGTCAACTCGCACCCAACGCCAACATCTATTATCAAATCATGTGTAGACTCTTTGGCTCCTGTAATCACGAAAATGATCAACATGTCTCTTATAGAAGGATATGTGCCTGATGTGTGGAACCCTCTTCTGACGAAATGAAGAAACAAGGGGCAGAACTTGTGTTTAAAAACTTCTGGCCAGTGAGTAACTTACCATTCGTTTCTAAACTGTGTGATAAAGCTGCCACTGACCACCTAATGTTACATAGTGATATTCATGCTCCATTACCGGCCAACACATCTGGATTCGGAAAAATTCACTCAACTGAAACGACATTACTCAAGGTTCACAATGACATCCTGCTTAATATGGAGTCTGGAAGGGTAACCTTGCTAGTTCTTTTAGACCTTAGTGTTGCCTTTGACACTGTTTGTCATAAAACTCTGCTAGAGACAATAAACTTTGATTTTGGACTTAATGGTGTAGCCGCTAGCAGGTTATCATCAAACCTGAAGATCAGACAGAAACGTGTGTCAATGTCAAAAAGATTTCCATCTGATATGTGGAGTCCAACAGGGCAGTTACCTTGATTCTGTTCTGTTTCTATTATATATTTAAAAAATGTTCGCCATCATTGAATCGCACCTGCCTGACGACCAGGGATCAAACTAAAGCTCAGCAAATTATTGAGTGTATTTCGAACATTAGCACTTGGATCATTTCAAACAAATTAATGATAAATGATGATGAGACTGAATTCATAATAATTGGTTCACTTCAGCAACTCACTAAAATTGACGTCTGCTCAGTGAAGGTTGGGGATTCCACCATCACGGCAAGTGACAGTGTACGTAATCTTGTTGCCTTCTTGGTCTATGGACAAACATGTTACAAATTTTCGTGAATCGGAACAAATTTTAACCCTTTACCTAACGAATCGCCCGCATCCGCCAGCATCCGCCCGCGTAATATGCAGATTGAGCAGTTGAAAAAAATAAATTTTTCAAAATATTTCAACAAATCCATATCATGTGACGCCTCATTGGAACGAGCTCAATGAGCTCGTTCCAACGAGGGGTCACAAGATATGGTTTTGTTGAAATATTTTGAAAAATTAAAAAAAATGATATTTAAAATAATAAATTTTGATATCGTCTGCGTTGGGTAAAGGGTTAAGGCCTGTAATAATATTGTGTTTTTAAAACCTTAACCCACTGTTGAAAGTATCCTCCAATAAGATCGAAATATGATAAAAAAGATACCACCTCTTACTATTTGTCAGAATGATAATGTCACTGTTTTCTAATTTTTGTAAAATTAACAAAAACAAAGGAAATTGCAACAAAGTTTATAGACTTCGTATGAGGTCATCGTGGTTGATGTGTTAACGCAGGTTTCTGTCTGATTCGTCGTTGCTCGGTGGTTCTCTCCGGGTACTCCGGCTTCCTCCACCCGTAAAACTGTCATGGTCACGATTAGCCATTGTGCATAAATATGTGACCTTAAACGCCAATAAATAAATAAACAAATTCTATCTGATAACTAATTGTCTTTTCAAACTGAAATTGGAATTCCATTTCCAAACTGGCATAACAACCGTTACTTATTCCTAAATTCTTATTCAACATTTGTTATCAACCGATTCCATCGGTTGATAACGAATGTCGAATAAGGAACTGGGAATAAATAACGGTTGTCACGCCCCCATTTCCCCATGAAGATTGAATACCCTACACATGTCATGTGCGTGTAGACAGTGCACGAAAACATCATGAAAATCAAGGGATACCTGCTTTCCATGACTGTCACGAAAAGTCTGCCTGTCAAGAGAGCTAACGTAAACACTGGGGACCAGCTCAATACATTCCTCAATCATATCCACCAAAAATATCGCAAATATGTCACAAGCGAATTTCACACTGATGTGTCAAATATTTGGTGCTTAGCAAACTTTTAGTAGTATATAATCACAGTGAAGTGTTTGGGGAGAACTGGTATTATTTTCAACTTTGCACCAAATAATTCCATTCATCAATTCACAATTTTATGAACCTTTCACGGATGGAACACACTCAATTTTTAACAGTTAACCTTTAACCCTAATGGTCTATTCCGTGCCAGTTTGGATCCATCAACTGGTAGATTCTATATTTGTTACTTTGGAGCTGCACGTTGAAAATCTTGAATGGTCTGCCACAAAAATTCACTAAGAAACTATCTACTTTGTGAATAGACCTTATCAGAATTCCCCATGGGCATACGCCACATTTGTTTCCAAGTAACAAACACGTATGGGCGAAGTAGGGAGTCAGCGATGGCGCTTACCGCCAATCGCTACATATGTCACTCACTTCCTTCCGTACAACGTAACTATGGCACAGGTTTTGACAATACTTTTTGTATCAATGCATTTCGAACATTGAATTCTCGAAATTGTAGCTCAGTTACGCTTTGCAAAGCAATGAAGATACGCAAGTCGATTCCGACTGTACCCAGTCACATTTTAATCTGCTCTTAACCTGAAGTTTTGTTTTCAACTCGGATTTACAATAGTATTAACCCACTGAACACTCGTGAGTAGTATGTCTCAAACGTTTCGCCTCTAGTTTGGATGTCCCCGGTGGATGACCCCGGAAGTGACGTCATGTCACGTGACCCAGGGGCGTCATGTTGTGTCGCCATGGTAACCCGCGTGAGCGGCCATATTGTGACGTCTTCCCCCATAGTGATACGTGATGTTAGTACGCATGCCCAGCGCGTCTTTTTAGGGTGATACGTGTTTCCGTCGTCCATTTTGTATAATGGAGGCCGCCATCTTTGTTTCTGCCTGTCTGCCTGCCTGTGGGCACTCTCCAATAATTTGTAATGAAAGAAATATTTGACGAACAAATTCAGACCAGCAAAAATAATCTAGCCCTCAACCAGTTAACATAATTACCAAACTTCCACTCTTATTTCTTGAATAACACAATTTTTAAAAAATCCGTTCATAAATACCACGAAATGAAAGAACTGTTGACATTGGTTTTGTAGAGGTTGTACCTCACAACAGTGAGAATAAATGTCCGGAAAAAAATATTCTTTAAAAGTGAGTTTATTAAATATTGAGGGGGAACGGTGGCTCCGTGATGGACTTCAAACCACTTCAAGGTCCACGATTCGATCCCCACCAGGGGAAACTGCGTTGTGTCCTTGGGCAAAGCTCTCAATACCGACGACTGCGCAAGTCATACGGGCACGTGGATGGTGCATTTGTCTTCAACCAATGCTAACCCTGCTTGTGCGGAGTTAGTACGTTTGGGAGTCTGGCAGTTGCTTTCCGCTGCTCGGTGATTCTCTCCGGATACACCGGCTTCCTCCACCCGTAAAACTGTCAGACACGATCTGAACATGGCTGTCGAAACTGTTGTTAAACCCCAATGAAAAATTAAATATTTCCATCTTAAAATTCTTTTTGAGACGCCAGCATATGTTATATATGGTATGGAATGTAATGGCACTTAGAGAACCTCACAAAATATAATTATTTATTTATTTATTGGTGTTTAAGGTCACATACTTATGCACAATGGCTAATCGTGACAGTGACAGTTTTACGGGTGGAGGAAGGCGGAGTACACGGAGAGACCCAAAAGCATCGACGAGCAACTGTCAGCTCCTCAACATTCTAACTCTGTTCAAACTCCGCTCAAGCAGGGTTACAGTGGTGGAAGACGTGTACCATCGATGTGCAGTACGCCTTAGTACACGGTGTCATCGTGCCTCCATGTAGGCAACCGGCATAACGTGCCTTGCCCAAGGACACAACGCGGGTCGTCCCGGACGGGGATCGAACTCGGGACCTCTAGCATAGAAGTCCAACAGTCTACCACAGAAACACCGCGCACGCCATAAAATATAATTAGAAAAAAATCGCGACATCGACGCCGTAGCTGCGACGGGTGGTGCAATCTCACAAAATTCTAAGTCCATCAAGGGCCATAACTCCAAGAAAAATATTTGGAACAACACATGCATTGAACAGTGGCTAGACATCAATAAGATACACTTACATTCCAAATATAAAGTCATTCCATCAAGTATTCCAAAAGTTATTGAGTTTTGAAACTCGTTGGTCACATACAGACCGACAGACCGACCGACCGACAGACCGACAGACAGACCGACAGACCGACATTGCCACTTATAGAGCTGCTAGTCACAGCTAAAAATTGTATAGGACGATTTTCGTCATATTGCGTCTGTTCACATTCCCCTTAAATCTATCCAGAAAATTGAGCACAGAATATGGATTCGCGTGATAATGTTTTTGCTATTCTACGTGGATTCCAATGAGTCTTAAAATTGATTTTATATCCTGGCAAGAAGTTTGTTTATTGGTCTTCATTTCTTAACTCATCAGCCGATTTAAATAACACTGTTTTCAAGGTCAAAAACAAACATTAACTTTAAATTGCATGTCACTTAAAAGTATTTCTTTACTTCTGTCATTGCGTGGGATTCATCTCTAATAGCCATAGAAGTAATTTTCAAGACGGCTACCAAATAAAACAGGTATTGTGTTTTGAATTTAGTCTCTGTATTGACTGATTAACTCCTTGCATACTGCTGGCCAGTATTCCCGTCCAGGGGCAATTACTATAAACTTTTACAGTTGTATTTTCCAGAATTGTATTTTTTTATCTATGGCAAAAAATCACTGGAATAAATCAATAGCATTTAAAAAGACGTGGCAATTTACCGGTAGGTAAATTGCCACGTCTTTTTAAATGCAACTGATTTATTCCAGTGATTTATAGCCGCATGTCGAGAAAACAATTTTGGAAAATACAACTAACTGTAAAAGTTTTATAGGAATGGCCCCAGGACAGGTTTTCTCTTGCCATTGAAATAAATATAACTATAGCCCCGCAAACAAAGTTGGGGTGGGGGTATATAGGAATCACCCCGTCCGTCCGTCCGTCCGTCCGTCCGTCCGTCCGTCCGTCCGTCCGTCCGTCCCGTCCGTCCGTCCGTCCGTCCGTCCGTCCGTCCGTCCGTCCGTCCGTCCGTCCGCCCGTCTGTCCATCCTTATAAGCGCAACTCCTCCTAAACCGTTTGAAGAATTTTCATGAAACTTTACACAATGGAAGAACTCCATATGAAGATGCGCATGAAGCAATATAATTCCGTTCCGACATTTCCAAGTGGAGATAATCTAACTTATACATTTCAATTGCTACATCATATGGTTGTGTCCTCGTAAACGCAACTGCGCGGGGGGGGGGGGGGGGGGGGGGGGGTTGGGGGTATCACTTTGTGAGCTTGCTCACAGTACCTCTAGTTTCAGCACATTTAATCAAATGTACTCCAGTAAATTGAACAGATTTTTTCACCAATGATTCCTTGAGTTAAATTTAAGTGAATTGTTCAATCAAATCTAGTCATGGTTGCTTCACAGCCGCCATGACTAAATTTGATGAAAAATATCTTGAAAATACTCAGTAGGTAGCGATAAGTTTTGTTGCACACTTTTAAAAAGAGCTCAGTGAGCACTGTCCAACAGCATGTCACATACCAGAATTTCACAAGCAAAGAGAACATGCACTCATACAATACTGACTGAAACATAAATAATTGCAGTGAAATTTTAGGAAGGTTTTGGTGCATGGAAAAAATACATCAGAAGAGGTTATTACAGGAGTTCGATGGGTAAATGAACATTGCAGACTTTAATCTCACCCATCAATATCTTGCAGATAACACAGAGGAAAGTGACCCAGTTTCCAAACATTTTGAGTGAAAATACTTATATTTAGTGGAGTTTAAGGTCACCTCTCAGTACCGATCCTCGGTTGTGAAAGTTCTTGAAGTGTCCGAACACTGTCTGTCCACATCAATTGTACGACCGATGCAGCCACAGCGTAACATCATATTGTGTAGAGACGTAAAATGGCTGTGCCCTGTGCGGAAAGAGACACTCTCCGTGCAGGCTAAAAATCCCTCTGTATTAATCAAGAAGAGCGACGTTTGCGGCTAGGGTGGGGGTGGGGGTGGCATTCACGGTCAGAGACACCAGAAGCACGGGTGCAGAGGGGGCAGCTGTCCTCCCTGTATCGGACCACGGGGGAGAGAGGGGCAGACAATGCCCTGCCAAGCTTCGTCACTCAATATTTTCAATGATTTATTCTCGAAGTAAAGCTAAAATACCCCCTCCCCCAAATCCGTTCCGGGAGCTTTCAAAAATCAATGGGGGAGTTTGGGAGGAGGGTCCCCACCCCGATGGGAGGAAAACCTCCTCTCAAATTCCCCATCTCGGGCCTTTGAGAGAGGCATGCTTCGGCATGGCGGGACTGCTAGTGGCAGTAAATGCCCTGTTTCTGGGGTTTGCTCCCCTGCCCTGAAAGGCTTCCAGGGACGTGGCGACAGGATGGGCGTGGTGGTGTGTCACCCCCCCCCCCCAATCCTGACCAAAATTTCCTATAGTTGGAAATGCGGAAGGTAAGTTATGAGTAGTTGGAAATTCCATCCATCTGGATTTTAGAGCTTCTTTGGTGATGCTGATGTCTCCTTTACTTCCCAAATTTCAACTCGGGTTTAAATCGGCAAAAATTCCAACTGTTTCTATTTACAACTACTGTGTATGCAATATTGAGCTTCATAAGTATGAATGATATAAACCGGTGCGAGATTTCTATAGTACGTTTACTTATCGTAATAAATAAAATCCTCGAAATGCACTTCAAGAAAGTCACATCGTGTAAAATTGTTATCCCGAGTTAATTCCATCATTCACAGTTACAAAATGATGAAACATCGAAATTTGATCATTCCTGCATAAGATCTCATTTAATGTTAGGACAGTGTGAATTGCTCAATGTTCTCAGCTTGATCATTAGTTTAGCACATATTCAATTCCCAGAATAATAACAAATAATAATAACCTGATAATTCTATCATAATTGTGTTGGCATCTCAGGAACTAGAATCAATTTTATGCCCCCTTTCATGGTTTCATTTTCAAATTTTTTCTCGGTCCCTACCCCTAGTTGGAAATTCACTACCCTACCCCTCCCCAATCGGAAACATCTAGCCACGTCCCTGGGTGCTTTCGGTGCTCCCGTCCTTGGTCACAAATAGCCATTGTGCAGGAATATGTTACCTTAAACACCAATAAATAAATATTGGGGGCCATCCCACATACATCCCTGACTTATCTCGTCATGAAAATCAACTTTCGATACAGGTATCTCCCCTGAAATCAATCGACGCAGGAGGAAGATCCAATTTAGAAGCAGGTAATTGTTGAGAAAACACCCATAACATCAGTATAAAATAAAGCCATGTTTTGTTTTGATACTTTGGTCTCGTTTCCTATTAAAAGGTCATTTCCGAGGTTATTGGATATCCTCAGCCAAATGGCTATTTTGGGCTATAGTTTTAGTTTATGGTGGTGTGGATTTAGTAAATAATTCTCATTAATGGTGATATGATCAAAATAATCTGTTGATGGTCTTGATTCAAACTGTGTATTGTCAAGTGCATTTCAATTGGGGGTCAAGGTCACATGGAAGTGTTAAATGACTAACCCATACCTGTTTGGGACATGACAATTTGCAGTTTACAAATGGGACAATTTTTGTGTAAAATTGCTTTGAGAAAGCCTTCTGAAAAAATGAATAAGAAACCCATATGTTTTTTATTTGTCAGAATGATCATGTTATGCTGTAAAATCCTCAGTGGAGGAATGAGGAATTCCTATAACACAGTTTTATCACTATCGATGTACGAAAATTGGAGATTTATCCCCAAAATGAGAAAATTTTGACCATTTTGAGCCATTTTTTTTAACCATCAACTGTGTCATTCGGCTGAGTGTATTTGAGTGAGATTGTAAGATTTTTGATGTGTACAGTTGTCTCCAGAAAGGGCCATTTTCAGACCTTCCAGAAACCATATACATTGTGAGTATTGTGAATAGGGGAGGTAATTTAAATGCGAAATATCCTCGGCCCTGTTAATCAGAAGCTGAACATTTCTTGAAAAGCCGACATTTTCACCTGAATAACTGTAACGAGACCTTTCAATAAACGACAAAAATGGGTAGCTCTCGGAGCTGTTTGTTGTTTCGTTTATTAAG
Organism: Pictodentalium vernedei; assembly: GCA_031216915.1. NCBI lineage: Eukaryota > Metazoa > Mollusca > Scaphopoda > Dentaliida > Dentaliidae > Pictodentalium > Pictodentalium vernedei. The sequence goes on along the minus strand of CM062288.1, from coordinate 196,327,342 downwards.
AGAAAACTTGTCTGTTTATGGCGAACTAATTAGAAGCAACTAGTTCACAGATAATCCGTCATTAACCTTTTACCCAACGTAACGGTCAAAACCGGCCAGCGCTATTCACAAAAATCGCAAATTAATTTTCAATAGTTTTGTCATTTTTTTGTCTCAAAAACATAGGTTATGACCCCTCTTTGGAACGAGCTCGACGAGCTCGTTCCAATGTGGGGTCATAACCTATGTTTTTGAGACAAAAAATTAAAAAAAATTAGTTATTCAAAAATTTTGTTTGCAAATGTCGTCTGCTTTTCATGTTAGGTAAAGGGTTAAGAATATCTATCAGTTTCATACCTTCTAGCACTAAGAGTCCACTTTGGGTCTTTGTTTAGCGGATGTGTTTTTATAGTATTTTGCAACTTTTTATTTTTCCCAGGAAAAAATAGCAAATATCACCTCCCACACTTTTATATTAATGAAAAGGACACTGTCTGTATTATATGTCACGATTCCCGCACTGTTCATATAATGAACAGAAAAAAGTTTACAGCACATCAAAAGATGGCGAAAACACCGTTTTCTTATTTTTAAAGGAGGTTTTAACCCTTTACCTAACATGAAAAGCAGACGACACTTGCCAAAAAAATTGTTGAATAACTATTATTTTCATTTTTTGTCTCAAAAACATAGGTTATGACCCCCTCATTGGAACGAGTTCGTTCCAAAGAGGGGTCATAACTTAGTTTTAGAGACAAAAAATGAAAAAAATAATGAAAATTTATTGGCGATTTTTGAGAATAGCGCTGGCCGGTTTTGTCCGTTACGTTAGGTAAAGGGTTATCAGAGACTGATAGTCAAACGTTCAAACTGTTTGGGAAAATAATGTGAAAAGCCAGCTTCTGGATTTTCTATTTTTTTAAATGCCGGAAGTTTGTGAAATGCGCCCATCGTTGGTTAAAATTCGCTAAACTTTCGAAAGTTCAGTTTTTATAAGAAATTCCCATTCGTTTAGTGTTAAATTTCCTGACAGCTTTAGGAAATTAAGGGGAGCTAACTTCTCCGTAAATCTCTTCCAATGACGAAAATTGTTAGCCATGCTTGTAGCATTGGATCATATTTATTTTATTTATTTATTGGTGTTTGACGACACTTTCGACAGCCAGGGTCACCAGTTTTACGAGTAGAGGAAGCCAGAGTACCCGAAGAGAATCACCAAGCAACGGCAAGCTACTGTCAGACTCTCAACGTACTAACGCCACACAAACACAAGCAGGGTTAACATTGGTTGAAGACAACTGTACCATCGACGTGCAGTACGCTTCAGCACACAGAACCACCGTGTCCACATACAGGCAATTGTGATGAAGTGTCTTGCCCAAGGACACAACGCAGTTATGGAGTGCCTTGCCCAAGGGCACAACGCAGTTATCCCTGGCGGGGATCGAACCATGGGCCTTTCAGTTTGAAGTCCAGTGTCGTAAGCACTGTGCCAAATCTCCCCCAGACACTGGATCAATGAGAAGCATTGATTTGAGTTGTATAACTTGAATACCAATATTTGTTTAATGAACTTAGAACAACAAACAAAACGCGTCCACGGCCAGAGGCGTCGCAGAGATGACAGATTGATGGAGTGTAAACATTTTTAGATCCGACTGTGATGGCTCAAGTCCCGACTAACTAATATTATTACCACTCAATCTACCACTTATTACCACTCAATCTATAAGTTACTAGTCGATTAACATAAGTTCGGAGGTCCGTAAAAACTCCATAATTTCAGTGACGTCATTCGACGGAGCCGGGCCGCGGGCGATAATGGTATAAATAGCCATTAACGGCCCACGGCCCGGCTATTTTTAGATTCCGTGGTAATAATAGTAATAACATGATTGTTGTCAGGCATCATGATTCATTAGCGGCCCTGCAACAATGATGAACAGCCCTTGGGCTTATTAACGGCCCTCGACTTCGTCTCAGATCTTTAATAAACCCTCGAGCTGTTCATCATTGCTGCAGGGCCGCTAATGAACCATAATGCCCTCCAAAATCATGTTATTGTTATATATATGTAATAGTTGGAGTATTAGTCAGTTGTACTGTATTTTAACCCTTTAATCAAGGTAACGACCAAAACCCACCAGCGCTACTCATAAAAATCCCCATATATTTCTCATTATTTTTTCATTTTTTGTCTCAGACATAGCTTATGACCCCTCATTGGAACGAGCTCACTGAGCTCGTTCCAATGGGAGGTCATAAGCTATGTTTTTGACTCAAAAACTGAAAAAAGTAGCTATTCACGAATTTTGTTTGCAAGTGTCGTCTGCCTTTCGAATGAACTGTTTTAGTTATTATTGCACCATAAACTGCTAAAACTGCTTCCTGCCAGTCAAAGGGGAGCTTACTGTCAGACAAAGGGGTTTCAATCAACAAAGGATTTGCGTATTGTTGCAACAGGCTGTTATCTGAAAATATAAACATTTTTCTCACCCACCAAACTTTCCCCAAAAAAACTTATCATAAAAAAACATATATACCTAACTTGAAAAGAAACGCTTGCATAATTTTGATAAAGTAAATGTGGGTACGTTTACTCTCAACAGAAGAAGAAAAAAAAAATGAACAAGAAAAGAATAAATGCATGAAAATAAAAAAAACAAACAAAAAAAAAAAACACACACAACATCATAAGAATAAACATTTTGTTTCTTATTTCTAAATTTCTGCAATAATTAATGAAAAATATTAATTTTCGTCTTGTTGGGATTCGGCTTGTTGGGATCGGTTTAATGGGATATTTTATCGATTCGGCTTGTTGGGATGACATCTTCGAGTGAGGTAAAGGGCTGAAAGGTCGTGACGCTATTTCTTATTTAATTAACACATGCTGTATACCGGTACTCCGTGCCGCCCCCACCCAAACAGCCAGCAATCAGGTACTACAGGTCTCCATTTGTTTGGCCGATCGTGTGTGAGAGTCCATGTCTAAAATCTAGTCTTTCAGGCAAGTACATAAATACTACCAAGAGTGCGGCCCTGCGATGCGTCGAGATTCGATTCGTTTTCGAATCTTAAGTACATATTCGGTTCGATTCGAAATCGGTTGTCCGATTACTTTTCTCTCGACATCTTTTTCATAGGAAAATAGCTTGGTATCAGTCAGCTTCATCGTCTCACAAAACGAAAAATTCAGATTGAGATCGTTCACAAATAATTCGAAATAAAAGACTGAATGTAATTTCCGTTACAATAACATAAATAACATCTGTACTTATGCCACCAGCCATGCTAATTCCAACATCACTAGTTCCTACCACTGGGGGCGCGGTGGCGTCGCGGTAACCGGTTCTCGTCAGATCACCGAAGTTAAGCAACGTCGAGCGCGGTTAGAAGTTGGATGGGTGACCATTTCAGCGACTGATTCGTGCTCCCGCGTTGTGTCTTTGGGCAAGGCACTTAACTCCGATTGCCTACACGGGGGCACGATGACGCTGTGTACTAAGGCGTATTGCACGTCGATGGTGCGCATGTCTTCAACCAATCTAATCCTGCCTGTGCCGCGATGCAGAGTTCAGAGTTACGATGTTGGAGAGCTGGCAGCTGCTCGTCGTTGCTCGGTGGTTCTCTCCGAGTACTCCGGCTTCCTCCACCCGTAAACCTGTCACCGACATGATATGACCCTGGCTGTTAATGTGTCGTTAAACCCTAATAAAAAAGTCCCTACCACTGTTAAATGCAAATTTAAGGTTTCCAAGCAATGTCGACGATGAACTATAATCCTTACATGGTAATATTCCAGCCACATCATCAAGGCATGCCTTCGACGAAGGCATGCCTTGATTATGTAGTTGGATTATTTTATCAGTCAGGACCCGAGCCATCACAGTCGGAACAAATCAGGTTTATTGCCTTCCAACCCCCATCGGTAATTTTCAAGACACTACTGATTCGATTCGATTTCTAATAACAGACATGATTCCATTCTAGATTCGATTCGAATCGAAAATGTGTGATTCGCAGAACCCTATCCAGGGCGAATATATTAGACTACAGTCCTGATGAAAATTTCCCGGCAGAAAAGATTATTGTGACGGGGGTGTCACCCCAGCTACCCAACACCATCCTTTATCGACTTCCTCATACCCAGCTTTCCACTTCAAGTGACTGGTTCAAGTGGACGGTTATCTCCCCTTACCGACTATCTGAACCCATCAGCTAATTGCGTCACAGATATCGGCCAAGGTGTGAGAAAAGTAATCAGATTTTACAGAATTTTGGACATCAAAAGAACAAAAGTCAAGGCTTGGAACTTATAGATATTTCAACCAGAGGTAGACACAAGATCATATTTTTCGAATTGATACGCTTCCCAGACATCTATCAAACTAAAAGGCGCACATAGATGACCAAAAGTCGAGGGAAACATTGTTTTTAAACATTTTTAGCATGATTGCACTGGGGAAACCAGTACATTCTGTAAGTGACGAAGGAACAAAACTCAGATGTTAAACTGGCACCTTTTACCAATCACAAAAATAAAAGAAAATTTATTGAACTTTCAGCTGCCATAATGTAACTTTTGAACATTTTATTTAATCTTCGGAATTGTAAAACTTTCCCATCTCCGTAATGCTAATTTTCAATCCCCAAAAACGACATTTTCAGGGGAGATTACGAGACCGTTTTTCCACCGATCTGAAGGTAAAAGCTGGCTATGCAGTAACTACAGCCATACCACAGTCACAGCAGAAATATACAGAGTCAAGTTAAACCAATAGTTTACAATTTGTTACTAACATTAGAGGTCTTGAACTTAACCGTTTACCTAACACAAACAGAAGATGTCCTCAATAATTATAAAATTTCTTTTTTTTTTTCCTCCAAAATATAGCCTCTGCCCTCTCATAAACCATTTTTTAGAAGCGAAAATTGGAAAAAATAAGCAAATTTGAAAGACGATTTTTGTGAATAGCACTATCGTACATGGCCATCACATTGTGTAAAGGATTCAAGGAATGGTTCTCTAAAGAGCCGGGGAGAGGGTCCCCAAAAACGACCCAGTTCTGGCTCCTGTGCCAAGTGTGCCCACCCTCCCGATCCCTGAACGAGAACCAGCAAGATAAGTTGCCCGTCGTCTTGGAATACAAGTTGCCACGCATGTGCTCTTTCCAAAATGTGTTCCAGTGTAACCTTATCAACATATTAGTTCTATACAACAGAACTGGTGGGTCAGACTATTAACCCTTTACCCAACGCAGACGATATCAAAGTTAATTATTTTAAATATCATTTTTTTAATTTTTCAAAAAATTTCATCAAAACCATATCATGTGACCCCTCGTTGGAACGAGCTCGACCAGCTCGTTCCAACGAGGGGTCACATGATATGGTTTTGTTGAAATTTTTTTAAAAATAATATTTTTTCAACAGCTGAATTTGCATATTACGCGGGCGGATGCGGGCGATTCGTTGGATAAAGGGTTAACGCATTTCAACTGAGAACCAGAACCATAAGTTAAATGTTAAGAAGGGGGCCGTATCGCGAATGGACCTCTGCCTTTGACCAACGATTGTAATTTTGGACCTGCATGATTCTTGAAGTGATAACTTTATTAGATTATGTTATCACTTCAAGAATTGTGCAGCCAAACGCTTCAAGCTCTAGGTCACTGGATACTCACTGATTAACTTCCAAAGTTGAAATTTGTTGCATTGAAACGTGATTTGTCATCCCCAAAGCCACCACAAGTCTCCATTTAATATGTGATTTCAAAATGTTTTTGGAGAGAACACCCCCCCCCCCCTCCCCCCTCTCTCCAACTCCTCATTATCTCTCGTGCCTTCGGCACTCGCGGCAGATGACTTCGGCATCTGCATCAGTATTCCAACACCTTTGAAACTGGGCCCGTCACAGAATTAACCCTGGGGCCCGAATTTCCTCTCCCCTGCCCTGGTTTTGGGGAACTATTATACCAATAATGACGAGTAATGTAGAACTTTTCTTTCCCTGTAAGCGACCACTGTACCACTTCTCACGTTTCTCTTGGGGTGAACTGTACTTATCCAGGATAGAATTGGACCTTTAGGTCATTAGACCTCTGTGGAAATCAAATTATCTTTACAGCTTCAAACCCATGCAATATCAAAATTTCATTATAGCACACTGCAGAAAGACCTCGAAGAAATATGAGATAAGACCATTACCAAATTAACTTTATAAAGCATGGCTGAGTGACTGTGCTCCCAGTGTTAACGAGATAAAATAATTTGTTTTGTTTTTTTAGGGGGGGGGGGGGGGTAATATGATGAAACATAAATAATTTATGGAGGCTAACATTCATTCAGCAATGACGCTGGTGATTTTGATCAATGCAGTCGCGTAGTCACGGAGGGAGGGGTACCTTATCCTCCCTACAATTTTCGCTGCCACCCACCCACCCACCCCCCCCCCCCCCACAAAACAAAACCCAAAACATTGGTCCAATGCAAGTGTCACATAACATAGAGTCACAAAATGGTCTTTAATATAGGGCGACACACGCTAAAATGACTCAGATACGCTGTTAGAGCACTGAATCTTTCAAAATTTTCATGGCGGAGGCCTAGTCCTAACTTGGAGTCTCCGGTCGTCACCCTTTTCCCAAAAGAGGGGGAGGGGGGGGGCGGAGGGGTCCAAGTTAGGACGAGATGAGATCCCCCGATCCATCCACCCTCTTCAGCGACCATCCAAATTTTGCCCCCCTCCCCCACAAAAAAAAACTGGCTTGGGCACCCCTATTATAGAGTCCTGGCTACACGCCTGGATCAGTTTAGTTTACCCCTTTATAAAATGAAATAATGGAATCTGTCTAAAGCCACACGCAGAAAATCGACATTCAGTTACAGAGGAACCCCGTTAACCCTTTACCTAAGAAAAAGGCAGACGACACTTGCAAACAGCATTTTTGAATAAGTAATGTTTTTCATTTTTTGTGTCAAAAATATATCTTATGACTCATCATTGGAACGAGCTCGTTCCAATAAGGAGTCATAAGGTATTTTGTGGAACAAAAAAATGAAAAAATAAAATTGGATGGTGATTTTTGTGAATAGTGCTGGCCTGTTTTCGCTGTTGCGTTGGGTAAAGGGTTAATAGATTTGGCACTTGGCAAGTAAGAATTATTCAACGAGGGATGGGGCTGTGTCAGGATGCACAATATTTCTAAATGGATCAAGAGCACCGATGGGAATCGCATAATACGCCCATGGAGAGCTGTTCAAATTGTACATTTTATGATATTTTTGTTGTGTTTTTAGAGTTGAGAAACACCTTTGCTTCAATTCTATGAAATCAACAGCAATAACTCCACATTACTCTCTGTATTTTGTGTTCATAGCGCCAGTATCAACAACAGGTAATCATTTTGTGGAAATAAAATAAGAATTTCTGAATCAGAAAGTGGAATAACCGCATCAGCAGTATCTGAATTTCAATCTGTGTTTTCTTCAAATCCATTAACATCTCAGCTGGTTTTGTCCATATACTTGAGAAATATTTTATTTGGAAACCAAGAGCTAGTAAATAGGCGGATGGATAGATGGATGGATGGGCAGATGGACAAATCCATTGTATAATATGTTCCGTTGTTCAAATGGGCGTAGTTGCATTGAATTTTAAAGCAGTTATTGTCCAGAAACGTAAAATATATTAAGTTCTATGTAAATAAAGGGCAATAACTCCAAAAAAAGTATTTCGAATAAATCGTCGTCTGAGTGCTAGAATGTTCTATGTCCCCTAAGGGACATAGAACATTCTAGCACTCAGGCGACGAAATGTCAATGTCAAAGTATTTCGAATATATACCAAATTCAGATTAGATTTTTATAATCAAATATATAAAATAATTGATTCTCAGGCAATTTGTTTAGCAAATCAGGGAGGGAGGGAGGATTTTATTTTTAATTTTTCATTTGCAAAAGGTGAGCAAATATGGAAAGGATTTTGCTGTCTTTTTACGCACAGAAATATAGAATGTGCACATTTATGCAAATAAATTCATTTTTTAATGTTAAAAATAAAACATTCCTCTAAAAAAACTGTTGGACTGCAATTCAAAGGCTTCATATTCATTACGTCGCGTTGAGGTTGGTCGCAACGAAACTTGCTGCACCTATAATTATCTTAGCTGTTTTCGATACAAATTAATTTCAAGAAATGGATCTTCAAGGAACGCGGCTTTTTGGAGCTAGGAAGCAAGTCGGAGGTTTATTGGATTTTTAAAAAGAAATATCTTGAACAGACTTACAGTATTTATGGCTTCAAATATTCTACAGCCTATTCGGGGAGGTGATAGACTCGCCGAGGCAAGAAGTGCGGATAACATCGGGCGCGTAAGTGAAAGAAATTATATTCTAAATCGTGAAAAAAATTTTAAATTTAAAGAAACTCTCAAATTTCCCTGCTGATGATATGTGTAATGCTGAAGCTCGCGATGGTGGAAAATGCATAACTATAGAACTTGACACGATAAAATATAAATATTATAATGGACTATGCGAGAGGTATTGTGATGAGGATTTAGAGAAGGAAATGAATAATGCTATCCAGGTGATTGGGAGAGACAAGACTGGATGCACGGCTGATGAAAAAATTGATGTGTATCAGGGGGGGGGGGGGGGGGGGGGGGGGGGCTCTAAAAATTTGCAAGATGTGACGTCCTATTTTTTATTCGGCTCCTTTTTACACCCACCCACCCACTACGTGCAAATTTTCTACTACCGTTCTCAGACACCCACCCCACCCCAAACTCTCCCATTAAAATCCAAAATAAGCTTATAAACTTAGTAGGCACAGCTGTCTTTTGAGGGGGTTTCATAATGTTCTTAACCCTTTACCCAACGTAACGGCCAAAACCGGCCAGCACTATTCTCAAAAATCGCCAATTAATTTTTATTATTTTTTCATTTTTTGTCTCAAAAACATAGGTTATGACCCCTCATTGGAACGAGCTCGACGAGCTCGTTCCAATGAGGGGTCATAACTTATGTTTTTGAGACAAAAAATGAAAAAAATTAGTTATTCAATCATTTTCTGCTTTTCATGTTAGGTAAAGGGTTAAACTGGTACCACCAATTTAAACCTCTGTGGGCTGCTGTGGGTCCCAGTCTACAAAGGACAAGCTGTTCATTATCAGGTTTGTCCAGAGCAGATGTACACATATGGGAACAAATTTTCATTTGAATTGTTCCCAAAATATTGTCTGCACATTTTCTACATTTCGAACAAGACACCCACCCCCTACTAACGTGTGACATTTTCCCAGTTTAAGCCCAATATTCTCACATACAAAACCTCCTGATGTTGTATTTATGTTAAGAGTGTGATGTACAACATCATCTTTATGGTTTGAAACACAAATGATGGTATATATTAGCTGATATATTGATATATTTTTAAAAAATTCAAAAAATTGCACAAGTTGGAAATGCACATTTTTGGCGCACTCAAGAGACCTACCCACCCCCACGTGACGTCTTGCAAATTTTTGGTGGCCTCCCCCCTATGTGTATAGAAATAAAATGGTAAGGGAGGAAAAGTTACTATTCACATGAAAAGAATTAGGAATAAAATGATGGCACAGGGTTCGAAGAAATGTGTTGCCTGGTGGTTAGACTTGGAACTACCTTTCACCTATGAATTCGGATTTACTTGTAGGGACAGTGAGCTACATAGTATTCAGGATACTGACATTCTTACAAAATCTACAAGTGACACATGTTCTCCTCCTCTAAACATTTCCAAGACTCCTAGAACACCATAAATGCAAAATAATAAATTGCCAATACAAGTGTCGCATCTGTAACACCCATGGTGATACAACAGAAGAAATCATCAACTGTAAATTACAGTGAAAAACTTTCAAACTTGAAACTGAAAATGGCTTTGTCAAAACTTCAAGAAATGTTTGAAGATCAGAAATTAGCTGACCACAGTAAGGAAATATAACTAGAGAAGAGACTGTTGAAATTGGAAAGTGAAGTCTCACAACTGAAAGAAGAAAACGACCGGTTCAGACGATTAGTAACCACCAAACCAGCGACAAAGGATGTGAGTACCGATACTGTTTTTGTTCAAGGAAATGTTATGAGTTCGCAAAAGCAACGTCGGGAGAAGAATGATGAATCAAAGAAAAAACATGTTGATTCGAATGAAAGTCAGTAAAGAGATCAAGAAGTTAGCACCTTTTGAGTTGAGATTGCACTTGCAGGTACCGGTTTCAAATAAATTCTCTGTATTGGTGGCCCCACGCCAATTGTTAATCCTTTGATCTCTGGTGGTATCTTCCATGCCAATTCAATGGCAGCAATTGAAAGAGTCCGTATTCATTATTTGGGGTAGACCAACCAATATTGTCAACGTGCAGCCTCCGGGCTGCACGTTGAAAATATTGATTGGTCTACCCCACACATTTACTGAACAGCCATCCTGTTTAATTACGTCATGGCGTATCATGTTCCTGGCCGGAAAAGCGGTCAACGTTTCGCCAATCCAGAAAGTAAATATGATCGTCTTGTCCATCTTGTTATTGGAGATTCGGTGGTTCGATATGTGAGTGCAAGACGATTCTCTCTAAAAGTTTGTGAAAAAGGTGTCAATTGGTAGACTTAGGTTAGCGGGTTTGAAAATGTGGCTGGATGATGGGCGAAATGATATGTGTGAGGTGACAGTGCATGTAGGAATAAATTCTTGCAGGAATGGATTAAAAACAGATAAATTAGAAGTTCGGGATATCGTCAATCATATTCGTTGCTTGTATCCTGCTGCGACTGTGAGAATTTCACCAGTCTTGCCATCGCCGTATAGGAATGGTGTGAATAAAATCATTTGGGATACATACGAGGGCTATCGAACTGTTTGTCAAGATATGGGTTGTGTATTTTTAGACAATTCATTCGTTTTTGTAGAAGAAAATAGTGACCGTGTAATAAAGCAGCTATTTCATGACAATTGGCATCCTAACAAAGAAGGTGCTGAATTATTGGGCAGAAACATTCGACATGGTACTGATAAGTTATCTTCACAGCACCAGTCGGCTCGACATGTCACGAAGGACTTGGATCGTAATTGTAGTATCATGTCATGGTCAAATGCTATCTCCTCTCGACCAGTGCGATCTATGGTTGTCGATTCTCAAATATCGGCTGAAGTTATTGCTATGAAGCGCGAATTGATGAACTTGGGGCCTTTCTACATTTGAAATAGACTGTCCTACAGTACTTGGAGAGTGGATTATCACTAAATCACTCGTAGAGTGGAGATTCCACCCAAGCAATAAATGCAAATTTGTTGCAAAGCATAACCAGCACAAACAAAGTTTCAGCCAATGGACCTCCGGGTTAAACCCGGAGGTCCATTGGCTGGAACGTTGCTTGTGTTTTTTGTCGGTATGAACAAAATTTGAAAGTTATAGCTTGGGTGAAAACTCCACTCCGCGGGTGATTTAGTTACAATCCACTCTCCACGTACTGTAAATGATATAATTGCATATATGTATACAGTTAAGACTATTCATTGTCAACACACCAAACTTCATTGGGTTTTTTTGTTTTTGTTATTTTTAGTTGAAAAATCTTGTTTGGCAAGGTAGTATTGCATGTGCGTGTTTGTATATTTAATATATCATATCGCACACATGTAACTACATTAACGTTATGCGTCAGTATCAATACTTAACTTTATAAATAGTTTGGATTGGTAAGGTAGAGAGTCATATATGAATACAATATGACTAAAATTCCATTTGAATACGGATAAAACTAATAACGGTATACTAACTTTGGACGGCTACTAGCTCCATCGGTCTTTCCATTTGAAGATGTAATCATGTCAGAACAAGGGCGTATTAGATGTAATGATTTTTGTACATCCAGATATACGTCATGGAATTCACAAGGGACGTATAATAACATTAATGACACCATATTTTTTTAAATTTAATATGTAAATACCAATTTATTACACTTGTTGAAACTTGACACCAGAAAGATGATGACATCGATATTCCAGGTCATGAATCTATACAAATGTGTCGCAATGGCGGCCATAAGCAGAAGGGGGGGGGGGGTGGGGGTGGGGGGGTATCATATTTTGTCTGAGCAAAGCCAGCCTAAATATAGGGGCAAGGGGCTTCATATATAAAGATATTGTAAGTTCAAAAGATATTCCGCATCAAGGCGAAAAACCTACGTGAATTGCACTTCTCTGTGAAGCTGGACATGGAAAAAACACACGTGGTGTATATCCAGCTTCAGCGCAGGGACCCAGGGGAGAAATGGTATGTTAGATAAGGTCTAATCTTATTTAAGTTATACGAGACGTAATCGGTTGGTGGCAGGATATCGTCACGGCCAATTGAGAAACGAGATTCTAAAAGATAGAAATGTCTGTCGTGTCGTCACCTGATCATTAGTAATAGCAATGACTGGCAGGAACGAATCGGTTCTCTCGACAAGTGAAATCACCGTTAAGTCACGCGCGAGATGACTTGTATTGATTCTCCCTCGATATACGTCATCTCCCACCGTTTTGGCAGATGGATAGATGAGCGTCTGTCCGCCTGACAGTTTAGGGTAAAAAGTATATATACCTTGAAGAGCAGAGCATTAGACACACACTTGGGGTCACATACACGTTGGTGAAGTCCAGGGCAGGCGGACTCTGTTTCCTGGCTTAGGGGTAACTTCGATCACAGGACCCTGAAACGGCTGGAATCGCCAGACAGGGCATTCCACGACTGATTTAGCTTAAGGTTGATATGCGGCTATAGTGCCAAATTCGTTGAGAAGGAAAATCCAAGGTGAAACGTTAAAGTTTAGATTGTCGAGTAGCAGGTATCAGCCTGCAATGGTCAGAAGTCTATGTTAATTGTATTGTGCGTATTAACCCTTTGAAGCGTCAGACTGATTGCGTTGTGAGTAGTTTGTTTTGCTGTCGAAGCATCGTAATACCGACTGGAGATCGGTGTGAGTGACAATTTCGCCCTAGCACAAAAAGGGGCATTTGTGAATCGTGAATTCAACCAGGAACAGTGAACATTTCAATAGGACTTTCACGGAGGACTTTCAAAAGGCACATAAGGTATGAGTAGACAATATCTGACCCAAATCAGAAGTACGGTGGCTTTATAGATGACAAACATTGCTGGTCGGAACCCTCCGATAGCCAGAGGTACAGTTACGCGCAGACGTTGACGTTTGAGCCTAAGCGGGTGAAGCTCTTATGGCGAGCTCACGGTAATAAAATTTCAGATTTGTGAAGCTCTTATGGCGAGCCCACGGTAGTAACATTTCCAGTGTGTAGACTATAGTGCCAGTACAGGGCTATAGAATGACTATATAATTGTTGAGAATTGTTTAACCCTAGCAACCCATTTTCTGTGAAAAGAATCGAATTGTTGATTGTTGAAATATTGAAACGGCTTTATTTTTATGTGTAAATAAAAGAATCGTTGTTACTTTAAATCATTCTTTCCATTACACAGCCTGAAGTGATTAGGAATCACACCTAACGGAAATCGAACCTATTTCATGCCAATTTGGCAGAGAAGGAATCACGGCGTCGGTCTAACTCAGCTCCCTGCGCCGAGTTCGTGACACTTGGATTCCAACCCTCCACGTTGGTCTAATTTTCCCGCAATTTCATCAGCGGGACTAAATAACCCCACGTCAGCCCAGGCCTTACGGGGCCTCAGGTGTCCTGACATTGATTGGCGAGCGCTAACCAGGATCTTTCTAAAAGGTAAAAAATGGCTATATGGAAATTTTGTTTTATTTTAACGGCGGTTCTGTTTATGTTTTGACGCGTTCGGTCAGCTGATGCCGTTCAAGGGTTCAATATCGCAATACAGTAGTCCCCACGAGGATACTTAATAGCCACTGTAACTGCGGTAGGTTTCAGAATATTTGGGGCGTTTAATTACGTTAAATTACACAGGTAAATTAGGATGCCATATTTTTTTTTCTTTCTTTCTTTCTTTTCCTTCTTCATTCTTTCTGACGAGTGTTGAAGATAGAAAGAAAAATCAAAATGGATGTTGTTACACCTCTCGCCCAACTGGTATCATTAGGCAAGGAAATGGGCCTTGAGGGGGCCGAACTTCAGAAGTTCGTTAAAGATGAGCAGAAACGTGAGGCCAAGGAGATTGCCTTACGCAATGACGCAAGGGAGAGAGAGGCCCAAGCAGCAAGGGAGGCGAAAGAGCGAGAGATTCAGTTAGAAAGAGAGAGAGAGAAAGATGCAAGAGAGGCGAGGGAGAGAGAAGCCCAATTAGAACGAGAGCGTGAGAAAGACGCAAGAGAGGCGAAAGAGAGAGAGAGATTCAATTAGCAAATGAGGCGAGAGAGAGGGAAGCCCAATTAGCAAGGGAGACAAGGGAGGCAGAACGAGAGCTCGAACAACAGAGGCACGAGAGAGAATTAGAGCTCCTCAGAGCAAGGGCCGATGTGGAGAATGAAAGTCGGCGCTCAGGGGATGGGAGTGCAGGGTAGCAATTCATGCCCCACGCCCCCATCTCGCTCATTTTAATGAAAACACAGATGACTTGGACTCGTACTTGGAGAGGTTCCAGCGTTTTGCCTCCAGTCAAATGTGGCCAGAAGACACATGGGCTATGTGCTTGAGCCCTTTGTTGTCAGGTAAAGCCCTCGAGGCTTATACCAGTATGCCTCATGCACTCCTTAACGACTACAGCGAGCTGAAGAATGCATCCTTCGGAGATACCAGCTCACTGAAGAAGGATTCCGGACCAAGTTCCGAGAAATTAAGCAGGAGAAGGGAGAAACAGTACCTCAGTATTTGGCCCGAGCTAGGCGGTACTTTGACCGCTGGACTGATCTCGCAGAAGTGAATGAGTCATATGGAGCCCTGCGAGATCTATCTCTCCAGGAGCAGTTTTTAACTACATGCTCCAAGGAGTTGGGCCTGTTCATCAAGGAAAAGGGTCCGCCCACCTATGATGAGATGGCAACTGTGGCAGAACGCTACATAGAGGCCCACGGTGGGAATGTGAACGCACCCAAATCGGCTAGGGGTGGGGCAAACGGGTTGGCAATGGCACCTGTAAGGCAACACCACCCAATCCGCCTGCGTCGCAGGCCAGCCGGAATGGGAACGCCCCCAAAGACACAACTTGTTTCATCTGCAACAAACGGGGACACATGGCCAGAGATTGCTGGCAGCGACAGGCCAAGGCCACTGGGAACTCTAGACCACCCAGCAGGGGGCCGAGGGTACAGCGCAAAAGGGGAGGAAAGACCCCTCCCCGAAGGACTGGAGGCGAAGGGGTGGCGAGAGGCCAGGGAACAACAAACTGCAGCGCTGTGCCAAACCATAGGCCCAGAAAGCAGTCCTCTCCGCGACTGCATCCAGGAGGGACAGCTAAGGCTGGAAAGTGGGAGGATCATTCCCATAATCAGCGGAATGTGTGAAAGTCATCCCTCCGCCGGGGGCACCATGTCTATTTACACCGGGTACGTCGGCCAGCAGGAGGTACAGTTGCTTCGCGACACTGGCTGCAGTAGCGCTGCGATCAGGAGGCGCCTCGTGAGCGACACACAGCTCACCGGGGGTGATCACCTGTGTGGTGTGTGTTGATAGATGGGACACTTAGGCGTTTTCCGCTGGCAAGGGTGCAAGTGGACACGCCTTTCTACACCGGTGAGGTGGAGGCCATGTGCATGGAAGACCCGGTGTATGATCTCGTGATCGGAAATATCCCTGGTGTTAGCACTAACCCAGACAGCAGTTGGTCGGCACCCGGCGAGGCATCGGCCGTGGTTACAAGGTCCCAGGCAGCAAAGGCAAAAAGGCCCATCCGACCACTGAATGTTCCGGCAGAAGCCGTGGGCGAAGTTCATACCGGCGATCTCAAGAGCGCCCAAGCCAGTGACACCACACGGAAGAAATTTTGGGACCTCGCCAAAAGTGGTGACAGTGTCGCCACCAGGGGTAAGGGGCGAGTTAAGTTATACGTAAGGAAGGGGGTGCTTTACAGGGAACACGAGCAGCCCCGTGGCCAGACAATTATTGAGGCACGACAGATTCTGGTGCCTCAAGAATTCAGGAAGCAGATCATGACCCTGGCTCACGAATCCGTGGTTGGGGGCCACCTAGGGACCAGGAAGACCCTTGATAGAATCACGTCCAGCTTCCACTGGCCTGGCATCACAGGCGACGTCACGAGGTTCTGCAGGTCATGTGACGTCTGCCAGAAAACTGTCCCAAAGGGGAAACTCCAGAGGGTACCGTTGGGAGAGATGCCTCTCATGGATGCGCCATTCGACAGGGTAGGAGTGGATTTGATCGGACCGATCTCTCCTGTTTCCGACAAGGGCAGCAGGTATATCCTGACTGTCGTGGACTACGCCACGAGGTACCCCGAGGCGATAGCTTTGCCAAGGATCGAAGCCGAGCGAGTTGCCGAAGCACTCCTCGAGATTTTCTGTAGGCTCGGTTTTCCGAAGGAAATCCTTAACGATAGAGGTTCGCAGTTCACGTCGGGGATGCTCGACGAGGTATGCCGGTTGGTGTCTGTGAAGCAGATCTTCACCACCCCGTACAACCCAAGGTGCAATGGGCTCCGCGAACGGTTCAATGGCGTTCTGAAAGATATGCTGAAAAGGATGTGCCAGGAGCGGCCCAAAGATTGGGACCGCTACCTGCCGGCCGTCCTCCTTGCCTACAGGGAGGTGCCACAAGCGAGCACCGGATTTTCTCCGTTCGAACTGCTCTATGGACGGACAGTGAGGGGGCCCATGCAGGCATTGAAGGAGCTCTGGACGGGGACAGAGACTCCTGAGGTTCGTAACACCTACCAATATGTCCTCGACCTCCGGAACAAATTAGAGGAAACATGTTGCCTGGCCAGGGAAAGCTTGCACAAGACCCAAGGCAAGTACAAGCACCATTACGACCGGAGAACGCGGAACAGGCAATTCGAGGTCGGTCAGAAAATGACAGTGCTCCTCCCAACTGAGCACAACAAGCTGCTACTCCAGTGGAGAGGGCCTTTCGACGTCACTGAGGTCATAAGCAGGACGGACTACCGAGTGAACGTAGAGGGGAAGAGCAAGGTCTACCACGCCAACCTGCTCAAACTATACCGCGAGGGGGAGGGAGAGCCAACCCCTGTTAAGGCTGGGGAGGGCAACCCCAACCCCTCGGTGCCCCAAAAGGCCGCGGCTATGGCCGTCATCGAGAGCGACTACCACGACGAGGCCGGCGTCGTAGATGACGAAAACCTGCTTGTTCTTGGGGAGGTCGACGGGACGGAAACGTATAGGGACGTACGCATCGACGATGCACTGGACGGCTGTCAGAGGCAAGAAGCCTTGGCATTATTGCAGGAGTTCGGGGACGTGTTTTCTGATAGTCCCGGAACCACCCATCTGGCCGAGCACAAAATAGAGCTCACGACGTCGGACCCAGTGAGGGTGAGGCCCTACAGCATCCCTTACTCAAAAAGACAGGATGTGCGGGAGGAAGTCAAAAAGATGCTGAAGGCGGGGGTCATCGAGCCATCAAACTCCCCCTACAACTCCCCTGTGGTCCTCGTGAAGAAAAAGGATAGTAGCCTCCGTTTCTGCATCGACTTCAGGAGGCTGAATTCTGTCACCAAGTTTAACATCGAGCCTATGGGTGACATAGAGGCCATACTGTCCAAACTGCAGCAAGGTGAATATTTCAGCAAAATCGACCTGAGTAAGGGCTACTGGCAAATCCCCGTCGAGACGAGACACCGGCCAATGACCGCTTTCACCACGCCCGACGGCTGCTACCAGTTTAAAAAGATGCCGTTTGGGATGGTCAACGCCGGGGCCACGTTCAATCGTATGATGAGGAGACTGTTGGAGGATTTGAGGGACGTGGAACACTATGTGGACGACATCCTAGGCAACACAAGGACTTGGGCGGAACATGTCAGCGTCCTCCGGTCCCTTTTTCACAAGCTGCGAAAGGCCGGACTCACCGTGAAACCTTCAAAATGCCTGATAGGTTTCCGGACCATAGAGTTCCTGGGTCATAAGGTCGGTGAGGGGAAAGTAACCATGGACGAGGAGAAGTTGGGGAAAATACGTGACGCCAAACCACCCCAGACCAAACGTCAAGTAAGATCCTTCCTGGGTTTAGCTGGCTACTATCGGAAGTTCGTGCCCAATTTTGCGGAGGTAGCAGCACCCTTGACCGACCTTACAAACAAAGGACAACCCAACAAGCTGAACTGGGGACCCCACCAAGACCGGGCGTTCAACACCTTGAGGGATATCTTGGTCAGTTCACCGGTCTTGCGTCTCCCAGATTTTTCAAAGCCATTCGTCCTCCAGACCGACGCGTCCGATGCGGGAGTGGGAGCTGCCCTGCTACAGGAACACACCGACGGCCATTTCCCTGTAGCGTGTGCCAGTAAGAAACTCCTCCCGAGGGAGCAAAACTATTCAGCGATTGAACGAGAATGTTTGGCATTGGTGTTTGCCGTGAAGAAGTTTCAAAACTTCTTGTACGGTCGAGAGTTTGTGCTCCATACGGACCACAAGCCCCTCACATACATCCAGAAATGTAAGGTAGAAAGCAGCAGGATAATGAGATGGTCCCTCCTGCTGCAAAAATTACCGGTTTAGGATCGAGGCCATTAAGGGTAAAGATAACGTGGCGGCCGATTACCTCAGCCGCCAAGGATAGCGGCGTGAGTTTCTCAAACCCGGAGTTATGGCCCGGGAGAAACTTTGTTTATAATTTTTTATTTCTATTTTAATTGCTTTGGTCGCTAACGAGAGTTTGTTGTGAGTGTGAGGCACACTAACCCCGTCTGTCGCAAAGGCGCGGTCGGGAAATCTGTGTGTTGAATGTGTGAGTGTGTGAGGCACAATTTTAATCCCCTGGTTGAGCTTTGCGAGGGTGAGGCTCAACATAAAGCAGGGGTCGTTTGCCCCTTCACAAGACATAGGGGAATGGGAGGTGAAGTTACACTCCGTTGGAATTAATCCATCTGACGCAAAGGCGCGGACGGTGTTACTCGTCGGAGTGAGTGCCAAGTGAACTGTTTGCAAAATGGGCGAATGTGTATAAAAATGTGTATGTTTAGGTGTAAATATATATTATTAGAGAGAGAGAGAGAGTGCTGCAAATCTAAGGATAAGGCTACTCTCCATATGTAAACCCGCAAGACGGGAGCATGTGGTGGCGTGTGTGTCGTGGGAATCGACAGGGCCGACGCATGAGCGCGGTCATGAGCCCCACGACCTCTAGGGTACAGTTTTGTAGTCTTGAACATGATGGGTAGATTGTAAAAGGGTGTGAGAGGCGAGCGTGCGTGGCTTTGCCCCTTGTGTTTTAAGAGATACACAGGGTGTTTCTCTCGGGAAGGGAGTTGTCAGAGCAAAGCCAGCCTAAATATAGGAGCAAGGGGCCTCATATATAAAAATATTGTAAGTTCAAAAGATATTCCGCATCAAGGCGAAAAACCTACGCGAATTGCACTTCTCTGTGAAGCTGGACATGGAAAAAACACAGGTGGTGTATATCCAGCTTCAGCGCACGGACCCAGGGGAGAAACGGTATGTTAGATAAGGTCTAATCTCATTTAAGTTATACGAGACGTAATTGGTTGGTGGCAGGATATCGTCACGGCCAATTGAGAAACGAGATTCTAAAAGATAGAAATGTCTGTCGTGTCGTCACCTGATCATTAGTAATAGCAATGACTGGCAGGAACGAATCGGTTCTCTCGACAAGTGAAATCACCGTTAAGTCACGCACGAGATGACTTGTATTGATTCTCCCTCGATATACGTCATCTCCCACCGTTTTGGCAGATGGACAGATGAGCGTCTGTCCACCTGACAGTTTAGGGTAAAAAGTATATATACCTTGAAGAGCAGAGCATTAGACACACACTTGGGGTCACATACACGTTGGTGAAGTCCAGGGCAGGCGGACTCTGTTTCTTGGCATAGGGGTACCTTCGATCACAGGACCCTGAAACGGCTGGAATCGCCAGACAGGGCATTCCACGATTGATTTAGCTTAAGGTTGATAGGCGGCTACAGTGCCAAATTCGTTGAGAAGGAAAACCCAAGGTGAAACGTTAAAGTTTAGATTGTCGAGTAGCAGGTATCAGCCTGCAATGGTCAGAAGTGTAGGTTAATTGTATTGTGCGTATTAACCCTTTGAAGCGTCAGACTGATTGCGTTGTGAGTAGTTTGTTTTGCTGTCGAAGCATCGTAATACCGACTGGAGATCGATGTGAGTGACAATTTCGCCCTAGCACAAAAAGGGGCATTTGTGAATCGTGAATTCAACCAGGAACAGTGAACATTTCAATAGGACTTTCACGGAGGACTTTCAAAAGACACATAAGGTATGAGTAGACAATATCTGACCCAAATCAGAAGTACGGCGGCTTTATAGATGACAAACATTGCTGGTCGGAACCCTCCGATAGCCAGACGTACAGTTACGCGCAGACGTTGACATTTGAGCCTAAGCGGGTGAAGCTCTTATGGCGAGCTCACGGTAATAAAATTTCAGATTTGTGAAGCTCTTATGGCGAGCCCACGGTAGTAACATTTCCATTGTGTAGACTATAGTGCTAGTACAGGGCTATAGAATGACTATATAATTGTTGAGAATTGTTTAACCCTAGCAACCCATTTTCTGTGAAAAGAATCGAATTGTTGATTGTTGAAATATTGAAGCGGCTTTATTTTTATTTGTAAATAAAAGAATCGTTGTTACTTTAAATCATTCTTTCCATTACACAGCCTGAAGTGATTAGGAATCACACCTAACGGAAATCGAACCTATTTCAGGCCAATTTGGCAGAGAAGGAATCACGGCGTCGGTCTAACTCAGCTCCCAGCGCCGAGTTCGCGACACTTGGATTCCAATCCTCCACGTCGGTCTAATTTTCCCCCAATTTCACCAGCGGGACTAAATAACCCCACGTCAGCCCAGGCCTTACGGGGCCTCAGGTGTCCTGACATATTTTACTATGAGAGTAAATACAAAAGATTTATCGTAAATAGTTACACTTTAAGTGAAATTGCTATATGTGTTGAATTTTCTGAGAAAATGTTTAACCCCTCATCGAATATCGTTTTTTACCACCAAGCAATTTTACATTCTGGAAAACCAAAAGTAAAGACAAAGATTTATTTGTTGAAATAGAAAATTCACCTTTGAAACATGATGAGAACAAAATGATTATTATTAGTGGCGATTTGAATTCTCGTATGGGGGAATTGTCGGATCATGTTTCAATTCAGAATGATAAACACGAAGCCTTACCTATGATGAATAGTTGTAATATGTCAGAGGATGTTAGCTTGCGCTGTAACATGGATGATTAGGTGAATGCCTTTGGTAGACAGCTTATACATTTTTGTCAGAGTGTAGGTGTTAGAATAATAAATGGCCGATTGTCTTTTGATCGACTTGGTCACTTTACGAGCTATCAATATAATGGAGCAAGTGTTGTAGACTACATTCTTATCACAGAAAGATTTTTAACTTCCATTGACTATTTTTGCATTCGACTTCCTACTGAGTTTTCCGATCACTGTCAGTTGGTTTTACATCTCAAATTTCAATGTAGTTAATAAATATCAATACAAGAAACAACATGTCAAGTTAAAATGGAATGACTCAAGTACCCAAAAAGCGTTGGATATGGTACACCCATCAGCACGTCGTGAACAGTTGATGAATTTCAGAATGCAACCATATAAATCGGAACCAGAAGGTGCTATAACTGCGTTTAAAGAATTCATGGAAATCATAACGAAAATTAATTGGCACGCCTGTTCGAAAAAGACAAAATACAAAATAATTCACCGAAAAAGAAAATGGTTTGACAATAGGGCTGCACGGTATATCGGTAAACCGATATATACCGGTATTCAAACCAATATCGATTGAATACCGGTGTAATTACAAAAATATCGGTTTATCTTCATTATTTATTTACCCACAATTTAATTTTCAAGATGGCTTGAGTTTTTTAACTGTAGCCCCCAATGATTAATATTATCCTTTATCCAAGGAATCGTCTGTTTGTGCCCTCGTAATATACAAATTCAGCAGTTGAAAAAATAATTTTAAAAAATTTCAACAGAACTATATCATGTGACCCCTCATTGGAACGGGCTCGTTGAGCTCGTTCCAATGAAGGGTCACATGATATAGTCTTGTTGAAATCTGGGGAAAATCTGATAAATTAATTTTGAAAATAATAAATTTTGATATCGTCTGCGTTGGAAAAATGTTTTTTCGAACCGCATCATCAAGGCGGGCTAATTCGCCCCGACTGTGATGCCTCGAGTCTCGATTGTGGTACTTGTGTTCATATATCTGAACAGTTTTCGATATACCGGTATACCGCGGTACTTTTTTGAATACCGATACCGGTATTCAGTTTTGAATATCGTGCAGCCCTATTTGACAAGAGACATAAAGTATTGAAACAAAGCTTAGACAAAATTGTTCGTAATATGAGGAGTAACTCATTTGTTAAACAACTGAGAATCAAGTATCACTCAATTAAGAAAACATACAAACGAGAATTAAAGCTTAAGAAGAAATCATATTTTACTGAACTCCACAATAAACTGGACACTCTTGAATCAGACGATCCTAAAAAGTATTGGGATATCATAGCGCAATTGAGATAAAAATCAAAAAATACAGACGCGATTCATCCTGATAGAAGTGTTGATTTCTTTCGTAAACTTTTTAGTCCCGATGAATCAGGTGATACTCGCGTAATAAGTGATGTACGGACCATTGCTGATATTAAAACACCTTTAAATAATGAGCCAATTACTTCGGAAGAGATTCTGAGTACTGTTCGCCAATTAGAAAAAACCCGGCAAGTCAGTTGGTCCTGATCAGATTTCTCATGAACTCCTTAAGTTAATTGTTCCTCTCTATTCATTGATGAATTCGTGAAATTATTCAATATCATTTTCAACACTAGCCATTATCCCGTTGAATGGAGTGAGTCTATGCTTAGTTTGATGCATAAAAAGGATCAAGTGATGACCCGAAAAATTACCTGGCTATTGCATTGAGTTCCACGGTAGGCAAACTGTTCAATACAATTTTTAACCAAAGGATAGCTGCATTTTTAGATAGTAATGGTATAATTAGTCAGAATCAATTTGGATTCAGTGGCGGGAAAAGAATGACTGACAGTGCTTTTGTACTTGACACAGTTATTCGGAAATATAAATGCTAAGGTAAACCATTAAACGCTGCATTTGTCGATTTCCGTAAAGCGTAAAGCGTTCGATTCTGTTGGTAGAGAAATATTGTTTAGAAAAAATGAAACTATTGGAATGAAAGGTAAACTGTTCGAGATTATTACATCCCTATGTGATTCAAGTTACTATGTCACAAAACAAGCAAAGGTTAAGGGCCGCCTACATTATCAACAATAGGTGTTCGCCAAGGATGTATTTTATCACCCAAATTATTTAAAATATTCATAGATGATATCGAACTTTCCTTCGATGCAACTTGTGATGCAGTTAAAATAGGTGACGTGTCCTTTAATCACATCATGTTTGTTGATGACTTTATATTAGTCTCGGATAGACCTGACGGCCGTCAACAATGTTTGGAGAAGTTACAAAATTATAACCATATTAATGCATTATCTGTTAATACGAATAAGACAAAATGCATGGTATTTAGGGCGCGAGCAGCAAAACGAGACCCTACATTTTCCATAAATAACAATCCCTTAGAAAATGTTGATGCATACAATTATCTTGGAATAATGTTAAAAAAATCAGGAACATTCACTCAAGCAATTTCTGTACCGAGTTCGAAAGGTCGAAGAACAGCGTTTTCCTTACTTGGCGCTTGTCATAGAACCGCCCCGCTTCTTGTCAGAACTTCTCTCAAAATGTTTCTCAAACTAATAAAGCCCGTTGCTTTATATGGTTGTGAGTTATGGGGTATGGAAATAACTGAGAAGAACATCAATCGTCTTCACTGTGAACAACTACACATTACATTTTGTAAACAATTATTAGGAGTTGGAAAACATGCACGCAATAATGCTGTTAGGGCTGAACTGGGTAGTTACTCATTATACATTGATATTATTTGTCATATGGCATCTTGCGTTAACAAATTAGCATCAGTCTCAAGTAACACACGGTTGCAAAATGCTGCTAACGAACACATGAATCTAACTTCAAGCAAATCAATTTTCAAAACTTTAGAATCTTTTGGAATTAATAAGCATATTCGTGGTGATAGTTTAGCATCCTGTAATATAAATGTATCAGCACACAGAAATCAACTTTACGCAAAGCATTTGGATGATATAAATGTTCAAATACAGGCGGATAACAGTAAACTAAGATCATATCGTCTCTTTAACCATTTACCCAACGCAGACGATATCAAAATTTATTATTTTAAATATAATTTTTTCAAATTTTTCAAACAATTTCAACAAAACCATATCATGTGACCCCTCGTTGGAATGAGCTCGACGAGCTCGTTCCAACGAGGGGTCACATGATATGGTTTTGTTGAAATCTTTTGAAAAATAATATTTTTTCAACTGTTGAATTTGCATATTACGCGGGCGGATGTGGCCGATTCGTTGGGTAAAGGGTTAAGAGCAAGTTTGATGATGATAGGTCCATATTCACCCGCCTCCGAATGAGTAATCATTGCCTTGCTATCGAAAAGGGACTGTATCATCATCATCAGCCCCCCACTGAACTTGAAAATAGGTTATTCTGTGTTTGTTCAATGCGAAAAATTGAAGGTGAGAAACATTTCATAGTGGAGTGTCCTGCATATGTCGAATTAAGAACTATATTATTTGACACCATGCAGAGATATCATACGATCTTTAGTGAATTAAATACAGATGAACAAATGAATCTAATTATGTCAAATAATTGTGCAGAAATTGTATCGAAAGTTAGCAGCTTAATCCGACAGTTCTTTGATACCCGACAATTGCTGCTAAGTACTTTATAATCGTTTGCACATTGAGATTTACCTGTCGGGTATTTGGATTATAATTCATATATATGTATGTTCTTTTCTACTTGTATATGTTCATCGATGTAATGCAGTCTGTCCATGTAGATGTTTTATTGCTATTAAATTTATCTTATCTTATTCTTTTGATGCTCTTCATGTTATCTTTGAAGTAAAAGTATTTAATCTATAGGGATTTGTCTCGTTATAATTTATGGGGCACTCTCCCATAAATTGTAACAAGGCAAACATATTGGAGTTGCAACTAAATAAATATGCATCAATCAAAAATGTAAAAAGTTCGGGTCTCCCCGAGTTTGTACTAATATTGGAAGACACTGAAAGGCAATAAAAATGTTCAATGAAGGGGTTCAAATTCAATGAGGGGTTGCCTGAGAATCAAAACACTTTTTTTTAGCCTTACGTGTGTTAAATATAATGGAAGTTATCATCCGGAAACTTAAAATATGTGATATTTAATTCAATAAAGAACAATAACTCCACAATGGAATATCGAATAAACATTCTCAAATATGACCTGTATTCACTTTTCATAAAGACATATAGAAAATCCAGATTAGGTGCGTCAAATATTAAGGAATTTATCACACGGTAACTTGAAATATAGAAATTCTAAGTCAAATAGAAAATAGTCCCGAAACTACCCCTATTTAAGTTTCCAAAAACTGGGAGAGGTTTTTTCAAAGATCTAACCTCATGACAGCAAATTTGCTTTCAAAGCATCTCTACACACCAGGAAACAAACAGTTTAAAGTTAACCCTCATACAACTGATCGAAAACAGTAACCAAAGTTTGCGAATTTTCGTATTTTTAAACGGTACCCTTACTCAATCAATCACTGTTCTGAAGGGTTAAATGCCACAAATAAACTTGAATCATAAATTTGTTTTACGATCAACATGGCATCTTCCCATACTAAAATTGTGATCATATAGTCGCTGTATAGGGATTTTAACTTGGGAAGTTGTGCAGTTTTGCTAAAAATGACAAACTATGTCCCATTAACGGTCGAAGGGGGGGGGGGGGGGAGGGGGTAAAAGTGATGCCGCAGCTCGGTTATGTTGTTGCATCATATTGCACTCTAATTAGATAAATGGAAAATTTAGTTTAAACAATATTTATTTCAAGAATATATAATAAAAATTTTTGCATACATTGATGTGGATTCGGCAGGAAGCTATAAGCTTATACAAGGCCGTTTCCACCCATACAAGGCCGTTTCCACGGAAAATTTAATCTAGCCTGGACTCAAACTTCGCCATATTTTTCTGAAATTTCGCCACATTTTTCTCAGATTTTGGCGCGTAAAATGTTTTCACTAAAATGACGGTATGTGGAGAAACAACTTCTGATGGGAACAAACAGGTGTTAGAACTTTCAGAGATCTACAGACCACAAAATTGAGGTGGAATTTGTTTAAAAATAAGATATTTCCCCTTTATTAAGATAACCAGAATGGATATGGATCAAGTCTCGGGTCTCTGTCATTTTTTGGCATGATATGTTATGTTTACAGTCCAAGGGAGACTACTCTTTATTTTGGTATCTTGTTAATTTATCCTTAATGCAGGCAGCATTCCATGTGCAGGCAGCATTCCATGTTTGTGTTCTTGAGGACACAAGCGACGTTGACCGAGATTATGAAAATAAAAACATGTTTAACAATCAAGTTGTATCTTTATTATATAAGTAATCTGCAAACGTTCAACGAACATTTTATGGTGTCAAAAGTAAAGAAATTGATTTAACAGAAACAAGGACAAGCTGAATCCACGGCACCTCTTTGTTTTGAGGGAACTGTTGCGGAAGGTGCTATATAAGTAAGAAGAATTTGTTTACTTTGAAATTCCCACCTATGTTGTTCCAAAAATGCGAATTAAATATACACAAATTATACATCAAAATGAAGGTTGAGATGTATCGAACTCGAACAATATATGAAATCAACTCACAGAGTTAACTGCAGTCACAATGGTTCCTGGAAGTCTGTTACCGTATTTGTTCCAGAACTGATAATAAAGTAATATTTCAGGCATACAACTCGTGGCCAAATGTGCTTCAAATATCCAAGAACAAGAGCTAGGACATCAAAATTCTTCAAAACGCAGCGACAGAGCTGCGTGGGGGTAGATTCCAAAACTACCAACCTTGTTTACATTGTAAATTTATTTCGATTTCCGGTCAAGGTCATCAGACGGAAAAAAACATCGATCGAAAAACAATGCCGGCTAAAATCAAATAACGAGGAAGATCGCCTTAATGCAGCATACTATTGTTATATAGAGACTGCACAAATGCCATATTCAATGCAAGGTATCATGACACATGTTAACATTTTTTAGAATTACGATTTTGTTTTTGATGGAAATTCGTGGCATGGAGTGATTTGCGCATGTCCGTCGATTATGGAATCCATCTTCAATAAAAAAAAATGCAGACAGTGTTGTCCTTTTCCCAAATGCTGTCCTGTCACTGCATCCTGAAGTGTTTTGAATTTTGAATGCCTACCTTTGTTCTTGGATATCTGAAGCACATTTGGCCACAAGTTGTTCTCCGGAAATTTTATTTTATTATCAGTTCTGGTACGAATATGGTAGCAGATTTCCAGGGACCAGTGGTGCCTGCTGTCAACTCTATGCTTTGTTTACATATATTGTTCGTGTTCTATGCCTCCCAACCTTTATTTTGATGTATAATTTGTGTATATTTAATTTGAATTGATGGAATATGAGAGGTGGAAGTTACAAAAGTGAACAAACTGCCCATACTTATATAACACCTTAACCCTTTACCCAACGTAACAGCCAAAACCGGCCAGCTATTCTAAAAAATCGCCAATTAATTTCCATTATTTTTTCATTTTTTGTCTCAAACATGGGTTATGGCCCTCGTTGGAACGAGTTCGTTCCATCGAGGGATCATAACATGTTTTTGAGACAAAAAATGAAAAAAATAGTTATTCAAGTATTGTTTTTGTAAGTGTCGTCTGCTTTTCATGTTAGATAAAGGGTTAAAACTGGAAACACTTCAAGGACGATTTTCAACTTTTCGCAATCGCAACCGGCAATGATACGAAATCGAAATCGACAGAGCGTTCCACATTTTTAACTGACGCAGGAAAGGAAGCACAAAAAGTTGGAAAAACCTTCATCATTCCCGACGATCGGAAAGACAATTTTCCGTTTCTCATGCAATGTTTTCAAAACTATTGCGAACATCGCAAAAGATCACATTTATCAGACATAAATGTTTTAAGAGAGTCAAACACAAAATGCAATTTTTTTCTCTAGAAAATAAAATCATGTAATCCTTGTTTCGCTCAGACCTTGCGAACTCGTCAACTTCAGTCAATATTTGGATCTCCCCACTCCACTACTAACTGAATCAATTTTCACGCCTGTCACCCGGAAAAGCTTTTCTCACAAAAATATGTTGTTGCAGTTTGAATGCACTGCTGCCTTTGTTGTAGTTCTGGCATGGTGGTCAAGCTACCGTTATGTACAGAACAGTGTATTTTTGTGGTGTCACCACAGTAACCACTTTCAATGTATATATATATCAGAATATAGACCTTTATATATATCTAAAGGTCTATATTTTGATAAAACAAATCAAGTGATGCAAGAGCCTAAAGCGGAAGAAATTCGTCTAAATGAAGCTCAAACAGCAGAGGAAAAAACAATTTTATTTAATGCTCAGGCATCAATTCACGCTGAAAAATTAAGTCATATTCCCCTGTCGGTCGGCAAAACGAAATATCAAAATGATATTTAGAAATCGATATTTCATCGTAGGTTCGGATGACGAATCACATGTACTTTAAACGAGTCAGCACATCAGTAATGAATTCCAGAGTCCCAAATACAAACGAATTCGAATAATTGATAGTGACAGTGACTAAATCAATTCATTAAATCAGCGGTTTCAAAGTTTGACTTTCTCATTCACCTTCCAGCGAAAAGCCGAAATCACTTTCAAATTTCTTCAGTTCAACTTCACACGTCTTCAGTGCATTGAGTTCAAAAAAAATAAAATGACGTGTCTTGTTATTGAAAATAAGAAAGTGGTGTTTTTTGTTATTGTTCTATTTCTTCGAAACACATTGCGATTATTTCAATTCGCCAGCCTTGGTAAATCGTAAAGTTTGGGGAGAAATAAGACGGGACTACTTTTTGTGCGGATATTCACACATTCCAATGGTTGGAGTTTGGTTGTTGTAATTTTTGTATGGACGCCGGTTCGGCACATAAATTTTGCGCCTTAATGGCAAATAAAGGCCACAAATTGGAGAGTTTGTAGTCGTAGAGCATTAAATAAAAAGAAAATTCACGAAAATTTGATGAATACCGAAAATATCTCGTTCGTGGCTACAAGAAATATGAGGATCTTCACGAGCGACTGCGTCGCTCGTGAAGATCCTCATATTTCTTTGTAGCCACTCACGAGATATTTTCGGTATTCATCAAATTTTCGTGAATATCCTCTATTTATTGTTTTTTCCTGTGCTGTTTGAGCTTTATTTAGACGAATATGCGTTTGGTAAAAAGTGTGATTACTGTCATAAACTAAATCACTTCTCAAAAGTCTGTTAGTGCAAGCGCAGAGAAGGTAATGATTTGGCATGTGAAAATTCAGAAAACGAAGAGTTATTTCTTGGAATGGTCAATATCGGTGCTAGTAGCTGTAAAGATGACTGGACAGAAACCAACAAATATTAACAATGTGACCGTAAATTTCAAACTTGATACAGGTGCGCAGGTAAATATCCTACCGGTAAAAAGACTATCGCAAGATATCTAAGTTCCATAAAAACACAGCACTTGAGAAATCATTTGTAAAACTTGTTACAAATGGTGGAAACAAAATAATTCCATTGGGTACCAGCATGCTTAATTGTGAACATAAAAACAAAGTTTATAAATTAAAAAGTTCCATATTGTTGACACAGATGCGCAATCGATTCTTGGCAAAAATGCCTGCCGTGAGCTTGATTTAATTAAACGTTTTGAATCCATTGACCATGTTCTTCATTACAAGGAAAATATTACAAAAGAGAAGGCTTTCACTGGATTAGGCAAAATACCACGCAAACATACAATTAAGATTGGCCCTACTGTACCGCCAGTCATACATCCGTTCCGTAAGGTCCCATCAGCAATAAGAGATCAAGTTAAAACAGAACTGGATCGTATGGTGTCAGTGAGCGTCATTGCAAAACAAAATGAACCAACTGATTGGGTTAGGAGTATGTTTGTGGTTATGAAACCGAATAAAATTTGCATCTGTCTGAATCCCAGACTTAAATCGAGCAATTAAACGCGAGCACTACTCATTTGAGACAGTGGAGGAAATTGTGTCCAGATTACCAGATGCAAAAGTTTTTTCCAAATGTGATACCACTCGGGGTTTCTTGCAAATTGTACTCGACGATGAAAGCTCTAAACTTTAAACTTTTAATACTCCCTTTGGGAGGTATCGATACCTTAGACTCCCTTTCGGAATCTCATCACCCAGTGAGGTGTTCTTTAAAGCTGTTAAAAACTATATCATTCCGCCAAACGACGCGATGTCCGCCGACTAACGGAGTTCATGGAAAAGAAGAAGAAGGAAAAGGAAGAGAGGGAGGCTATTAGAGCGCTGAAAGCTCAATGCCTGCTACCCCTGACCGTTCCACGTCCAGTCCGGTACCTTCCACCTCGATGGGGGGGGGGGGGGGGGGAGGGGGTCTGGAGGACGCTGGTTCGCCTAGTAACAGTCCAATCTCCAACCCGTCACTTTCTTCCCCGGAAGAGGAGATGGGGAGGGAGGTCTGCTTGTGGAGCAGTAAGTTGTGTCGGACATCGCACCTGTCGCCGAGTCCACCCTTGCTTCTCCAGTTC
Source organism: Pictodentalium vernedei (assembly GCA_031216915.1). Lineage (NCBI taxonomy): Eukaryota > Metazoa > Mollusca > Scaphopoda > Dentaliida > Dentaliidae > Pictodentalium > Pictodentalium vernedei. The sequence continues at coordinate 196,296,414 of CM062288.1, read as the reverse complement.
CATCCAACCAGATCTCCAACTGGAAGGAGAACACTTCAGAGTCCGTGGAAGCTCTCGTGGGGATGAAGTTCAGGGATGAAGGACACCGCAAGTTCCTGATGAGCCAAGTACCATACATGGCCAGCTTCATGAAGGATTTCGAAAAGCTACAGTCAGATGGACGGATGCTGAGCAACGTTTACCCACACACAACTCCACCAGAGGTAAACATTACACCAACATCAGCTGCAAGGACTAGGCCATTCATTCCAAGCCAGTTCCCTAGTTCTCCAACACCAACAACACCACCTACAGCGATCTCTCCATCACGGCCACCTCCTCCAAAGAACAATCACCGGAGATATAGACGCCACTGACTGAATACCTCAAGCAATGTTAATGCACTACAGAATGCCCTGTTAAGTGGTAATAATGATGTTTATATTGCATTAATGAAATACCGTGTAACATCTCTAGACGACATTGACTTCTCACTTGCACAGTTATTAATGAACATAGATCGTAGAACTAAACTACCCTGTACATCTGCCATTCTTAAGCCTAAAATTCACAAACCACACAAACTCAGCCTTCAAAAACGTTCAAAGGTGCAAAAGTATTATTATGACAAACCTGATGTTTCTGCATTGAAATCACTTTCGAAAGGAGAAAATGTACGAGTTCAAATTGACAGAAATATTACCAAACAAAGGAAACCCGCAAAAGTTGTTAAAGTATTGAATAAAAGGTCTTATGCTGTCCAAACTCCAAATGGGTCTAAACTGCGAAGAAATCACAGGCACGTAGTAACCCTTTACCCAAATGTAACGGCAAAACCGGCCAGCGCTATTCACAAAAATTGCCAATTAATTTTCATTATTTTTTTCATTTTTTGTCTGAAAAACATAGGTTATGACCCCTCTTTGGAACGAACTCGTCGAGCTCGTTCCAAAGGGGGGTCATAACCCATGTTGTTGAGACAAAAAATGAAAAATATTAGTTATTCAAGAATTTTGTTTCCAAGTGTCGTCTGCTTTTCATGTTAGGTAAAGGGTTAAAAACCAATGAAAGTAGTTTTAATGCTACACTTGATGAGGATTCAGACTGCACTTTGAATATCCAACATGATGAACCTGACAGTGAAGTCCAAACACCTCAATGTCAGCTTGGTCAGGATATCCAGGGACAAAAGCTAACCAGATCTAGTGTAAAGTTTCTAGAACCCCTGTCCATCTTAAAGACCATGTGACTGAATGATCAACATTTATTTTAATGAACACTTTTCATGTTTGGGGAAACAGCTACTAATTTTTTTTTCAAAAGGGGAGATGTCATATATTGGCATACATGTTATGTTTACTGTCCAAGGGAGACTACTCTTTATTTTGGTATCTGTTAATTTATCCTCAATGCAAGCAGCATTCCATGTTTGTATTCTTGGGGACGCAAGCGACATTGATCGAGATTATGAAAATAAACAGGTTAAACAATCAAGTTGTATCTTTATTATATAAGCAATCTGCAAACGTTCAACGAACATTATAGTCTCTACTTGCAAAAGCAAGATTATTTAGTTTGCAATTCCTTACGAGGAAAAACAAAGTGTGAAGTTAACCCTCTTGCATCAGCCCGAAAACAGTAACCAAAGTATGAAAATTTGATCTTTTTCGAACAGTTCCTACGTTCACGTGGGCAGAAGAAGCGTTGGGTTAACCATTTTAACCGATAACAGCAAATAATGATCTATACGCCTGTGCAACAAATTTACATCTACGCCGTTCCCAATGCTGGGAAATCGAACACAAAATGCGTGAATATTGTACACCACTCGTACTCACATTAAAAAAAAAAATAGGCGAGGGTTAAGCCTGATATTCAAACTTATCACGGCACGTTTGTTGAGTAGATATTTCTGCAAAACAAAAAGTGAGTGTCGTCCCGTTTTTTTTTAGATCTACAGGCCACGGGATTGAGATGAAATTTGGGTAAAAATATGACATTTCTCCCTTAGTAAGGTAAGCAGTATGACTAAGGGTTAAAAGCCTGACGTCTCCAATTACAAGAGAAGGATTATTCAGTTTGCTAGGACGAACAAAAAGTTTGAAGTTAACCCTCTTGCGACTGCCTGAAAACAGTAACCACAGTATGCATATTTTTCGAACAGGTCCCACGTGCACGCAGGCATAAAGAGGCATTGGGTTACAAATTTCAAGATAAATTATAACAGCAAAAAGGTTTGTCAGTTAACGATATATACGCCTGTGCAACAAATTTGCATCTACGTCGTTCCCAATGCTGGAAAAGTGAACACAAAGTGCATGGATCTTGTACAAAATAAGACACCACTCGTATTCAAGTTACAAAAACAGGGTGAGGGTTAAGTCTGATAATTAAACGTGTCATAGCAATTTTGTTGACTAGATATTTCTGCACAAGACAAAACAAAAAGTTTTAAGTTAACCCTCGCACAACTGATCGAAAACGATAACCAAAGTATGCAAATTTTCATATTGTTCGAACAGTTCACTTGTGAACAAGAGGAGTTGGGTTAAACATTTTGAGATAATTTATAACAGCAAAAATGTTCATCATTTAATGATCTATGCGTCTGTGCAGCAAATTTACGTCTACGTCGTTCCCAATGCCGGAAAAGTGAATACATAGCGTGTGAATTTTGTACAAAATAAGACACCACTTGTATTCTAGTTACAAAAACAGATGTGGGTTAAGTCTTATATTTAAACTTATCAAGCAAGTTTGATGAGTAGATATTTCTGCACATGGTAAAATAAAAAGCTTCAAGTTAACCCTCGTACAACGGAACGAAAACGGTATCCATAGTTTGCAAATATTCATATATTTTTCAAACAGTACCCTTACTCTAGATTTCACTGAACTAAAGGGTTAAATGCTACAAACAAACTTGAATCATGAAGTTGTCTTCCAGTTAAGTCATCTTCCTATACTAAAATACTTGACATATATCACTCGCAGTATCGAGAAATGGCCTTTGGAAGTTGTGCTATTTTGCTGAAAATTACAAACTTCGGCCCTTTGAGGTCGATGGGGGTTAAAGTTACAAACGTTTTAAGTGATTTCATTACAACATGTTAGACTCTAAATATATAGAAAATTTTATCTTCACAGGACCGATAGTGTTCGAGAACTTTTGGAAATAGGCTCATTTTTGCTTTATTTTGGTCGCTCTGAAGGGGTTAAAACGTTTTCGCTAAAATGGCGGTATGTGGAGGCACACCTTCAGATGTGAGAAAATAAGTGTGTGCAAAATTTCAGAAGAATCGTATAGCCAGTTTTCGAGATCTAGAGGCCACACAATTTAGGTGGACATTTAAAAAAACAAACAACAACAACTTTTTTAGCAATAACAATAAGTCTCATCACTATGGTGATGAGCCTTAGGTGGTGAGCCTTAATAAAGAGCAATAACTCTGCAACAGAATATTGAAAAAAACGTCAAAATCAAATTTGATCTGTATTTTCTGTTTATAAGACCATATGCCAAAAATGAAGTGGATATCGCATATATAACCAAAGTTATCGTCTGCATCATCCGGAATTTACCGGAAACTTGAAATATTTGAAATCCTAAGTCAATAAAAAGCAATAACTGTGCAATAGAATATCAAAAAAACGTCAAAATTGAACTTGTCCTGTATATTCTGTTCACAAGGCTAAATACAAAACCCCTATTAGCTGGAGTAATATTACGGAAGTTATCAGGAAACTTGAAAACAATAAAATTCTAAGTCAATAAAGGGCAATAACTCCACATAAGAATATCGAACAAAAGTCATAATCGAATTAATCTGTTTTTCTGTTCATAAGAACACATGCCAAAATAAATTGGATATACTCGTGCAGATTCATCATCTGGAAACTAAAAGTGAAAGGAAAGAAATATATGAAATTGTATGTCAATAAAGGGCAATAACACTACAATAAAACATCTAAAAAACGTCAAAATCGAACTTGATCTGTATTTTCTATTTATAAGACTATATACCAAAATGAATTTTATCTAACAATCAACTTAGTTTGCATCCCGCAATTCGGAAAAAAGCGTCTGTAACAGCACCCCCACCCACCCCCTCTTCGTTTCGATTCCATATCCTGACAGATTCCTTTTCAGGTAAACACAACACTATGACATACATGCATTATTATTACGCATTAAAATATAGTTCCTGAAATTCAAAATTTTGACCAATTTAAACTGAAAAAAGGATAAATGTATTATCATGTGCATGCCCTGTAATTTGTGTCAGATTCGATATCGATCTTGAATCTGATACAAATTACAGGACATGCACATGGTCATGATAATGTATATGGATATCACAAAAAGTCAACATTATCGTCTAGATCATCCGGAAACTTGAAATATAGAAATTCTAAGTCAATAAAGGGCAATAACTCTGCAAGAGAATATCGAAAAAACAGTAAGATCGAAGTTGATCTGTATTTTCTGTTTTTAAGACCATATACTAAAAAATGAATATGATATCACATATATAGCCAAAGTTATCGTCTGGATCATCCGGAAACTTGAAATAAAGGGCAATAACTCTGCATCGGTGTATCAAATAAACGTCAAAGTTGGACTTTACCCTCGTATATTCTGTTCATAAAGATAAATACCAAACTCCTATTAGCTGGAGTAAACATTACGAAATATTTCGTCCAGAAACTTGAAATATATGAAATTATAAGTCAACAAAGGGCAATGACTCCACATAAAAATATCGAATAAATGTCATGATCGAATCTGGTCTGTATTTTCTGTGGATAAGAACATATACAACAAATGAATTGGATATCACATGTGTAGCCAACTTGAAAGCTATCATCTGTAAATCAAAGGTGAACGAACGGACGGACGCCATTAAAATTTGCCCTTAAGTGTTTTTTTTTTTTGGCTGCAAACCCAATCCCCTACTACATAACATGGCGCCATTGGGTCATGTGATATGACATTACATTGAGATCCACCAGATGAGGTCCAAAAATAGGTACATGACATACTATTTTATTTCTGATAATAGGCGCGTCCCCATTATTTCATTTCGACCCCCATTTTATGGATCACATGTGGTGGATCTCATGTGACATCATAGTCACGTGACCTAGTGGCGCCATGTTGGGTTGTCACGAGCAGCCATGTTGTGACGTAATTACCATAATTATAAGTGGTTTCTGTGCGCATGCGCAGCGCGTGTTGTTAGGGTGATACGTGTTTCCGTCGTCCATTTTGTATATTGGAGGCCGCCACCAAATCCCTCTAACAGCAAAAGGGTATATTTGGAGGATGTGTTCGATTGAACGGGAGCAAATGTAATTACCCAAAGAGACCCCGGCAATCCTTCAAAATCACCAAAATCAACCCAAAATCACTTTATTTGGTACGGATTGATCTGATTCCCACAGAATCCCCCTTTTTCCAATAATAAGCACGTTATTTTGTATAGAGTCAATCTAATTACCCAAAATCAATCCGACAAGTTCTATTAAATGGATTCCTTGAGAATCCTCATTATTGCTAGGAGTCGAGCACATAATGCTATAGAACCATACAGGCTTGTAATATCACCTGGAGGCTTATAAAACTAGCACGTAGTGGTTTTAGGTGCGTTCCTATGTATAAGAGTCAATCTAATTACCCAGAATTACCACAAACAACCCGCAATCGTTTTACTGGTTCTGATCCCTTCGGACCCCCCCCCCCCCCCCCCCCCACCCGCTTCTGCCTATTTTAGCCTATTCCATAGCTTATCATTCTCTCCATACCTTGGTCTGTCCTGTCTATGTTATGACTTCTCCGAACTCTCTATAAAGTATTCTGACTGTCCTAGATGTGTTTGTGTGCTAGTGCACAATGTTTGCACATTACATGTAGCACATCAGCAAATGCTGAATGTGCCGATATGTGCTTATGTGCTAGTGCACAATATGCACACATCACATGCAGCGCATAGACACATACAGGTATTTGAGGATTCTTGTGACATGGTGATCAATCCATCTGGCATGAGGACCAGACATACCTGGCAGGTATATAGCAGTACTCCCCGAACGCACTTCGCAGGTCAGCTTCCTAAACACATGTTCCCATCTATAGGAATGAACTTGACAAGAACTTTCAATGCATTGTTCCGAGATCTAAATTAAAAAAAAAGCTCTTCAGAACTTTAATTAACTCATATTCGACTCTTGTTAATTGCAACAATTCAAACTGCCCTGACCGCGTGAATAATTAAAGACACAATCGGTAGAGCCGAGGATTACCAGCTGTTTACTGATGCTCATCTTTTACTGGATCCATATGAATATTTGAATAGTTCAAATCTAGAGCTTACAAGATCTATTCACCTAAACTAAAAAAAAAAAAAAAAAAAAAGAAGAAGAGGAAAATTTCCGTTCATATCTAATTCCCCTTTGAAAGCATTTAGGTACAAAAAGGAATGAGAATAAGTCATACAAGAGATATTTATATTATCTTTACGAAAGGGTATAGTACTGTACAAACCTCAGTCTAAGACAAATACCCCACCTGCCCAAATACCTCATTCAGTATGTCCGTTGTTTGAATTCATATTATTTTTTACCTCTAACTATTTTGAGACCAGTAAACGAATTACCCGAGAAATTGTAAAGTACTTGCACTGTTCTGTTCCTGTAATAACAACTTATGCAAGGGGGGTCGGGCAGCAGAAAGACGGCCTAACTGGCCATGTTTCCTTCCAGCAATGTACCACATGTTAAAATTGTGTTTTGTGTATAATATAGATCGATTGATTGATGTAATGTTTGAGGATACCTTTTGAGGATACCTGTTGAGGATACCTTTTGAAGAATACCTTTTGCATGATATTTATCTGAAGATAGTTATGGCTCCTAACCCTATTCAGCTCCTGGCTTCTAAACCACCCCACACCCTTCATAGCTTCAAGACTACCACTGCTAACTTGTCCACAGTCACCACCATCTGTCCCGTGATCAGTTTGAATTGTATTCATCTTCAATATGGTGTTCTACCAGCTAGGGCTGCAACGATGCGGATGCTCACAATACGATGCGAATCGCGATTTTTTCCTCACGATGCGATGTGCATCGCAATGCAAATAAAACCACAGACTATTTTGAGTGCAGAGCCCAGGATGTCCAGGATATTGCAACATAAACACAACTCTCTCTCCCCCCTCCCTCTCTCTCTCCCTCGAGAGAGAGAGAGAGAGAGAGAGAGAGAGAGAGAGAGAGAGAGAGAGAGAGAGAGAGAGAGAGGGGGGAGAGAGAGGGAGGCTGAGTGGCATACAGACATATAGATAGACAGACAGCCAGAGAGAGAGACATAGAGAGACAGAGAGACAGAGAGTTTGCATAATATTTACTAGGCTCTTCGCAGAGTTCGAAATTCCAATGCATTTACATGTAAGAGAAGTTCTGTTACATTTTCAGACTTATCTAAAAATGTTTTAGTTATGGTTTTCAATATTAGTACATGAGTAGGACTGCAAACGATGCATCGAATCATTCAGATGGATGAATCGTGAATTGAATCGATGGGAATGAATCGTTATGCATTGACAACTCGATGCATCGTTGCACCCCTACTACCAGCATTGCAGCCTCATACCATTGTTGCCTTGTATCATTATTATTGGCAACAACTATTCTGTCCTGCGCTAGAGTGTCTCAACCATTACCAACTTGTGGTACTACTGTGGTTCCCAATTCATATCACTATCAAAGTTGTATTCCGCTACTGCTTGCTCGAACGACACTAATCTTGTCGAGCCAATGACCTATCAAGCAATTACTTGAACGCGTGACTCCACAAACTGCTCTTCGACTCATTTCTGTAAAAAAAGGATTCTGTTGGGATTCTGGAAAAGTGATTCCATAAGTGGGATTCCGAAAGTGGAATTCCAAGCTCCTATAAAGCTCCTGGTAGTCTTACTATCGGCTTCCATCTTGTCTTCATGTCCTATGATTTACCTCTATTGTAGTCACTTAATAGTATAGTCGTCTACCATCCTTACAACTCTGTACCATTGCTATTGACTTGTAGCACGACTTCATACTTCCAGGCTATGCCTGACCCTGTCTCGACTCTGCCCTAGGCCAGGTCTTTAAGAGGCGCAACCAGATTGCTCCATTCATCTGAGCCTTATCAGTCTATACAATGCGCAGATAAGAAACTGTATGTTGATCGCACCGAGATGTGCTTACGTGTTAACACACAATGTGTACACATTGAATGCAGCACCTTGGCACACACTGTATGTGCTGATATGTGCTTGTGTGCTTATGCACAATGTGCTCACAAAACATGCAGCACATTGCACACACGATGAAAAAGGGATTCTAGAAGTTGGTTGATGGAATGTGCTTGTGTGCTAGTGCACAACGTGTACACATCACATGCTGGATGTGCCAATATGTGCTTATGTGCCCGCACAACACATGCGGCACATGCGACGAAACAGGGATGCTGGTGTGGAGTAGGTCGTGTTTGGGTGTGTGTTTGTGGGGTGTTTTTCAGTGGTTGAGGTTTGAGAAGGTAGGAATTGGGCCCTAAAAATATAGCGGCCCATAGCCTTTATGGTATGGTCAATTTTAACTAATTCAAATCGTCAACTTGCTTATAAAACCTTGTACACAATTTAAAAAAAAATTGTACATTTAGGTTTTATAATCTTTATGGACTTTCAAAAACATAATTTTTGAAAATTTGTTAATGTTGATGAAGTGGGGTGGGATGCAGGCTGAGCGGAGTGAGTTATAGGGTTGGTGTGACTATATACTGACCCATAGCCAAGACAGTATGATCTTAATATGTTTCTTGATTATTGGACGTTCAAAAAACCATAGTCTGGAAAATCCCCTAATTGGGGATGGGGAGTGGGTGAGTGGGTGAGTGGGGGGGGGGGGGGGGGGGGGCAACATATACTGTTCTCCAGCCTGCAAGCTTCGGGACAGGAACGTTGGACGCCAGATGCTGTCACGTGCATAGGAATAAGTGTTATCTACAACAGGCCATCACTTCAATGGAAGCAAAGGCGTTGGGATGTCAGGTGGGAGCGTCATACAGGGCGGGTGGCTTCTAGATACCCAAAACGCTCTTAAACGCCAATGTAACGCCTCTCCTTGGCCCAATGCGGGATGTCCTCCGTAGCGGCAACTTCTTTGCCTTGCTCTTCTTAAATACTACGGAAGAATTTTTAGCCTGCACGCAGTGCCTATCTCCACAGAGTGGACAGCCATTTTACGTCCCCACCTGATAGGACAGTATGCTGTGACAACATCAACCTCGGCCCTGCGAATATTCGGTATTCGAAATGATATTTCAATCGATCAGAATGTTCGATTCCAATTCGAATCGACGCCGAATGTCTATAAACTATATTGAATGCTTTCTTCGATGTTTTTGTGGTCGAAACGCAACAAATATCTTCGCGAACGAGATAAATCTGTATTTAAAACCGATCTGCTCGCTGAAAAAAACAGGCACTGGAAATCCGAAAGTTGGAACTCATAGATCTTGTTAAGACCCTGAATCTACATCGCGGATCCTGGAAAGCGACTCCACTATAGACTATAGCGGGCCTTCTACAACATGTTCCAGGAAAAACACATCATGCACATCATCGATAACACATTCACCCAGGTGATGTGGCCTAATTATTGGTGCCTTTCACAACTTATAAATTATGGACACAAACGGACTCAAGAGTCAAGGAAATTGCGTTTTTTGTCTCGAATTTCAAAATTTATTCTATTCTGCATGCCCACTAATAGTCCAGCGATTTGGACGCAGCGGTTAGCGACCTACTATTGTCTGGAGGACAAGAGAAGCTCACACTCGCTAAGGGTGCCACTACGATCCGGATCCGTAGTTCGAACGTGGTTAAAAAAGTAGGTTATTTGGCAGATTTTCCTGCTGGCCCCGCGACACATACGCAGAACGAAATTCGACGTCTATGTACCAAAGAAGGTCCAGCAAGCTGACCTTCCATTTCTACCTCACAATCGCCTGTCCCACGGTCAATAGGGCTTTAAGTATGCCCTGGCCGTGGTTGATGTAGCCAACCATTTAAAGGAGGCCGAACCTCTGATCTCAAAGGATTCAACCGAGGTAGCTAGCACTTTGTCGTGCATCTGCAGTCGAGTCCCTTCGGTGGCCGAAATATCTCTAGGTGGATCCTGAACGCGAGTTAATGGGGGAGGCAAAGGCATCGCAAAAGTTTAATTGCACACCGAAAGGGCGGCTGTTTGAGCATCAGTTGGCACAGCAGACGGTCAAATGAGGTGGTCAAAGATTCATAGAATGGGTTGTCCAGCTACCGACTGTCGTCATAGCTCTGATCAACGAAGGGACACATTTGTTTGGTAAAGGCCCAATGATGCCATTGGGGGGCCAAGATGGTAATGCAGAAACCCTCTGACATTGCAGGTAGGCCTGGTGGATCCCCTCTGATGTGAACTTGCAGTACTCTACCAGTCTGGTGAACTGGAAGGAGGATGTGGTACTGATCTTATGTGGTCTCTCCGGGTCTACAGGCTCTTGATTTCAGTTACAAAGCCCGGTGGGCCTATCCCAGGCCTGGCATTCTTTAGGATTGCAGAAGTGCTGCACGCCTACTGTCCGCCTAGAAAAAATTGAGGATGCGCCCACCAATTTTCTGGAAAACCAGACCTGTTTGGGACTGCCTTTGAAATCTGTTATCAATTGGTCCCCCTGAGTTCCAGTGAATTCAATGTGCCAACTGGCACATAGAACACATTGGAACTCAGGTGTGGATTTGTCAACTTGAATGTTGCATTGATTCGCAATAACTCGTGAGCCATTCTGTGTCGCATTTCGATACATTTTGAGTGTTGAAGAAAGTCAAATAAGAATTGAATGCAACATTTCGAATAATGAGATGTGTGTGCCACTTTTTCCACTATGTAGCTGAATGTAGTACAATTTTTCAGTCACAATATTAATACCTTGAAGTGAATATAACCAAAATAGCGTACAAGTTTTTGCATTGAAAATTCTAGGTGCAATTGCACTCCCAAGCCACCTGGGGTGGGCAATTTTTTTGCACGCCTTGATTTTCTAGATTGTCAGGCCTGCTATCCCGTATCAGTTATGCCATGGACAGGGGGGACTGCTTGTGGGTTTGTTCGGGGAGAGCTGCTGGTTGTTCCTAGTGATACACTGCTGCCACCCGATGGAGTGCTTACTTGTTGATGTCCGCCATTCCTCTTCAGTTACATTCGAGGTAGATAATGCGTCAATTACCCTCGCAGTGTCCCAAAATGTTGTATATTCTATTTGTATTGAACTGCTGCGGGTTCAAAGATCAAAAGCATCTCGCGTCAAAGGCTGTGCAGTGGATCTGCAGGCTCTCTTTTGAAACACAAGACGTAGTCAGCCGTCAGGTCGAACCAAAGTTTTTTCCATTGTCAGTGCGTTTGCAGTACACAAGCTTTTTGTGGATGACCTTCCGGATTCACTGCGGGATGGGTTGCCCGACAAGTAACCCTTTGCAGCTTGTCAAGTACTCCACCCCGGAGACGGCCAGGTATGCCAGCTTGGACCACTGGATGATCCCAACTTTCTGTGGGGCTTTTAATGTCAGTCTCTGGCTAGAGTGGGCTGTGGGCGTGTAGCCTAGGCACCAATACTCACCATATATCTTTCGCTCAACCACGTCTATGGCATGGGAAAGGGCCACATCAACGACGTCGTCGTCGTTCAAGACGGGCACTTACTGGTTCGGCTGCCCGTCGTCCACTAGGAGACAGGTGTCCTGAAGGTACCCCCAACTTAAAGGCTTAAAAATGATTTGCTATACTTCATATTATCTTTGAAGGGATATTATTTGGTCTGTTGGAAATTGCCGCGTTACAATTTATGGGGGAGTGTCCACAGGCAAAACCAGTCAATCATAACACTTAGAACAAACTAATCAAGGGGACACAGTAATGCTATATACTGAACATCAAAAGATTCTGCCTGGTGGATCAAAGGAAGAATATCTTAGAAGAATATTCCCCACATAGCGCTATTTTAATAGGGAGCCTAAATATGTGCCCAGGGAATTGATTTGAACAAACTTGAATCTTATCATACCAAGGATGTCAATACAATGTAACAAAAGAACGTGACCCATGGATGCGAAGAAGCTTTTTAAAGAATAGTGCTTATAATGCACCAAGCTAATTTTCGGGCTCACACCGGTAGCCCAAATATGCACCTGGGACTTGAATTGAACAAATTGGAATCTGAACCCTCTAAGGATGCTGAATATCAAATGAGTCTAACTGGTAGATCTGACGAAGAACATTTGGAATCAATATTCCTCACATTGAACTTAGCTAAAGTTTGGGCTCCAATAACAAACTCAAATATGGCCCATGGACTTGATCTGAACAGAAGTAAATCTGATCCTACTAATGTGCTGTACACCAATCATCAAAATATTCGGACTGATGGATCTGAAGATGAAGAGTTTTTAAAAAATTTCCTCATATTGCACTAAGTTAAAATTCAGGTTCTCATAGGGAGCCCAAATATAAACCCAGGGACTTGTTTCGAACAAACCTGAGTTTGACCGCTCTAAGGATGTTCTACATAAAATATCAAAAGATTCTGATTGGGAATTCTGGAGATAGAATTTTTCTCATATTACACTAAGATAAAATTAGGGCATACACAGGAAGCCCAAATATGACCCCAGGCACTTGATCTGAACAAACTAAGATAAAATTTGGGTGTCCATAGGGAGCCCAAATATGACTCCAGGCAATTGATTTGAACAAAGTTGAATCTGAACCTACTGGGGATGCTGCATATCAAATATCAAAAGATTCTCACTAGCAGATCTGAAATAAGTTAAAGTTTGAGTTCCCATAGAGAGGCCAAATATGACCCCAGGGAGTTGGTTTGAAAAACTTGAATCTGCCCCCCCCCCCCCCCCCCCCCACACACACACACACACCTAAAGATGATTTATAGCAATAAATATTTCTTTCGGTTGAACAGGGTGAATAAGAAAGAAATTGTATTCCTTCGGGTGTTCTCAAACATTTGTGCGCTCGGAGTCGCACGGAGTCGCACAGGCGTAACCATCCAATTTATCAATTGGATTGTTTGACGAATTGAAGTCATTTCAGGTGCTAGCGCAGTGGAGTGCACTGGATACTAATTAATTTTTATCTTTATTTTAGTGGAGACAAATTGTATTGATGTCGGCACTTTTTTGGTATTGTTGTACTGTAAGAAATATTAGTCATTCGGTTTGTGTATTTTGGAAATGTGTAGAATGCGTAATAAAGCACGACACTGTGTAGCACCTACCATTGCAACAAGGGAGTTGTTATATTTATGGGCGCATAAATGTTTGAGGGTGGTCCGAAGGAATCATAAAAAGATTCTGACTGATGGATCTGAAGATTTTAAAAACTTTTTCCTCATACTGGACTGAGTTAAAATTCTGGTTCCCATACAGAACCCAAATATGAACCCAGGGACTTGATTTGGACAAACTTGAAGCTCACCCGACCAAGGATACTATATACCAAATATCAAACGATTCTGACTGATTGATCTGAAGAAGATATTTAAAGAATATTCCTCATATTACACGATCTTAAGATTTGGGCTCCCACAGAATGCCCAAATATGACCCCAGGGACTTGATTTGAACAAACTTCAAGCTGACTACCCAAAAGATGCAGTATACCAAAAATCAAGAGATTTTGACTGGTAGATCTGAAGAAGATTTTTAAAAACATTTCCTCATATTGCAGCAAGTTAAAATTTGGGTTCCCAAATATGAACCGAGGGACTTGTTTCGAACAACCCTGAATCTGACCCCTCTAAGGATGATGTATACCAAGTATCAAAAGACTCCGATTGGTAGTTCTAGAGCAGAAGATTTTTTAATTATTTAAAAAAAGATTTTTTGGGTGCTAACAGATTTATGCATCTTCATGTGCTCCCTGTGGGTGTGGCAACTCCATTTGAACAAAATTGAATTGACACATGATAAGGAACATGCATTTCAAACTTGATTCAATTCGGCCCAGTGGTTTATAAAGAGAAGTCGATAATGTAAAGTTCATGATGGTCAGACAGATGGATGATGGGAGCAGACAGATGGATGGACAATGGATAGAAAGTGATCAATAAAGCACCCCTTGAGCATCATTCAGGTGAGCTAATTTATTTACTTACTTATTGGTGTTTAAGGTCACATATTTTTGCACGAGGCTAATCATGACCACAACATGAGTATCAACTCAAGACCAGGGGGTGAGCGTTAATAAGCCATGTTGCCCATTTTAGAGAGGGTTTGCACCTCCCAAGCATTGGTGACTGGGTCCTATTTTACCAGGAAAACAGAGCCTGTTTTCCGCAGTGAACAGACATTGCTTCACTTCCTGGGGTTCCCGTGGGGAAGGTGAGCTAATACAATATGATTGGTAACACTGATTTGGAGGCTGGGGGTGAGGTGGTGTGTGTTCAGAACTAATTATTAATTTTATACTGCCAAACATCCCTCTTAAAAGTAAACAAGACATAGAGAAGTAACATACTTTTTAATCCTTCACTCAATAGAAAAGGACAAATCCACACGGCAGGCATTAACTTCTGATAAAATAGTTAACAAATTAATGTTCATGTAAATTAGACAAGCAAGAATGACTTCTACCAAGACAGTAGTAGACTGTTTCATGCATAAAATAGTTCCACACAAAACAAGCTGTTAATTGGAAATAGAATGTTTTCATTTTTGGAATTCACTTCAAAAAAATTTCCACAATCCAGTATAAGTATTTCCATTAGTTCGTTGAATCCTGCACCTTATGTAACCAACTAACCTCATGCATTTTTACAACCATAGTCATTGTATATTTTAAAGTAGTGTATGATATGGCAGTTAACAACTTTTTATAACCAGAAAGTGTGACTGACCCTGTGCATTGCACAGGGTTAGTCACACTTTCTGGTTATAAACGATTTTTATTATTAACTGAGTAACTAACCCTGTGTACTGTACAGCCCTATACAGGGTTCATACACTTTTCAGAGAATCAAATTTCATGACTTTTCCAAAATGTTTAAAAAGAAATTCCATGACCGGGTTAGTTCGCACCCAAAAAGAAAAGGCTGGTTTTTTTAATAATTTTTGCACCAAGTTGCACATACTTTTTACACAATATCAATCCGTTTTAAACCTGGTTATGAATTCCATGACTTTTCCAAAACTCTAACACTTCCAGGTCATTTTCCAAAACTTTTCAAGGCCCATGAATTTAAAAAAAAATTCCATGACTTTTCCGGGATTCCATGACCCGTACGAACCCTGGTTATAGAAAATCTCATCTAAATCAACTCTTTACCCAACATAGTGGCAAAAACCAGGCTGTACTATTCTTGGAACGCATTCAAACTCAGCTCGAGATCCCTCATTGTTTTTTTTAGTGAATTCCAAAAATGAAAACATATTCTATTTTCAATTAATAGTTTGTTACAAGTACAGTACGGTCGCCGTGGACTGGTCACTTTCCACGGGTAGGTAGTATTTCCAGACGCAATAATATTAGATTGCAAACACTAATTATAGGAATAATCATCAAAAATTCGATTAATGAAGCACCGGGTACAACCTGGTGCTTCATTAAAAAAAATTTGCTGACGATGATCTTTATAACCTGGTAAATTAACCCTTTACCCAACGTAACAGCCAAAACCGGCCACGCTATTCTCGAAAATCGCCAATTAAGTTTCATTATTTTTTCATTTTTTGTCTCAAAAACATAGGTTATGACCCCTCATTGGAACGAGCTCGTTCCAACGAGGGGTCATAACCTATGTTTTTGAGACAAAAAATGAAAAAAAAATAGTTATTGAAGATTTTTTTTGCAAGTGTTGTCTGCTTTTCAGGTTAGGTAGAGGGTTAATGCATGGACATCACTACCACACATGGATTACGACCAGCCCATGGTGACTCTACTATACTCTCAGTTGTATTTAAAATTAGTGAATTATAAATCATACATAATTTCATATTCACACAACGTGAGTTTAACCTTTTCAACCAATACCATACATTTTTGGGTGAATTTATTTATTGGGGTTTAATGGCACTTTTGACAGCCAAGGTCACCTCATGTCAGACAGGTTTACAGGTGGAGGAAGCTGGACCACCGAGCAATGACAACTGTCAGACTCCTCAACATACTGACTCCACATAAGCAGGGTTAGCATTGGTTGAAAACAAGTGCACTATTGCCGTGCAGTACTCCTTAGTAAACAGCGCCATGTGCCTCCACATGGGCAATCAGAATGTAGTTCCTTGACCAAGAACACAATGCAGTTACCCTTGGCGGGGATTGAACTGTGTACCTTCAGGTTTGAAGTGCAATGCCGAAATCACTGAGCCACTGTGCTCCCACATTTGGGTGAAATAAATTTGGTGGCCAGTCGGCAAACAATATAATTTCAAATATTTGACCCTTTACCCAATGCACACAATATCAAACATTTTTTTTAAAATTAAAAAAACCAAAAACACATAATGTAACCCCAAATGGAACGAGCTTCGTGAGTATGTTCCAATGAGGGGGTCACAGGATGTGGCTTTTTAAAAATATTTTTTAATTTTTTTTTCAATCGCTCAATTTGTAAATTGAATGCGTGGATGCAAACAATTTGTAGGATAAAAGATTAAGGATGTTCGGTAAGCATCTGATCATACAGCTCAAAAGGATTAACCCTTCACCCAACAGAACAGTCATATAAGGTCAGAGCTTTTCACACAAATCCCCCATTCAAATATTATTTATTCAATTTTACCCCCCAAAATAGCTTATGATCCCTAATTGGAATGAGCTCTTTTAGAGCTGATGAGATAAACAATAAACATGGCTCGGAGCATACCCCACCACTGCATACCACCTTGCCGCATACCAAATTTCATTGAAATCCATCCACTCACTGCTGAGATATGGAACTGGATAGATGGATGGATGGACAAATGGACATACAGCCAGATGAATGGATGTATGGGCACGTGTAATCCAGTATACCCCTCAATGTCTTCGAGAGTAGGGGTATAAAAATGAAAATCGTCATTTAAAAAATTTTTTTGCAAGGTGTTATCTTCCATTCGTTATGAGTAAAGGTTTCAAGTATTGTTCACACTCCTCACAAGTGAAAAATTAAGTCACAGTGCAGTGGAACCATGTTAATCCTTTACCTAACATGAAAGGAAGACAACACTTGCCAACAAGATTCTTCAATAATTAATGTTTTTCATTTTTTGCAACAAAAACATAACTTATGACCCTTCAATGCAACACACTCATTGAGCTCATTCCAATGAGGGGACATAAGCTATGTTTTTGAGACAACAAATGAAGAAAACAATGAAAATTGAATGGTGATTTTTGCGACTAATGCTGTTCGGTCTTGGCCATTACGTTAAGTAAAGGGTTAACCCTTTACCTAACATAGTGGCCAAAAACAGCCAGAAAATTAACCAGGATAAGCCTACAACAGCCAAAAATATCTTGGAAGTTTCTCAATAAAGCCATACAAATGTGGATATCATTATATCAAATTGTAAAATTTGTTTTCGAAAAATGTGAACTTTAATTCATTTTTAAAAAATACTGTTAGGTGAAGGGTTAATTAACCGTCCGCACACTGATAAATAAAATACCAAAATTTCAAGCAGCAAATTCTTAAATTTTTCATTCTATTTAATTCATTCCTTTGTCTCATGCTACGTTCTTTTGCCAAAAAAGCATAACTAATCACATCAGTCTCTCGGAGCGTGTTCCAATGAGGGTCATAAGCTATGTTTTTGAGGCAAAAAATGAAAACCTTTTAGTTGTTCGGGAATTTTGTTTGCAAATGTTGCTTTCCATTTTTGTTGGGTCAAGTGTTAGCCTTTTACCCAATACACAGGATATTTATTTATTGGGATTTAACGACATTTTTGACAGCATGACAGTTTTATGGGTGGAGGAAGCCGTAGTACACACAGAGAACTACCAAGCAGCATTTGCCAGACTCCCCAATGTACTAACTCCTCACAGGCAGGGTTAGCATTGATTGAAGACAAGTGCTACATCGATGTGCAATACACCTTAGTACACAGGGCCACCGTGCCCCATGTGGGCAATCGGGATGAAGTGCTTTGCCCAAGACACAATGCAGTTATACTTGGCAGGGATCGAAACCTTTTGGTTTGAAGTCCAATGCCATAATCAAAACCATATCACATGATCCCTCATTGGAACAAGCTTGATGACTCGTTCCAATGAGGGTCACATGATATGGTTTTATGGAAATTTTGTTTAAACATAGATTTTTTTCCAACTGCTTAATTTGTAAACTATGTGGGCAGATGCGGCCAATTGGTTTGGTAATGGGTTAAGAGGGTTATACTCGACAACCTATATGCAGTTAATATTATTTATTTATTGGGGTTTAAGGTCACATATTTCTGCACAATGGCCAATCATGACCACAACATGGATATAAAGTACAGCCAATCATTTATACCCATGTTGCTCATTTTAGAGGACTTCCACCTCAGGCAGTGGTTACCAGGTCCTATTTTACTTGTAAAACAAAGCTTGTTTACCTCAGTAAACAAGCACTGCTTCAATTCCCAGGGTTTCCAAGGGGAAATATATGCAGTTAACAGGGCAAATTTGTATTGAAAGTATGGTAAATGGTTTGGTGCTTGATATTTAGATGCAATTAATAGCAATTATCAATTAACTGGTAGAGTGCTAAATTATTTTTGCCTATCAAATCTTGTACACATGTCTTTGCCTTGTTACAATTTATGGGAGAGTGCCTATGGGCCATGTTAGCCATGCCTATGGGTACTCTCCCATAAATTGTAACAAGACAGACCCTTGCTGACTAAATAATATCACTTCAAAGATAATTTGAATCATAGCCACTGAATTTGAAGCCTTCAAGCTGTGGTACCTGCACTGCAGAATGGAGCCCAAATATGGGCTTCCAGAACTCTACCAGTTAACAGCAAGCCCGCAAATAATATTTTTTTTAGAGGCCTTTCATTGTGATAGGCACCAAGTTAGTTTTGTGCTGGTCCTCCCAAATTTGGTGCCTGCCATGGAGATTATAACCCAAGATTGGGGTTTACCATTACTGTGATAATTGTCATATATTTGTCTGTAGGTGTATGGGGCAGATTTACCCTATTGGGCAGTAGATGGTAGCATTTCATACCTTCGGACTGATTTATTGGTGTTTAAGCTCACATATTTCTGCACACTGACTAATCATGACTGCCACCCCAAGCATAGCAGAGTCCTATTTTATCAGTAATACAGAGCTTGGTGGGAGGTGGGAGGTGGGGGGGGGGGGGGGGGGAGGGGAGGTTTAGTACAAAATTGAGTACATTTAGAGGATATATCAGACAATTCCAAGCACTCTGCAAGGAAGGGGCCAAAATTTTAAGGACTTTTCATTTGAGTTGGAACACTTGCAGGCTGCTCATCTGCAGGTATGATTAACAGGGTTATTTCATTAGCCAATATGAAATTAACTGAAACTTCCTGTACAGTATCTGATAATCTCATCTGGAAACATAACCCTTTGGTCGTAACTTCCATGCCAGTTCCATGGCAGCAATTAGAAGAGTCCATATTCATTATTTGGGGTAGACCAATCAATATTTTCAACGTGCAGCCTTAGGGCTGCACGCTGAAAATATTGATTGGTCTACCCCACATATTTACTGAACAGACATCCTATTTAATGACGTTATGATGTATCATGTTCCTGGCCAGAAAATGGCCGCTAGGGTTCAAAGGGTTAAGGTTGATAAGGTTAAAAAAAACACAAAGACAAAATCAATGCTGCTTATACTATAATTCAGCCCACCACAAAAAAAATCTTGCTTATTATTTTCACACATTTTCCCAACATTATCAGCCACACAATATATGTAAGAAATGCCAAACAATATAGATAAAAGTAAGAAATGCTCAACAACTATTTCTAACTCTTTTTAACTCGTTGTACACCGAGATAAAAATATGAAATATTCAAATTTCACATTTTTCCCTTTATGCCACCAGGAATTTACCCTTTACCCAAATCCAGTCAGCACTATTTGCAATGAAAGTGTCAATGACACTGTAGCTTAACTTGACTGTGTGTAGTATTTCAGGAAAAGGATAATGTTCAATGTGTATGAAAGGATTATGAAATATGACAAGAATTGTGATATTGGGAATATGTTAAGTACTGTAACCTACATGTTTTCAACAAGAATAATTTGAGGTGTAGACAGTACTAAAGAATTGGGGCCTGGGTTGATGTGACCCTCACAGTTAACATTTGTCAACCAAAGTTACCAAGTTACAGTAAAATCATAACAAAAAAGTACCTGCAGAGTGTGGTACAAGAATAAGGTCTGAGGCCTGTGGCACCGTACGGCTCTCATGGTTGATCAATCAGAACCAAAATTGGAAATTCATCTGGACATTCATTCAGAAATCCCTCTGGACATCACAACTCCAAGAGACCTAACCAAGCTGCAATGAAATCACCTCATAAATACGGCATGTAGGCTGTGCCAAAGGTTTTATGGCAAAGGGCTTGATAGGCCCTCACCGTTGACCAATATGACCAATTTAGACCAAAATACATGTAGGATGTTCTCATCTAGTCATCAGACCAAGTCATACTACCAAGTTACAATGAAATTGCTTCATAAATACGACCTGTAGACTGTGGTAAATAAAGACCTCAGCATTCAAACCAGCACAGCTGTCACAGTTGACAGATCATGACCAAACTATGATGTTCTCATCTAGACATCACACAAAAAGAAAGGATGTTCCATGTTTATGAAAGGATTATTAAATAAGACAACAACTGTGACAACTGACAATACATTAAGTTCTGTACCTTAGAGTTTATGCATTCAATAAGAATAATAAGAGGTGTAGACTGTGATAAAGGAATTCAGACTCAAACTCGTGTGGCCCTCATGGTTGACCGATCTCAAACAAAACAGGGCCTCAGGATGAAATAACTAGCTATCATACCGAGTCATCCTACCAAGATACAATGAAATCCCTTCATAAATATGACCTGTAGACAGTGCTAAAGGAATCTAGGTCACATACAGAAGGTCTGTACAAAAAACTGATTGCACTAATTTCTGTACAAAATAGCTGCCGGCAGCCATCTTGAATTTCTGACTGCACCCAAAAACACTCGTTCTCGCCCCACAGTGATAAGAAAGGTACCCAAGAAGTTTCGTAAAGATCGGTTCATAAATACAGAATCTTGCCCAAGCCGTATAGAAGTTCTATACAAAAAACTGATTGTATCTAATTTCAGTACAAAATGGCCACTGGCAGCCATCTTGAATTTTGGACCGCACCCAAAAACACTCGTTCTCATCCCAAGGTGATAACAAAGGTACTCAAGAAGTTTCGTGAAGATCGGTTCATAAAAACAGCCCCCCCAGCCTGAGCCGTATTGACATGTGCACTTATTGTGTACAAGTGGCACTGAATAAATCAAAGTTCATCTAATTGGCATAATTTCAGCATGAGAAAAAAACCTGTATTATATATGATGTATTCCATGTTACTAAACATGCATACAAAAATTTATTCAAATCAGAACTTTCATACAGAAGTTCTGTACAAAAAACTGATTGCACTAATTTCGGTACAAAATGGCTGCCATCTTGAATTTTGGACCGCACCCCAAAACACTTGTTCTTGTCCCATGGTGATAACAAAGGTACCCAAGAAGTTTCGTAAAGATCGGTTCATAAATACGGCCTCTAGCCCGAGCCGTATTGAATTGTTGACGGAGGACAGGCCATGGCATAACCTCAAATTTGACTACGTCAAAGTTGAGCTAAAAATTAGTTCTTCAAGAATTTTGTTTGCAAGTGTCGTCTGCCTTTCATGTTTGATAAAGGGGTAACCAATTCAATCTTGTTGGACCGAGTAAGCTCTATCCAACAAGACAGAATTGGGCCAACTTCTTGTTGCATTATGGGAAAAATTGGTTTCTTGAAATTTTGGTATTTTTACATTAGTGTGGGAGTGTGTGTGTGTATGTGGGACGGGGGTACATATTTATTTATTGGTGTTTGAGGTCACACATTTTGCACAATTGCTAATAGTGACTGCAGCATGGAGATAAAATCAAGTTTAGTCAAGTCAAGCGTTTATACCCATGTTGCCCATTTTAGAGGACTTCTGCCCCAAGCATTGGTGACTTGGTCCTATTTTACCAATAAAACAGAGCTTGCTTACCATAGGAAACAAGTACTGTTTCACTTCCTGGGGTTCCCATGGGGTATCAATGGTTAATGCAGCTTCAGACATGTAAGGTGATTTTCATGGCAATGGCACACCATTTCATTTGGTCATAATCCAGGTGAGAGATACCAAATTGGAGATGACAAGCACAAAACTGTTGGTGCTCACAAAGCCCTCCTTCCCCCTCTCCTCCCCCCCCCCCCCCCCCAAAACAAACAACCAACAAAAAAAACTCATATTTGCAGGCTTGGATCTACTACATTTCTACAAGAAATTAAATATTTACTCAATGTAAATCCTAAAAAGTTCACAATTATGAAATAAAAGCTACATGATATGTTTTTGCAAAGAAAATAACATGTCAGAAACCACATATCAAAACTCGCACTTTGTGCAGGATAGAGAGTTAACACCCTTAATTTTGATGTCATTTGAAATTCACGATCAAAAATTTCTTTCTGTGTAACTGGAAATTCAAATGCGTGTACCTTGTTTGACTGAACTCACAGAGATATTCAATAGAGACTGTAAGCCCCATGATACAAGGAACAACAGGGTTACCACTAATATCAGAGAATCAAATTCAAGTTTGAATCCTTACATAATGAATCAACCGTATCCGCTCACATAATTTACAAAAATCGAGTAGTTGAATAAAAAAATACTTAAAAAAAATTTCAACAAAACCATATCATGTGACCCTTCACTGGAATGATCTCAATGTGCTTGTTCCAATGAGGGGTTACAAGAGATGGTTTTCTTGAAATTTTTAGAAAAACTTGAAAAGCAAATAATTAAAATAACAAATTTTGATTTTGGGCAAAGGGTCAAGGAATTTACCAATGATTTTCAAGGACTATCAGGGCTGTACAAACTGGGCGAATGATCATTTGGTATGCACGCTCTTCACCTAAAAAGAAACAAGGGCAACAGAAAGTGTGGGCCACCTGTATGCAATGCAAGTTCGAAGTAACCTTGAAGGTATTGTGGGACAGAAAAATTTTCTAAGTGGAAAGAGTGAAAACAAAAAAATTTTCCAAGTCAAACAAGAGCTATTGCTGAAGGCAATTTATACCCCCACTGCAGTGCTGGACTGATGAAGCATAGATCAACAAGTAATAAAAACAAGAGCGCACGTATCGCTGAAGCAATACAATGTCCCCTACCGGACTAATCAGCATTAATAATTATACAAATGTTATAACCTAGATGTGATCAGCATGAATTCCGTTGAAGCGTTTCCAAAAAAAGTCTGGAAAACTAAAGACTGACAGACAGACAGACTGACGGATGGACAGAGTGCAAACCTATAGTCCCCTCCGGCGATGCCGCTATTGGACTAAAAAAAATGAATATCCTTGGACGGACTCACACATGGATGTACGGACGGACGGATGGATGGACAGACACACAGATGCATGTAATCCAGTATACCCCCCCCCCCATTTTCTTCAAAAGTGGGGGTATAAAAATGGCCATAACTCTGGGAAAAATTATTGGACGGAACCTGTCCATTGTGCATATCCGTTCCCCCACGCAGGTCTATCAGCATACCAAAGGAGATCCAAATCCGAGAAATGGCTTTGAAATTACAATTCAAAACGTTTGTACAGGGAGATGGATGGACAGACAGACAGACAGATGGACAGAGAGATGAAGAGATGGACAGACGCTCCCACAAATTAGGTTTATGTGGCTAAAATATTTGAGGAATTTAAAATGCATGGACAGGCACTAAAAACTCTTTTTAAGTCTAATTTCTGGATGGTAAGCAAACCCTAACCCTTTCAGCTTACTGATTCTAACCCTAACTATTACCTTAATATAAAATCCCTGAAAATGCAATACCCACTTTTTGTCACATAGTAGTCACATAAACCATTTTAGCCACATAACTCAATTTTTTTGAAACATAAACGCCATTTGTTACAGTGGAACCCTGTTAATTGAATAGCCACTTTGCCAATGAAAATTATTCAATTAACAGGAGTATTTAATTAACAGGGATTGTGTCACTTTCCTGTATTCAATAGATAAACTTAGCATTTATGCTATTATATCTTGTTTGACAGAGCTCCATGAGCTCTGTCAAATAAGATATAACAGATTAAATGCCTATATTGGATGTACTGAGGCCAAATTGGTCTATAAACAAAGGAAAACTGGGGAGAGTCATACTAATTTCTCTGACATGTTACAAGATTTTTATTCAATTAACAGGAGTTTACTCTATAACCTATATTCAATTAACAGGTCAAATTTGTACTGGAGGTATGGTAAATGGTTTTGTGTTGGGAAATTATATTCAATTAACAGGGATATACAATTGAGAGATATCCAATTAAGTGGGTTCCACTATTCTTCAACTTTATGTGGCTAGTCACATGCAAGCCTGGAAACACGCAAACATCTGTCATTTACAGAATGAGGTCCCAAAGTGGGTGAATTTGCTGAAGATATCCCATACAGTGGGCCAATTTATTCTCTGAGTATATCTTTCTGTTTAGGCCTGAGACCTTGATTCAGATTCAGGTTCAAAGAGGGTAAATTTAGTGATGCTACCCTGCAGTGAATCACCAAATTCACCCTCTGGGACCTCATTCTGCAGATGACAGTATGCTTATTTCCAGGCTTGGTCACATGAATCAGACTAGGGAGATGATGCACAAAAGCTTTCAGCTTTTTGTCAATTCCCTCTATTAATCGGCTACTCTATATTGTTGAACAAATGTTATATTGCAAGATATCTCATCCTACTTCATGACTTTTTGTAAACATTTTTGTTACATATGACATATTTAAAGAATAAAATATTGTTTAAACCAAATCAGACTAGACACATACAGCCCTGGTAATTCACCCTCAGCAATCAGCAGTGCCGAGGAAAATGCTGAGGAAACAAGAAATATCCACAGCAAAAATACTGCCGAGGATGGCTTCTTCAAAAAGCCTTGTGGTGGCAGAAATTTAACAACTTCCAGGTTACAGAAGGAATCAAACCATGCAGGTTGCACTATGCTGTATTGCTAATCTTACAATTCACAGTACAAGTTGCAGCATAGCCACTAGAAACTATGTGTTCTGCTTCTTCTATGTTGATAACACCAGAATCTGACATCAGATTCTGGAAAGCTCTTACAGAGCTTTCCAGAAACTGATGTCAGATTCTGGTGTCATCAACATAGAAGCAGTGAGATACTTAGTTTGTGGTTATGCTGCATCTTATTTTCACTCATAATATACATATTGAGCAAGTCGTCTGCTTACTTTCAAGATGTTTTCTCGGCATTCACATGATTCATGATTGAGTGAAAGATTCTGCACATTGACTGTGATTATATACACATGTATCTCGAACTACTTTCACGTGTTAAAGTTACTTGAAAGTTTTCACTTCACTGCACACTATATATACATGTACTTGGCAATGGAGACTATGCCCTGCCCCCTGATGATTTTTACGCAATCAAACAGACTTCACAGCAATTGCCGTAGAAGCACCAGTTTCCCACAGCAATTTTTTTGCCGAGGAAATAAGGATGAATTACCAGGACTGCACATAACAGTGCTGTGTACCAACCACTAGGCACATAATCCTGATTTGTTTGCTCTGGCGCATGGAGGTCTTCACTAGGTATACCCAAATCCTCCTTTGGAGGTCGGGGGCCTAATAAGGTGACCAATTTCATTCATCAACATTTCAAGACCTCGACAACAAATATCATTTTATATATTTGTCAACTCTTCTAGAAATATTATCTATTTTGTGGTGATGATAAAAACTACTGTTGCGATGACATGACAATGAAATGCTGTGAAGTAACACACTGTTGGAAAGGGCTCTCTGAGCCCTTTCCAACAATGTATTACATTGCAGCATATTCATTTCAAATTACTGGCTCAAATTCATGAAATAAATGGCAGTGGTCTAGAATTTACAGACCAGACTGATGCAAGTTATCATGAAACTTCTTGTTTCAAGAGTGTTACAGGCATACCAAATTCATATACTTTTCAAGGAAGGGGGTGCAAAAATCAAGTATTTTTCCACTTCAGAAACAAATTACAAGTATTTCTCAAGGAAGAGGCAAAAATTCACGGACTTTTCATCTGAGTGGGAACGCTGTACAAAATCCAAACAGTTTTGAAGGAATTGACATGTGGGTTAGAATTTCTTGTAGATATCAAGGTGTTAAGTTGTGCTATCAAAATATATATAAAACATATGAAAAGGGCAGACAACTCTTACCACAAAGATTCAGATGTTTCAAATGATTGCAAATCCAGCACCAACAAATATATAATCAAAGAAAGCAACATATACAAGTACACAAGTAACTAAAGCCTTATTTACAATTAACAAATTATCCCAGAATTTACAAATAATTTAACAAAAATAGATGCTATTGCTAATAACAGGGATGAGAGTAAAATACAATGAAATTAACTCTAACCTCTGTATTCTTATGTAACAGCCTGCATGCGACACCTAATCTAAGTGACCAAAATACTATATAGCTTATTCTGGGTGTTTTTTGAGGATGCTGAGAAGATGCTGTTGTTGGTCATGATATAGTGATAGATGCTGAATGTGAACTTAAACATCATTTATTGGTGTTTAAAGTCACATATTTCTGCACAATGGCTAATCATGACTGCAACATGAAGATGAAGTCAAGTTTAGTCAATCATTTCTACTCAAGATGCCCATTTTAGAGGACTTCTACCCCAAGTATTGATGACAAGGTCCTATTTTATCAGTATTTATTTATTGGTGTTTAAGGTCACATACTTATGCACAATGGCTAATTGTGACCGTGACAGTTTTACGGGTGGAGGAAGCTGGAGTCCTCGGAAAGAACCACCAAGCGTCAACCAGCAGCTGTCAGCTCCCCCATATTCTAACTGTCGAGCTCCGCTCAAAGCAGGTTTACAGCGGTTGAAGACATGTGCACCATCGATGTGCCGTATGACTTAGAACTCGGCATCATTGTGCCCCCATGTAGACAATCAGGGTAAAATGCCTTGCCTAAGGACACAATGAGGGTCGTCCTGAATGGGGATCGAACTCGGGACCGCTAGTATAGAAGTCCAACAGTCTACCACTGAGCCACTACACTCCCATTTTACCAGTAAAACAGAGCTTGTTTACCATAATGGTAAATGAGCTTAGCTTCAATTCCAGAAGTTCACTATTTATTTATTTATTAAGGTTTAATGACATTTTAACAGCCAAGGTCATTTCGTGTCAGTGACAGCTTTACAGGTGGAGGAAGCTGGAGTACCCAGAGATCCCCAACATCGTAACTCTGCACTGCTGCACAGGTAGGGTTAGATTGGTTGAAGACATGCGCATCATCGACGTGCAGTACGCCTTAGTACACAGCGTAATCGTGCCTCCATGTGGACAATTGGTGTTAAGTGCCTTGCCCAAGGACACAATGCAGAAGTCGAAATCGATCGCCCAGATGGTCACCCATCCAATGACTAACCAGGCTTGAAGCAGATTAAATTCAGTGATCTGTCGAGAACCAGTTGCCGCAATGGCACCGCAACCCCCTCCCAGAGGTTCACAAGGGGAACTTAAAACATCAATAAATAAAAATGTCTGCCTCAAAAACATGGCTTATGACCTTTCACTGGAACCAGAGAGATCTACCCATAATACAACTTGGAATTTAACAAATTCAGTCATGTTTGACAGAGGTCAATGGGCTCTGTCAAACAAGATTGATTTGGTTAAATTTCCAGCTGTATTATAGAATAAATTTGCAGATTGAAATTTTTATTATTTTGATATTATTGTGCTGATGGTTAGGCCACACAAAGTAGATCTTCTGTTTCTCAGGCCATTATTTGTAAAATTGCATGAGGGCGAGCGTTTTTTATTTTATTTTTTATTTTTGTAATTATTTCCTTGCCATCAAAAGTTCATGTTCTTCATTTATGTTTTAGGCTTCATAATTTACAGAATAGCATGGGTGGTGGTGTATTTCGTCCATTGAGAGCAAGAAGAAGGCTTTAAAGCATTGCAAAGCCTTCTTGCACTCAAGGGACAAATTTATCAATTTTATTAACTTGGGCAAAATATCTGACATAAACCATTTCGTTTTATTTTTTATAAGTTTACATTGGTTATAAAAAGAGAGCATGCGGCAGCCAGAAGGAGCATACGGGAGGGCCTGAGAAACAGATTTTAAATTTTTTCAGCTCTTATATGTTTAAAGTGTGCTGAAATCAAAGAGATCTATAAACATGAGACAATTCAGTGGTTGTCAAAGTAATTCTTGATAAATTACAAGATTTTTTATTCAGTTAACAAGAGTTTATATTATAACCTATACACAACAAGTGAGGGCATGATGGCGTTGCGGTAACCGGTTCTCGTCAGATCACTGAAGTTAAGCAACGTAGAGCCTGGTTAATCCTCAGATGGGTGACCGTCTGAGTGATCAATTCAGACTCCCACGTTGTGTCCTTGGGCAAGGCACTTAACCCCGATTGTCCACATGGGGGCATGATGTACTAAGGCATACTGCACGTCATTGGAGCGCCTGTCTTCAACCAATTTAACCCTGCCTGTGGCGTAGTGCACAGTTACGATGTGGGGAGCTGGCAGCTGCTCGTCGTTGCTCGGTGGTTCTCTCCAGGTACTCCGGCTTCCTCCACACATAAAACTGTCACTGACACGATATGACCTTGGCTGTTAATGTGTCGTTAAACCCTAATAAAAAAAAAATTACAAAAATACACAAGTAAAATTTGTAGTATTATTTATTTATTGGTCACATACTTCTGCACAAATGCTAATCTTGACTGCAACATGGATATAAAGTCAAGTCCAGCCAATCGTTTATGCACAAGTTGCCCATTTTAGAGGACTTCTACCCCAGGCATTGGTTACCGGACCCTATTTTACCCAATAATTGTTTAACCCTTTACCCAACGTAACGGCCAAACAGGCCAGCGCTATTCACAAAAATCGCCAATTAATTTTCATTACTTTTTCATTTTTTGTCTCAAAAACATAGATTATGGCCCCTCTTTGGAACGAGCTCATCGAGCTCGTTCCAATGAGGGGTCATAACCTGTTTTTGAGACAAAAAATGAAAAAAAATGTTTTTCAAACATTTTGTTCGCAAGTGTTGTCTGCCTTTCATGTTAGGTAAAGGGTTAATGGTGTTTAAGGCCACATACTTCTGCACAATGGCTAATCATGATCACAACATGGAGATAAAGTCAAGGTCAGTCAATTGTTTGTACCCCATGTTGCCTATTTTAGAGGACTCACGCCCCAAGCATTAGTGACTGGGTCTTATTTTACCAGCAAAACAGAGCTTGTTTACCACAGTAAACAAGCACTGCTTCATTTCCCGGGGTTCCCACGGGGGTATTTTACCCCAAAAATAAAGCCTGTTTACTACAGTAAACAAGCACTGCTTTACTTCACAGGGATCCCACAGGAAAAAAATTGTACTAATGGTATTGTAAATAGGTTGGGGTTTGGAATTTATGTGCAATTAAATTTCTTTATTTATTGGTGTTTAAGGTCACATATTTCTGCATACAGTGAACAAGCACTGCTTCACTTCCCGTGTTTCCCACGGGGGATATATGCAATTAAAAGATTCATTCATTGAAGAAATATCCAATTAAATGTGCTCAACTGCAGAGACAAAATAACATTATTAATTACTTGATTACATTGATGCAGTTCGTTACATTTCTAATAATGATGAGCGTAAATGAAACAAGAGTGCTGTTTATTTTTCAAAATAATTGCCCTGAGAGTGAAGATATTTCTCCCATCTCTCCAATGAAAGATCATAATTGGCCCTGAACCACTTTATCACTCGTTGCAGCTGCCTGTATATTGAGACAGTTAATATTTTCTAAAATATGTTATATGTTGCTGAAACAGTAGAACTCTGTTAATTGAACAGGCATGCAACCAGTGAAAACTATTCAATTAACAGGTGTATGCACAGTACATCTGCCGTGGTCTAGTGGTAATCCACACGAGGACAGTGATGTCCATGAATGCGTTTACCAGGTAATAATAATCATCATCAGCAAAAATTTTAATTACTGAAGCACTGGGTTGTTCCCAGTGCTTCATCAATTAAATTTTTGCTGATTATTCCTATAATTAGTGGCTGGAATCTAATATTATTGACCCGTGGAAATATTGCCCACACATGGAAAGTGACCAGACCACGGCAGTGGTACTGTATAATTAAGGAACATTTGGTTATTTTCTGTATTCCAGTATAACACTGAGCATTTATTCGATTACATCTTATTTGACAGAGCTCAAGGAGCTCTGTCAAGCAAGATATAATAGAATAAATGCCTACTTTGCACGTACTGAGGGTTAACAAGGCTATAAACATTCGAGATTCATTTGTTGTCAAGAGTAATTCTTTGATGTATCACAAGATTTCTTATTCAATCAACAGAAGTTTACTCTGCCTGAGAACTGGGCCACAGACTGGTGCATACTCCCACTATTGCAGACGGATGGACAAATGGACGGATGCATGCATGTAATCCAGTATACCCACAATTTCTTCAAGAGTCGGGGTATAATTATCAGATTAAATTTGTCGTCAAGGTATGATAAATCTGTGTTGAATTAATGAGTGTGTAAATAGAACTATTTCAAAACATCGACAAATTAAAGCCACAATGCCAGATTTTATTGGTTATAAACATTCACTAAAATCCCAATGATAAGAAATGTATAAATACTTGAAAATTAATATTTATAATGCCGAACTGTGGAACTATATTTCGTCACAGTTATGACATGTGACTGGGTGCAGCTGTGATGTGTCACAGTCAAATGCATGATGTTCAAGGTGCAATTCCATTCTTTAACCCTTCTTTTCCATCTAAAAGACGTATTTTTGGTTACTGTGGTGTCATGTGATAAACAGAAAATGAAATTCGTCTTTTGGCCATACTCTGTTTATGAAACTCATCTACGAATTTCCTGCTTTGCCTCGCCAGTGGGCTTTACTGAATAACAACCAACCAATTACAGAACTGTGAAAACAAAAGAGATAATTTCAACCAGAGCACGACTCAGTCACAACCAAGTCAAAATTCTCTGTCAGTTTTCCTCCCTGGGCAGGGGCGGCAGAACGATTTTCAAAGTGTGTGGGGGGGGGGGGGGCTGGATCGGGTGATGGATGGTCATTGGTATGAAAATTTTAAATTTCAGGGTCCCAAAACCCCCATTTCCATGCATCTGAGTGGATTTTTCAGGAGATGTATTTGAAAGATTTCACACTTTGAGAGCCGTTAAAAGACATTGGTGAAGCATACAGGTGAGGTCTATTTATCAGCTTTGGTTGTAACGACCAAAGCTGATAAATAGACCTCACCTGTGTGCTTTACCAAACGTTTAGAGCAATTATACTGTCTGTGGATTATCTTGTCCGGGTTTGGATTTGGTACTTGTGTGTTTGTAAGATTATGATCTACTTCAGTTAACCGATTTATTAACAGACTGTATACATTTTAGCGTTTGCAGCCACTTACTGCAAAAAATGAACTGAAATCCATCGAAACTGAACCAGTACGAGAGAAACATAGCTGGCAGAAATATTGGGGAGGCTCTGGATCTGCCCCTTGTTTCACCAGTCACTGGTTGTGTTAAAATATCTGCATACAAAAAAACATGGCCTGGCAAAAAAAGTGGAGGGGCTGAAGCCCCCCAGCCCCTCGGTTCCATCGCCCCTGCTGGAATCGCAGTAAGTCAGTGGTTACAGCATTTTTTCAAATCAAAAGGTTCACAGTATGATCTCTGCCAGGGGTAACTGTGTAGTGTCCTTGGTCAAGGTACCTGATCCTGATTGCCATAATGATGGCACATTGGCACTGTGTACCAAGGTGAACTGCACATTGGCGCTGTGTACCAAGGTGAACTGCACATCAATGGTGCGCTTTTCTGCAGCCAATGCTAACCCTGCATGTGTGGAGTAGTACGTTGGGGAGTCTAACAGTTGCTCGCTGCTGCTCCAGGGTTCTCTCTGGGTACTATGGATTCTCCACCCATAAAACTGTCCTCCACAAGGTGACCCTGGCTGTTGAAAGTGTCGTTAAATTCTAATAATAAAAAAATGCTTTCCTCCCTATACCACAACATTGTAGGAACCACTTGTCGAAAAAGAAATCCAAGATCAATGAAGCCCAAGTGTTATTTTCACTTATTAACCCTTTACCTAACACAAAAAGAAGATGACTCTTGTAAACAAAATTAATGAATAACCAATTTTTTACATTTTTTTTTAATCAAAAGCACAGCTTATGACCCCTCACTGGAATGAGCTAAATGAGCTTGTTCCAATGAGGGGACATAAGCTATGTTTCCGAGAGAAAAAAAGAAAAAATAATGAAAACTGAATGGTGATTTTTTTGTGAACAGCACAGGCCGGTTCTGGGCATTACATTGAGTAAAGAGTTAACCCTTTACCCAATGCAGACGATATCAAAATTTATTATTTTAAATATCATTTTTTTCAAAAACTTTCAACAAAACCATATATCATGTGACCCTTCATTGGAATGAGCTCAATGAGCTTGTTCCAATGAGAGGTCACATGATATGGTTTGGTTGAAATATTTTGAAAAATTTAATTTTTTCAACTGCTCATTTTACATATTACACGGGTGGATGCGGGCAATTCGTTAGGTAAAGGGTTAATCTTGATTTGGCGATATTTTATTTATGAAGTTTTGACCCACTCAGATTCTGCCACACAACCTCCACATCACTCTTTTCCAAGTCTTCAGAATGTATAATCTGTCACTTTTACCTTTAAATCAGACAGCAATAACAGATCCTGAATCACTTTCCACATGGCATGCCTGCCAGCTGTGAATGCCCTGGACAGATTGCAACAGTCAACATTTTTTGAGCTATGATCATTTCTAGACCTATTGACAATACATGCAGCTGAGCTGTAAATTTGAGATGCAAGCACATATGCAAAGATATTTACATCTTTAAAAACACACACAACTATGCATTTGCATGCATACAAATGCAAACACATATATTTATCTGTACCACTGATCTCTACACAACTGGACTGCTGAATGAATGAAAGTTTCAGTGCACCAAACACGCACAGGGATGATGTGGGATTTGAAATCCCTTGCGACCCAACTAACTTTATTTGCTCATGAAGCTAAGACAGATGGAACTGAGGGCCAAGAATCTTATTTGATTTGGTTGTGCACACTGGTGGTAAGGTAGTGGGGTCAGACCCTGACAACCTCGAACTGGAAGGTGACTAGGAATTGTGCAGAACTACAAGAATTCTGTCTGGTGTTTTACTTAGAAACGTGTGGACATTTATGGTAATACTGAAACTGCAGTTTGATGGTTTGTTTTAGAAAGAAGAAAAAGAAACCCAAACAGGTCATCGGTTTAGGAACAGCCCCAGCATATTATCCCTAACGGTTATCAAAAATGAAAAAATCCACCAATATGTGTTTTGGAAAGCTGGGAGTAATCCTTTGAGGGAGAGTGGATGCTGAATCTTGACTATCTGGTCTGCCTTCTGGACTGCTGGAATGCTCATTGGTCACAGATAGAAAAAAGTTTCTCAGCTGCTACCATCTTTGGAGGGGGAGGGGGGGGGGCTGGGGGGGGGGGGGGAGAATTGGGGCTATAAATAGACAATGCTGAAGTCAACAATAAAAATTTTCATGGAAATTTTCAATATTCCACTGCCTCACAATCGCCGATTGCTTTTTGAAGAAAATACTTGGATATCTGAAAAATGAATATCTTCAGTTCCTCTGGCAATATTTTGTAAACTTTCATGAGGGTGGGCATTTTTTATTTTATTTTTTTTATTTTTGTAATTATTTCTTTGCAATCAAAAATTTGTGTTCTTGGGGGAGATGGGGGGAGAATTGGGGCTATAAATAGACAATGCTGAAGTCAACAATAACATTTTTCATGGAAATTTTCAATATTCCACTGCCTCACAATCGCCGATTGCTTTTTGAAGAAAATACTTGGATATCTGAAAAATGAATATCTTCAGTTCCTCCGGCAATATTTTGTAAACTTTCATGAGGATGGGCATTTTTTATTTTATTTTTTTTATTTTTGTAATTATTTCTTTGCAATCAAAAATTTGTGTTCTTGGTTTGTTTTATATTTTAGGCCTCATAATCTACAGAATAGCATGGCTGAGAGTGTATTTTCATCCCTTGAATGCAAGCAGGCGTAGAATGGTAATTGCCTCAGTACATTATTTTTCACCTCCGGGTTTGCTCGAAATAAGAAAGAATCTATGTTAATCTTACTTTTAGTCAAATATGAATACAAATTATACTCCTATCAAAATGATACATTGTGTTTTAATAATATGTTTTGAACATTTTCAAGTTTCTTCCATTAATAATCCCTATGACCTGAGCATCATGATGCATCACTTGTCATGATGCGATGCATTGTAGAGTGAAAGAATCGTGATGCATTGAAACTGCGATGCATCATTGCAAGCCTACTGTTCTCCAACCTTGTTGTGTTCTGTCTTAATATTTGATAGAATACTGAGGGATTTTATTTGGTAAAATTCTTGACTTTGAAGAATGCCTCATTTTTAATTTCTGGTGAAAATAAGGACTTTTAAGGTTAACTCTAAAGGGCTTGGAGATTTTTATATATTTTTGCCACACTTTGACTTTCTACAACTCAAGGCACTGCAGTTGTTTTTAGGCAAGTCAAGGATGCCTACATAGGCAGACAAGACTTGTCTAAAAACAACTGCGAAAGTACTTAGAATGCAACCTGTGATTTAAGCCCAACACTACATGTTGGGGGCCCTGTTCTGTTGCAGTGAAAGGGATCATAGTCGGAATTAGAGTTAATGCACAAATTTCAAGTACTTTCAAGACCTTGAAAACACACCTTTCAATACAAGGACTATAAAGGTTGTCAAGAACCATTTACAAACCTTGCTTAGTTTCTACCTGACTAAATTTGGGGCATAAAATTATATTCTATTCAAGACAATGAACAGTGTAAGCAGACTGTCTCTAATAAATATGAACAGCAATGTTTTGAGAAGCATAAAATAATGCTTAGGCAAGTAACTACCAAGAAATAAATATTTCTTAAGGCTTCCTGCCCTTGTCTGTGAAGTCCAGGTGCCAATACTATAGAACTTTTACAATTGTACTTTCTAGAATTTTATTTTCTAGTTCTGATTTTAAATGGATTAAAGGGGGTGAAGGGGCATTGTGGTAACCGGTTCTCATCAGATCACCGAAGTTAAGCAATGTCAAGCCCGGTCAGTCCTTGGATGGGTGACTGTCTGAACGATCAATTTGGACTCCCGCGCTGTGTCCTTGGGCAAGGCACTTAACCCTGAATGTCCACATGTGGGCACAATGACGCTGTGTACTAAGATGTACTGTACATCGATGGTGTGCATGTCTTCAACCAATCTAACCCTGCCCGTGCTGCAGTGCGGAGTTACGATGTTGGGGAGCTAGCAGCTGCTCGGCGTTGCTTGGTGGTTCTCTCCGGGTACTCTGGCTTCCTCCACTCCTAAAACTGTCATGGTCACGATTAGCCATTGTGCATAAGTATGTGACCTTAAACACCAATAAATAAATAAATAGATTAAAATGAATCATTAGCATTTTCAAAGATATGGCAATTTGCCAACTGGTAAATTGCCATATCTTTTAAAATGCTAATGATTCATTTTAGTCAGTTATATTAATAAGTAAAAAATACAATTCTAGAAAATACAACTGCAAAAGTTTTATAGTATTGGCTCCAGATAGTAATACTGAAATGATTAATCGACAAGTCATGGTCAACACAATAAGCAGGAGTTGTCGGAAAGTTAAATTTCCTGTTGACTCATCATTAACATTAATGGCAATTGTTTGGAAATATGCCCTTTTTGTATTGAATTTTAGTCAAGCCTTTAAATTAATTTATTTTGGGCACACCGTTTTGCCCTAATTTGGGCACATTAAAATCAGAAATAACAGTCTTATCCTGTTATATTTTATTGCCATGCCTTTCTTAATTTTCTAGGCCATAAAAAAAAGAACCTCTGTTTCTCAGGCCCGCGCGCATGGTCATTTTTGGTGTGCATGCATCCTTTTTATGACACCAAAAAATCTTTAAAAAAAATTTGTGATATTGTGCTCATTTCGGTAAATCGATATCGATGCGTTCGCAAATTTTAAATTAACACACTTCAAGCTTTTTCTACATCATTCTTTAATAAAGTGGGTGTGTTTTAGCAATATTCACAACAGAAAGTGTTTTATTCTGTAAAAGGTAAGTCATAATGTCAGCAAGAAGGAAGGTGTCTTTCAGTCTGACAACAAACAGTCACAAAAAGGAATGGTCGATTCGCACCACGTTTGATTCGCACCAACCCTCAGAAAGTCTGCAAAGTCAGGTGCTATGTTGAATGGAACACAGTCTCCTGGCATTTATTTTTAGTAACATTTGTATTGTAAATGGCCGTCATTGGAAATTTGTGTACTGTTATTTGAAACCATTACGAGTTTCCCAGTTAATTTAAATAAATGCATTTGATATGCAGGATAATTGGATAACTAATAGTAACCGTTGCTTGATATAAAAGTAACAGTCATAGTTGAAAATAAATCGCATATGGGCAGGTATGTGCGGTCGAATTGGTTAATAAAAACACGCAAACATTCGTTTTGTATTTCATTTTCAGATTTCCAAAAAATATGATTTATGGATGAACTGCCCGTTCAAATGGGTTGTGATAATTTTGAATATAATGGGGAAAAATTGCGATTCATGATTTTATTAGACAGGTTGTGAAAGGCTTTTTTTTTGGGGGGTAAAATAAATCTCTGAAAGTTGGCACTTCGACATTTGATTTGTCCCAGAGACATTTCAACCCAAGACGTTTCACCCACGAGGCGTTTTGTGACTTTCATCCTGTGTTATAATTTTCACGTTTCACTGAAAAAACAAACATTCAAACCCCACTACATTTACGACCCAACACCCCTATGGTGAATAACCAATAGATTTGCAAAATTTTTGCGTGGTCCACCAGGCATTTGGGTGGGCGTCAAATTACCACAAACAACCTCTCGGGGAGAAAATAAAAAGAAAAAAAAAATACCGCCCGTCCGCATGCTTTTTTGGAAAAAATGGTCTGAGAAACAGACAATCAACTTTGTATGTCCCTATGGTCATATTATAAATGTAGAAGAGACAATAAGAATTTATATAATTTTCTCGATGTCTTCACACCTTCTCTAATTTGGGCACACCTGTAAACGGTGTGAAATTGGTGTAATCTAAAGGCCTGATTTTAGTTGGAATATGTCAGACCATGACAACATCAATGTGAATTACAGTGTATCTACTTTTTATAGAAATTATTTTGCAATCTGTTTCAATTTGATAAGAGAATTAAACAATATGCATGACTGAATAAATGGAATTTATGAATGGACTAAATAAGTATGTACTGTTCACTTCTATTTTTCATTTATTTTATTCATAAAAAAATGCCATTTAAATCAAACTGAAATTTAAAAAAAAGTTTTGCAAGTCAATAATTTTTTTCTCAACATTGTCAAATTGACACCGAACGTCTCTCGTAATTCACACATTTTGATACAAAAGTCGGGTGTGAATTTCACAATAATAATGGTCAAAACAGAGATATTTTAGGTGGAAAGTGGAGATGTGACTTCTACGCAGTCATATTAAAAAAATAACAGCTCAAAGGGAGTAGTGGGCTATACATGTAACACAGTGCGAGGAGATTCTATATGATTCTATGGGTAGATGACTTGTCAACTAATCTGTGACTAACAGCTGATGACAAGAACATTTCCTGGAAGCCTGAATATAAGCAGACTGTCATCTACAAAATGAGGTCCCCAGAGGGTGAATTTGGTGATGCTACCCTGCACAGCAGGATAGCATCACAAAATTTATCCTCTGTGAACCTCAGTCTGAAACAAAGTCTCAAGCTAAAACAGAAAGATGTACCTAGAGGATAAACTGGCCCACTGTAAGGGATAATATCAGCAAATTCACCCTCTGGGAACCTCATTACATCGCAAAATTTATCCTCTGTGAACCTCAGTCTGAAACAAAGTCTCAAGCTAAAACAGAAAGATGTACCTAGAGGATAAACTGGCCCACTGTAAGGGATAGTATCAGCAAATTCACCCTCTGGGAACCTCATTTTGCAAATGACAGGTTCCTTGTATTCAGGCTTGTTTCCTAGTCATTTCAACACTACCCGATATCAGTTTCTTGTACACAACCTGAAAATCTTTCTGACACCTATATTTCTAAAAGCCAATTTAAAAAAAAATAGCATCATGTGATATTTAACATATGAGATAATTTGTGACCAATTTACTGTAATGAAAGTGAAAAATTAGACCATCTCAACTTCCCATATGCTGCTGGTGGTTATTCCTGCAGAGGACACCAAATCCAGTATCTGTAGGATATGTTCAATTTGGACATTTTAACCCTCATTTTCATCTGTAAAAGTGGTAAACTTTTTGGCTAGTCATATTTTTGGTTAAATTATCATCAATTTTTCAGCAAAAATAGTAATGGCTACTTCACAAAAAAAATTCTTGTTTTTCAGGCAACTTTCCCGAATTTTTTTTTATGAGGGTGAGTTAATTATATACGATAGTTCACTGCTCGGACTTGAGTATGACATTTATCCTCGAGGGATGTGGGTGGAGGATTATTTCACGAGGTTTAGCCACTTGATATAATCTGTGCGGCCCACCAAAAAAAAAATTTTTTTTACAACCCAGTGCTTCATTAAAATTTTGCTGCTGACAATTTTTATTAACTGGTAAATGCATGCGTAGACATCACTGCCCACACATGGATTACGACCAGTCCACTCCGACTGTACTGTAGCATATAAAAAGCTCAGTGAATAAATTTAGCTCAAAATGCAATCCTTGCACCACTTAGCACCTATCTTGTCTAACACTATCAGTCTTTTGATTTTGAAAACCAGATGTGCGCTGTACTCTGCTCGCTTCTGTTTCAAGTGAGACATGCTGTTATCAGATCAACTTGAGTCCCTGATGTTAGGAAAGATGTGGAAAGAAAATTATCATGTAACATGACCTTTTTTCTTTTTTGGTGTTCAAGGCCACATATTTCTGCACAATGGGTGATTATGATCACAGCATGGAGATAATATCAAGTTTGATCAATCGTTTATACCCATGCTGCCCATTTTAGAGAACTTCCACCCCAAGTATTGGTGACTGGGTCCTATTTTACCAGAACAGAGTTTGTTTACCACATTAAATGAGCACTGCTTCACTTCCCGGGGTTCCCACAGGGGATGTAATGTGATTACCTTAAATATTGAAAGCTCCCAGAAAGTAGAATATGTACAATGTTTAAATTAATTAACCCTTTACCCAACGAATCGCCCGCATCCGCCCATGTAATTTGTAAATTTGAG
The DNA here is from genome assembly GCA_031216915.1 of Pictodentalium vernedei. NCBI lineage: Eukaryota > Metazoa > Mollusca > Scaphopoda > Dentaliida > Dentaliidae > Pictodentalium > Pictodentalium vernedei. Next base: position 196,256,569 of record CM062288.1, on the reverse strand, counting down.
CAGTTTAAAAAAATTAATTTTTCAAAATATTTCAACAAAACTATTTCAAGTGACCCCTCATTGGAACGAGCTCGATGAGCTCGTTCCAATGAGGGGGTCACATGATATGGTTTTGTTGAATTTTCTTTTGAAAATTTAAAAAAAATAGTAATTAAAATAATAAATTTTGATATTCTCAATGTTGGGTAAAGAGTTAAAGGGCACATTCTATTGATAATTAGCATGCTGTAAGTCTTTTCAGTGTGTCGCAAGTGGAGAATTACTTTCAAGCACACAATTCATTACATTATACATGAGTGTCTACACATCAAGGGAGGATATTCTAAAACATTTCACCAGTGCAAAAAGTAAAGAAGAACAGAAAATCAATGTTAGTGAATCAACAGATTCAAATTGGACCATTTATGATAAACTCAACCTTTGCGCAAAGGAAGAGGAATAATGCGACCCTATTAAAACACTAATATAACACAAGGTAGGCCCTTTGACTTCAAATCGATTCTCAATTTAAATTGGGCAACAGATTCGCAAATCAGTTCTTTTCTTCAAACCAAATCAAATCGGCCGAATAAGAACGATCAAGACCTCACGTTTTTCACCATGTTTTGAAGTGGATGTGATTACCAGTTCAACATTTAGAAATTGACTCGACTGTAGCGGTTTCTTGAAAGAATACATTGGTCTTTCTCTCTCTCTCTTCCTCTGTGATTTATCAAGAAGACTGCGTGTATTCCATTAAAAGGCATCATTCAGATGTTTAGAGAAACTGGAAATTTATAATCACAGCCATGCTTGCAACATGCACATGAACACTTAACCCTTAAGGGTCTAATTCTGATTTTAATCACATTAATTGCAACAGAACAGGTGCCTCTACATGCAGTGTTTGGGTTACTTACAAGTACAATGCTAAGCACCTTGGTAGTTGTTTTTAGGCAAGTCTTGGCTGCCTATTTAGGCAGCCAAGACATGCCAAAAAACAGCAGCATAGTCACAGGATGTAGACTGTCAAAGTGTAGTATATAAAAAATATGTAAAAATCGCGAACCTTAAGGGTTAAAGGATATTCAAAATTTACAACTTTATGTGAAGTTAAATATACCACAATGATAATTATGGTATGAATATAGTGGGGAGTCTGCAAACTATATAGATATGGGACAATGAGATGGACAAGGCTAATGCAAGAATCGATTAAAAATCTGAAAAACCGTAGGGCTCTAATACAAGCCCTTATAGTGACTAACTATCCTCTCGACATGCCCTCCACATGAGATTGTGAAGAAACGGCATTCATAATCTTCTCAAAACTGTGATATAATTGGTTATATACATCTTATTTGTAAAATAATTACAGAAAGTTGGTATTATGGGATGGAATGAGTTGGTTAATTATATAAGAGGCCCGGTAAGGGTAATATGATATATAAGTATCTTTTTTTATGGAAGCTCAAAATATATCTCTGTTGTCCAATATATACATATTATTTAAACTATGTGCCATAGTGTCTACGGCCATTAACTAGATGCAACTTCCTGTGATTGTTCTGTCCTCTCTATAATGCAGATCAACACTTCAGATTGTTAAGTTGAACAACTGAGAGTTATCATCTCATTTCTTGTGAATCCATACACTTAGGAATGATTGCACATTTAAAAATTAAGTTGTCAGTCATTGTTTAATATATAAACTAGGCTGGTTATAATGGTGGAGGTGGAGGCGGTGCTCTTCTTCCTTCACCTGAAACTAAAAATTTCAAACAATTATTCCATTCCTTTTGCAGGCACATTTTTGGAATGAAAATTCAATGACTTCCAAAACCCTATACAATGCAAATTCAAGACTGTTCCAAGAACAGAAAACAAGAGGCCCCAGGGGGCCTGAGGGCGCTCACCTGACATGGTAGCTTAAATATCAACCCAGAGAATTGATTTCAATAAGTTGCATCTGCTCCTCCTATGAAAAGCTAAAACCAAATATCCAAAGATTCTGACCAGTGGATCTAAAAAAAAAAGATTTTTAAAGAATATTCCTCATATTGAATCCTACAGGGAGCCCATATATGAACCCAGGGACTTGGCTTTAACAAACTTGAATATCACCCCCCTAAGGATGCTGCACACCAAATATCAAAACATTCCGACTGCTGGATCTGAAGAAGATGATTTTTAAAGAAAATTCCTCATTTTGAATTAAGTTACAATTCGAGCTCCCACAGTGAGTCCAAATATGGACCTAGGGGCATGGCTTGAACAAACTTGAATCTCACCCTCCTAAGGATGCTGCATACCAAATATCAAAACATTCCGACAGCTGGATCTGAAGAAGAAGATTTTTAAAGAAAATTCCTCATTTTGAACTAAGTTATCATTCGGGCTCCCACAGCGAGCCCAAATATGGACCTAGGGACATGGCTTGAACAAACTTGAATCTCACCCCCCTAAGGATGCTGCATACCAAATATCAAAACATTCCGACTGCTTGATCTGAAGAAGATTTTTAAAGAAAATTCCTCATTTTGAACTAAGTTATAATTCGGGTTACCACAGTGAGCCCAAATATGAACCCAGGGACCTGGCTTGAACAAACTTGAATCTCACCCCCCTAAGCATGGTGCATACCCAATATCAAAAGATTCTGCCTGCTGGATCTTGAGAAGAAGATTTTCAAAGAAATTTGTCTGAAAAATTCAAATTTGGGTTCCTTTTCGGAGTCCAAATATAAACCCAGGGAGCCGATTTGAACAAACTTGAATCAAATCCACCCCACAATGTTGCATACCAAATATCAAAAGATTCTGCCTGCTGGATCTGGAGAAGAAGATTTTTGAAGAAACTTGCCTGAAATGCACTAAGTTTGAATCCGAGCTTATATAGTGAGCCCAAATAAGAATCTAGGGAGCCGATTTGAACAAACTTGAATCAGATCCACCCCACAATGTTGCATACCAAATATCAAAAGATTCTGCCTGCTAGATCTGGAGAAGTAGATTTTTAAAAAAATTTGCCTCAAATGTGCTAAGTTCGAAATCAGGCTCCTATACTGAGACCAAATATGAACCCAGGGGGCCGATTTGAACAAACTTGAATCAGATCCACCCTACAATGTTGCATACCAAATATCAAAAGATTCTGCCTGCTGGATCTGGAGAAGAAGATTTTGAAGAAATTTGCCTGAAATGCACTAAGTTCGAATTCGAGCTTCAAAAGTGAGCCCAAATATGAATCTAGGGAGCCGATTTGAACAAACTTGAATCAGATCCACCCCACAATGTTGCATACCAAATATCAAAAGATTCTGCCTACTCGATCTGGAGAAGAAGATTTTTTAAGAAATTTGCCTCAAATGCACTAAGTTCGAAATCGGGCTCCTATACTGAGCCCAAATATGAACCCAGGGGGCCGATTTGAACAAACTTGAATCAGATCCACCCTACAATGTGGCATACCAAATATCAAAAGATTCTGCCTGCTGGATCTGGAGAAGAAGATTTTTTAATGTTTTTCCCATTTGCCTACAGTGTTAAAAAGTGCTGACTCAGCACTTTTTCAAAGTCCTGAAAAAAGTACCTTGTGATCAAACCGATAGGGATTTTTTTTAACCATTCTATTCTACTGGATAAAAGTAAGCTTTATACAAAATAAGAATTCTCTGTGCCATGTAGTTTTGGAGATATGGCAGTTTTAAGGTTTTTCCTATTTTCAGCTCCCGAGGTTCCCACGAGGCAATGAGAAAAAATTTTTAGGCATCAATCAACTACTTATGACCCATTATCATCTCATATCAAATTTGGTTCAAATCGATCTCACTGTTCTGAAAATAGAAATTTTAGGCGTGGCCAAAATTTTTGCCCATCCCATAACGAAAGCAAATAATGCCCGACAAACTTCTCTTGAACAAACTTGATTCTAAACCTCAAAAGGACTCTGTATACCACATATTAAGCCTCTGCTACTGGTGGTTCATTAGAAGAAGATTTTCAAAAAATTTGGCCATTTTTTCCCCACCCCTCTGCTCAAGCCGAAACCTAATTTGCATAAAAATCAAAATGCCCCTATATAACCACTACTTACATGAAATTTAATTAAAATGTGGCCAGTGGTTTAGGAGAAAGAGGCTCAAACACCACCTTCATGCAGGACAACAGACGAAGAGTGATAAGAAAAGCTCACCCTGACTTTCAGTCAGGTGAGCTAAAAACAGGTTTCAAGACTTTTCAAGGCTATTCGTACCAACATATCACCCCTTGAGAGGCACAAGGCAATATCTGCAATGCTAAAGGAGATGATATAGTACTTGCAGGGTGATTTGGTACATTTCTCCATACAATCATTATTTACCAACATTTGCAAGACTTTTCAACGCCAATACTTCCAATTCAAGTAGGGGTGTGCAAATCACACATTTTTTGATTCAAATCAAATCTCGAATCTGATCTATTGTTCAAAATCAAAACAAAATCTTGAATTGAATCAGTGCATTTTGAAGATGACCGATGAGGAGGGAGGAGGGGGAGGGAGGGGGGCAAGGTTGTAAACCTGATTTGTTCTGACTGTGATGGCTTATGTCCAGACTGATAAAATATAACAAATACATCACCAAGGCATGCCTTCGATGAAGGCATGTCTTAATGATGTAGTTTGAATATTACCCAACAGGATTATAGTTCAAAAACAGGAATAGTTTTGAGAATTACCGGTTCTAAGCACTTCACAGGGCTAGCCACTTTCAACAGCTCATCATCACGATCAAAAGGGGATGTCATCATCTAGGCATTATATGGAGTCAAACTTACAGGTTACAATGAAATCCTTCCATAAATATGACCTATAGACTATGCTAAAGGTTTGGGGTTTTGGGCTCGGGCAGCCATCAAAGCTGAACGATCGCGACCAAAAGGGGATGTTCTCATCTAGACATTATTTGGAGTCATCCTACCAAGCTACAATGAAATCCCTTCATAAATATCACCTGTAGACTGTTCTAAAGGTTTTGGGGATTCGGGCCCTGTAGCTGTCACAGTTGCCCAATCGTGTCCAAAAGGGGATGTTCTCATCTAGACATTATATGAAGTCAAACCTACCAGGTTACAATGAAATCCCATCATAAATATGACCTGTAGACTGTGCTAAAGGTATTCAAGCTTCAGGCTCGGGCAGCCATAATGGTTGAATGATCGCAACCAAAAGGGGAATTCTCATCTGGGCATCATCTGGAGTGATCCTACGAAGTTACAATGAAAACCCTTCATAAATATGACCTGTAGACTGTGCTCAAGATTTTTGGGCTTTGGGCACCTGTAGCCATCACAGTTGACCAATCACGACCAAAAGGGGATGTCATCATCTAGGCATTATATGAAGTCAACCTAACAAGTTGCACTGAAATCCTTTCATAAATACGACCTACAGACTATGCTAAAGGTCTTTGGGCTTGGGCAGCCATAAAGGCTGAATGATCGCGACCAAAAGGGGATGTTCTCATCTGGACATTATTTGGAGTCATCCTACCAAGCTACAATGAAATCCCTTCATAATTATGACCTGCAGACTGTTCTAAAGGTTTTCAGGCTTTGAGCCCCTGTAGCCGTCACAGTTGCCCAATCGTGTCCAAAAGGGGACGTTCTCATCTAGACATTATATGAAGTCAACCTACCAAGTTACAATGAAATCCCTTCATAAATATGACCTGTAGACTGTGCTCAAGATTTTTGGGCTTTGGGCACCTGTAGCCATCACAGTTGACCAATCACGACCAAAAGGGGATGTCATCATCTAGGCATTATATGAAGTCAACCTAACAAGTTGCACTGAAATCCTTTCATAAATACGACCTACAGACTATGCTAAAGGTCTTTGGGCTTGGGCAGCCATAAAGGCTGAATGATCGCGACCAAAAGGGGATGTTCTCATCTGGACATTATTTGGAGTCATCCTACCAAGCTACAATGAAATCCCTTCATAATTATGACCTGCAGACTGTTCTAAAGGTTTTCAGGCTTTGAGCCCCTGTAGCCGTCACAGTTGCCCAATCGTGTCCAAAAGGGGACGTTCTCATCTAGACATTATATGAAGTCAACCTACCAAGTTACAATGAAATCCCTTCATAAATATGACCTGTAGACTGTGCTCAAGGTTTTCGGGCTTCGGGCACCTGTAGCTATAACAGTTGACCAATCATGACCAAAATGGGATGTCATCATCTAGGCATTATATGGAGTCAACCTAACAGGTTACAATGAAATCCTTCCATAAATATGACCTTTTGCCTATGCTAAAGGTTTTTGGGCTCGGGCACCCATCAAGGCTGAATGATCGCGATCAAAATGGGATGTTCTCATCTAGACATTATTTGGAGTCATCCTACAAAGTTACAATGAAATCCCTTCATAAATATGACCTGTAGACTGTGCTAAAGGTTTTCGGGCTTCGGGCCCCTATTGCTGTCACAGTTGCCCAATCACGTCCAAAAGGGGACTTTCTCATCTAGACATTATAGGAAGTCAACCCACCAAGTTACAATGAAATTCCTAATAAATATGACCTGTAGACTGTGCTAAAGGTTTTTGGGTTTTGGGCTCGGGCAATCATCACAGTTGGCAGATCTCGCCCAAATGGGGAAATTCTCATCCAGACATCATAAGGAGTCATCCTACCAAGTTACAATGAAATCCCTCCATATTAAACATGACCTGCAGATTGTGCTAAAAGTTTTTGGGTTTCGGGCTTGGGCAGCCATTACAGTTGACAGATCATGCCCAAAAGGGGATGTTCTCATCTAAGCATTATACATAGGCATCCTACCAAGTTACAATGAAATCCCTTCATAAATACGACCTGTAGACTGTGCTAATGGTTTTCGGGTTTTGGGCTCGGGCAGCCATACTGGTTGACCGATCGCGACCAAAAGGGGACGTTCTCATCTAGACATGACCCCAAACCTGCATATGAAATTTCGTGACGATCAGACAAGAACTGCGGGGTGTAGCCCGTGCTAAAGGAAAATGTGAACAGACTCACAGACTTTCCGCACACATGATGGCAATAGCTTATCTTGACTTTGTCAAGTTAAGCTAAAAACTGATTAGACCTAATTTTGGTACAAAATGGCCACTGGCAGCCATCTTGAATTTTGGACCATATTCAGAAACACTCGTTCTCGTTTCAAGGTGATAACAAAGGTACCCAAGATGTTTCATGAAGATCGGTTCATAAATACAGGCTCTAGCCCGAGCCGTATTGACATGTGTACTTACTGTGTGTAAGCAGCACTGAAAAAATCAAAGTTCATCTAATTTGCATAATTTCTGCACGAGAAAAAAACCTGTATTGTATGTGATGTATCCCATGGTACTAAACATTCACACAAAAAATTATTCAAATCAGCGCTTTCATATGGAAGTTCTGCGCAAAAATCTGATTGCACCTAATTTTGTACAAAATGGCTGTCATTGGCCATCTTGAATTTCCGACCGGACCCAAAAACACTCGTTCTCATCCCACAGTGATAACAAAGGTACCCAAGAAGTTTCGTAAAGATTGGTTCATAAATATGGCCTCTAGCCCGAGCCGTATTGAATTGTTGACGGACATTATGGACGGATGGACGTACAGACGGCCAGATGGACATCCTACCATATCATGTTTATGGGACTACTTTTTGGGAGACTACGCAAGAAGTTTCGTAAAGATCGGTTCATAAATACGGCCTCTAGCCCGAGCCGTATTGGCATTTGCACTTACAGTGCTGAAAGTAACACTAAATACATCAAAGTTAGTACAATTTGCATAATTTACCCACGAGAAAAAAACCCGTATTATATGTGATGTATTCCATGGTACTAAACATTCATACAAAACATTATTCAAATCAGAGCTTTCATATGGAAGTTCTGCACAAAAATCTGATTGCACCTAATTTTGTACAAAATGGCTGCCATCGGCAAACTTGAATTTTGGATCGAACCCCAAAACACTCCTTCTCGTCCCACAGTCATAACAAAGGTACCCAAGAAGTTTTGTAAAGATTGGTTCATAAATACGGCCTCTAGCCCGAGCCGTATTGAATTGTTGACGGACCGGACAGACGGACGTACAGACGGGCATCCTAACCTATCATGTTTATGGGACTACTTTTTGGGAGACTACCACAAAATGCATGTCCATTATACTAAAATAACTGTTTTGGGGGAAAATGTTTGGAGTAGTAGCGAACTCTGACCCTACCCTTTACTGACCATAACCTTACCCCTCCCTTCCCCAATTCTGAACCCCACCCTAGACTAATGAAAAGTAATTATTTGCCTTGTGTACTTTAGCATAAAATGCATGTCCATTCTATTAAAACAACTTGGGGGGGGGGGGGGGGGAAATTTTGGGGGTAGTAGCAAACCCTAACCCTACCCTTTCCTGACCCTAACCCCACCCCACCCCACCCCTTCCCACCCCACCCCACCCCAACTCTAAAACCCACCCTAGAAAATTAGCATTTAACTGTGGGACTAGTCACCTAAATAGCGGTAGTCACCTAACCCCCCTCTGTACCAACATATCACCTAACCCCCCATATGTTAGCTCGGACAGACGGATGACTGGCCATGGCATAAGCTCAAATTTGACTTACGTCAAAGTTGAGCTAAAAATTGAAATATCGTTATTCCCCATGCCCCTCCTTGGTTGACAAAAACGTAAAACAGCTTAGAGAAGGCAATTCCAGTCCATTCAAGAAGTGATTGGAAAACCCAGAGTTAACACCTAACAAGCTCTAGGGAGGGTTGTCTAAACCCAATTAACACAATAATTGGGTTAATTGTGACCAGGTTTCCAAGATGATCGAAGTCACTGGCCTTTGACCACTATGCAACGTTGCATTGAGTACATAATGTTGAAGAATAAATATAATGTGTTCAGACGTTAGTTTGCAGTACGGTTTCATAATATAGACATCATTAGGAAAATAAAATAGAGAAAAAACTAAAATAAAGGGTTTTTTTATATGGCAGATGATTGTTACTCAACCAAAATGTCACATGGTTGTCATGTACACATTGTTTTAGCAGGTAAAATTTATTGTCCAATTCAGTTACCTATCTTGATGTGTCTCTCAAATGTTGACTGCATTTCAAACACATCAAAGGAGATAAAAATTTGAATGAAAGTGTCAATGACACTGTAGCTCAACTTGACAAACTTGAACTTGGTAAGTTATAAATGAAATGGCAAAATTGAAGATCATTGGTACCAATGTCATTTTTTTTGCCAGTGGCAACATTTTTTGACAGAAACCGAAGAAAATCGATAGCTCCCATTTAGAGGCCTCCCCAAACAAGCATGCCAGGTTCAAAGCAATCCGATCATAAATGTGCCCTGTAGGGTGTATAAAAGGGAAATATTGTGGTCTGACTAGACTAAATTCTAAGAACGTTGGCCATGGCAACATTTTTTGACGGAAATGGAAGAAAATCGATAGCTCCCATCTAGAGGTCACAGTAAATAAGCATACCAGGTTTCAAAGCAATCTAATCATAAATGTGCCCTGTAGGGTGAGCCAAAGGGAAATATTGTGGTCTGACTAAACTAAGTTCTAAGAATGTTGGCTGCGGCAACATTTTTTGATGGAAAATGAAGAAAATCGATAGCTCCCATCTAGAGGTCACCCCAAACAAGCATGCCAGGTTTCAAAGCAATCCGATCATAAATGTGCCCTGTAGGGTGTGCCAAAGGGAAATATTGAGTCTTCTGACTAAACTAAGTTCTAAGAACGTTGGTCGCGGCAACATTTTTTGACGGAAATTGAAGAAAATCGATAGCTCCCATCTAGAGGTCTCCCCAAACAAGCATACCAGGTTTCAAAGCAATCAAATCATAAATGTGCCCTGTAGGGTGTGCCAAAGTGAAATATTGTGGTCTGACTAAACTGAGTTCTAAAAATGTTGGCCGCGGCAACATTTTTTGACGGAAATTGAAGAAAATCGATATCTCCCATCTAGAGGTCAACCCAAACAAGCATGTCAGGTTTCAAAGCAATCTGATCATAAATGTACCCTGTAGCGTGTGCCAAAGGGAAATATTGAGTCTTCTGACTAAACTAAGTTCTAAGAATGTTGACCGCGGCAACATTTTTTGACAGAATTTGCAGAAAATGGATAGCACCCATCTAGAGGTCTCCCCGAACAAGCATACCAGTTTTCAAAGCAATCTGATCATAAATGTGCCCTGTAGGGTGTGCCAAAGGGAAATATTGAGGTCTGACTAAACTAAGTTCTACGAACGTTGGCCGTGGCAACATTTTTTGCCGGAAATTGAAGAAAGTTAAAAAATTTATAGTAATTTATATATTTTTTATACTTACCAATGACCCAGACATAGCTGGTGCTAACTCTTAAAATATAGGGCCAAACACAAATTTTGCCCCCCAATCCCCAAAATTTGCATCTAAAACTAAAGAAAACATGTCCTGAAAGGCCCTCCACACTTCGCCCCTACTGCGCATGCGCAGTGTCAAGGACGTTCCGAAATTGGCGCCATTAATCATTCTAATAACCAGTGCCTGGTAAGCGCTATGTACTCAGCGGGGAGGCAAGAGTTCCCAACTCCTGGGAGGGCCATCCCCGTCTGGGTCATTGGTAAGTATAAAAAATATATAAATTACTATAAATTTTTTAACATTTTTATACTGTACCAATGACCAGACATAGCTGAATAGTAAAAAGGCTGGAGGGCCAAGGACATAGAGCAAAATGGAATACGCTCAAAAAATAAAATAGAGTCATCCCCTGTAGGGAAAAAGAAGTAATAGGCCTTACATGTATCTTTCTTATTTATGATAAATTAGAAAGATACAACACCTTCCAAAATTGAGCTTCATACATCCATGTACTCTATTAATATCCAATATAATCCTTATACTAATAATTTTTAAAGTAAGCCAATAAATAAAGTAAGTCTAGAGAATAGAGACTCTTATACTCCTAAAAGTGTCTGAGGATTGCATAATCATGTCCGTTGACATATGCAATATTCCAAAGCTATACTTTAAAAACTAAGACTTGAATGAATTTTAAAAACCTAAACTTCTCACTAAACAACCATCCCAATAACAGCTCAGAATTACTAACTCTGGAGGAGGTATCCCCTTGTTTTCATAGTAAAACAGGTGACCCAAGGGAACACCCTCCCCCCCCCCTTTTTCTTGCCCTGGGTCAAATAGCCCAGAGCGAAGAGGGCAGCCGAACGGAGACACTGCCGAAACAGACAGCCTACCTAGCGCTATAGTAGCAACTGTTAAGTGAATGACATTCTGAGCAGTAGATAATAGACCTAACAATAGAGGCCTCCAGAAATGGACTCGATATTTCTAAGACAAAATTCATGAATGTGGATGGTTGAGCGCAATGAGCGGCCTTCAAAAATCTATAATAGCGACACTATTAATGTAAGCCCAAGAAGTAGAAGAACTCTTACTTCATGAGCCGAAATCTTAAGCACAACTGCTAAGTCAATGATATACCATAAGCAGTACCAATAGTTAATAGAATCCATTAACAATAAAATGGAGCGTAATGTCCTTCTACTAGACATCAAAGACAGAAGAAGCTTACGCCCTTTGTAATAAACAGATATCTGTTTATAAATACATAAACTGTACCCGGAAAGAGTAAAGGCCTATGCCCATACGAAGACGGAAGGACCTTAAAATAATAGGTTCCGGATAATAGGAGCCTAACTCTTATGCAACAATCCAACCTAAATAGTAACGGAAGTATTGATTCCGAAACTATGAAAGTGAAAATCATCCATCGATAGTGCATGAAACTCACTGACTCTACAGTAAAAGAGAAACCAACAGAATTACTGTCTAAAAGGTCAGAATTTGAAAACTACTGTTTCCAGAGGCTCAAATGATTACTTAGCTAAATAAGAACCGAAGTTAAAATCCGTATAGGAATTTAATCTAAAGATTCTAAGTCTATTTATCAAAAAGTTACTAACTGACTTAGATAAAGAGACAAAAGACTCAATTGTAAACTATCGTAGAGTGCATAGGTATGAGGTAACATAAACCTATAACCTAAATAATAACATGCTGCAGTAGATCTTGTGAAACAAGTATACTAAAAAATAGCAATGAGTAGTATGGAGGGATCAACAATATGAACATAATGATCCCTACACCACGACGGAAGAGCCTCCACTTAAGCCGCATAGAATAGCGAAGAAGAGGATCTCCTATAGTAAGAAATCGCGTCCAAAGCTCGTCCAGTACAGTGCTTACAATGCAATACGGACCACACAACGGAAAACACGAAGGTTGCGACCTTGCTGGTTGTGATAAAGATGACACGATTTACCCAGTGAAAAAGATCCTCACATAGAGGAAGATTTCACGTTAAGACCCACAGTAGACAAGAGAGTAAATTACTCATGATCTCTGTGAAGATAGAGATGCTATCAACAGAAATGTATTGTGGTTGTTTATCTTAGCAATACCTGCTAAAACAACAGCGCTGGAGGATACGCGTATCCTATCATTCCGTCCTATAGATCAATAGAGCGTTAACAATATTAGCTCAGAGATCTGGACAAGCCAACACATACGTCTGCAATTGATTAGCAAGCTGTGTCATAAATAAATCATCATTGGGCGCTCCCATAGATAGCAAATCTGATTGAATACTTGTTTGTTGAGAGTCCATTCTGACAGCAACAAGCGACCCGTAAGAGAACGGGAGTCCGATAAAACAATCAGACGACCCGGAATATGACGGACCAAAACTGAACTTGGTGTACTATAACCAACAGACGGATTCTTTCCATTAAATTGAATAACGGAAACGAAAGAGTGCCTCCCTGGTTCCGGAGATACGCCACTACTGTCGAATTAAAGGACAGGAATTTGGGCATGCGTTTCTGAATAATGTTCATGTAATGACATAAAGCAAGCCTAAAAAACATTATTCCGCGGAAGTTAAACTGATTGCTAAAAGACTGCGGAACCCAAAGACCCTGGCACTTCGAATCCGTAGGGATCAGTATTATATCCCAATCTGTTTGACTGGCAACCGTCATAACAGCCACACTCGGGTCCGGCAACTGCGGCGGCACTCTCTGAGTCAACCACCGAATGTTTGCCCCAGTCTGAATCTCTTGTAATCACTAGATAGACAAGAGAACGTATAAATCGAGCAATTCATGGATTGCCGAAAAGTTGCCGTCGAAGAGAAGCTCCTCCGAGAACGAAGCGACTCTGAGAGAGTTCTTAACCTTACTATCCACACGTGTGGATGTAGCTAGGGCTGCGTCACGTCTAACTAACTCCAATCAGCCACTGAAGGGCGGAGTTATACGTGAACAAACTACTGCCCTCAAAAGAAATTACATTGAGAATAATATCCCGTAAATCTTTTCTTGAAGACGTAATGATAACGCCTCAGTAAGGCGGATTACGTATAATAAAGCGTCTAAGTTAAGTCTACTATACATAATGTCGTTCCCAACATTGAAATTGGAAAAGACATAAACGGCGAAAAAGAATATATGCAGTCTTTAATCACACCGTCTAGATGCATATGAACTCTCGGTATGCCCTGCTCTGCCAAAATAAACTATTTGTATAAATGATAAAATGGCAGAAATGAGCAACGCGGACAAGAAACTAAACTATCATGCTTAGTAGCAGGCTTGTATATCTATATATATATATAGCGTCGAAAAATAAAACACATGTTGTAATGACAATATTGGACTGCGTCGGTAAGTCAGGGACAATGTCCCTGAACCGATCGAAAAATCCGAGTCCAATGACGCTATAAGTCTCTTATCCAAGATCGCAGCAATGAAGTCCGAAATAATAATCACTGGAAGATAATGCCAGAAGATATGAAAGGCATCTTCCGATACAACTAAAGGGAAAACTCGAAATCTTTCGAATCCCTTTCGCCATCCTGTCGGACCCTATAAAGCGTTCGGTCGTCCGTAGCTGATGCAACCGCGGACCGCACCGACCCAGCGCCGTCGGATAATTCCTGATTCGACCGAGAAACTGTCAATTGCTGGGATGCTGCGAAACAACTGTGCTAACTCGGATAGCACGTCCGTCACTGAGGCCTGAGGAGAAGCGGTCTTACGATGCATTGCCGCTGGAAGCTCCGTGATCGTTACCCCGTGCATACTTCCAATATGCGAGCGAACGGAGTGTATAGGCCTCGTGTCCCTTGGCTACCGGATGGCGCGACCTATTCGCCGTGGAATCACTGAATGCCGAAACTGATCGGATACTCGAGGTCACGTAGCCAATGTGCGGTCGTGTGCCCTGCTGTGAGGATGAGGAAGCATTAAAGACAGTCTCTCGGACTGTCAATATAACGGAGCGTCCCGACCAACGGACATATGCTCCGAATGTAAAATATCTGAACCACAACATGCGGTCCCCTATGTTGTTGGGCGAGAGAGGGACCTCTCTCGCTCACAGCCCGGACGGACCTGGACAAGCCAGGAACCGGACTAACAGGCTTCCTCCGATCTGTCCTCAATCTGCCGTCACTGGGTGAGTACTAAAGTAATTAAAGTGCTCGCATCACCCAAATCTCCTTCCTAGACCGCAACGGACGAACCCGGCAGCCGAACCATTCGATGAATGTACGCTACACCGGGTGAGCTAGCGAATGTCACTCCGTAGGCGATAGACATATTCCATGAGCACTTATTGCCGCTAACTCTTCATTAACTATGACGACAGAGGCACACTTTTGAAAGACATCTCCATAACTCTTCGAACAAGAAACCAGAAATGCTTGGATAGCAAGCATAAAATAATAATATATATAGCGTCGTTCAATAATTCAAAAGTTTGTGTGACATTATTGGACTATGTCGGAACTGAGGGGCGATGTCCCTGAACCGAACCAAAAATTTCTAAGTCCACCGACGCTATCAGTTTCTTATCCGGCATCGCAGCATTCTGGTCCGACGAAAGAAGCTGTAGAAGACCAAGTCAGATGACATACACAACAGCATATGTTGTTCCGAAAGGGAAAGCTCGAAATCCTCCGAATCCCTTTCGGTATCCCGTCGGACCGGATGAAACTTTCGGACGTCCGTACCCGCTTCCGCGGAGCGTCCCGACCCAGCATCGTCGGATAAAATATATGCGACAGATTCAGTTGATGCTGGGATGCTGCGATAAACTGTGCTATTAAGGAAAGCACGTCCGTTCCCGAGGCCTGTGCAGTAGCGGTCTTACGATGCATTGCCGCCGGAAGCTCCGTGTACGTTGACTCCCGCACACTTCCTATGCGAACGTCCGGAGTCTGCAGGCCTCGTGTCCCTGGCTACCGGATGGTGTGACCTGGTCGCCGAAGAATCCTTGATCGGCGAAGCTGGTAATATATCGGCGGTCACGCAGCCAAGGTGCGGTCGTGTGCGCTGACGAGAAGAGGAAGCCTTAGCAGTCTCAGCGGACTGCCTATACAACGGAGCGTCCCGAGCGACGGACGTATGCTCCGCTTACGACACATTTTGTACCACAACATCTGGCGCCAGATGTTGTTGAACGAGAGAGGGGCCTCTCTCGCTTGCCATCCGGATGGACCGGAACGAGCTATGAACCGGACTAAAAGGCTTCCTGCGTTCTCCCTCCGATCCGCCGTCACTGGGTGTGCATTAAGTTAATTTATAGTGCTCGCATCACCCCAAAATTCCTTCTAGACCGCAACGGACGAACCCGGCTGCCGAACCATTCGGTGAATGGACGCTACACCGGGCGAGCTAGCAGACGTCAAAGGCCGTCGAACCTACTAGGGTCCTCTTAGGCAATTGGCGTATTTACATGAGCACTTTTCCGCTAGCCCTTCATTAATTGTGACGACGGAGGCACACTGTTGGAAGACATCACAGATACATCACCCTAATCTTGATCGTCTGAAATAGAAATTGAAAAAGTAGAGTGACCCTGCGGGGAAAGGACCGGAGTGTCCAAATCCCCAACAACATACCGTGACATACGCTTCCCATATTGTCATCGAAATCATACGATACAGAACAGGAGTTAATGCGAGTACACTGACCACATATAGAATGATAATAAAGTCAGAGGAAGACTTCCTCTTAAAACAATTGATCAATATCCTTTCAATGTGAAAAGAAAACAAGTCCTGGTACTCGCACTAACCCCTGGCAATCAAAATACATAATAATAATATGATCCATTAATATAGAAAAAATAATTGAAATCAAAATATTTTGAAAAAATATTTTTTCAGAACAGCCCAAGTTTCTGAAAAGTAACGTTGAGCCCCAATGGATCCCAAGCCTAAGTGTGGACAAAAATTTTAAAAATATTTTAAACAATTTATTCAACACTTACGAACAATAATAATGTATCTAGTTATGATTAAAATAACATAAAGATATTATTTTTTAGAAATCCCCCCTCACACAGAGGGCTGTTGTAAATGTAAACAATGAGTGTAAAAACACTAAAATAAGACTCCAGGCACCCAGGCCCGAAATCAGTTACCAAAAATACACTATCTGATGCAAAACAGAGACTTCCAGGGAAGAAACTGCAGAACATCAGATGGTAGATGCAGAACACAAGGCCTAACCACCCGTAGGTGAAGACGTAAACCTGGGGAAAGAACAGAATTTATTCTGTTATTCAGCTAAAACTCCCAAGAAATTTTAGTAATAATAATTACAGAAACTATGCCAAAAGCATGGGAGAATAGCAAGGGGGAACTTAAAGGACAGGGAGAGAGGAAAACACTTAAAAAAACAGTGTAACTAAATAATCAGAATGACAACAAAATGGCTGCTGCCTTGAAAATAGGTAACTTAACATAATTTCATTAAAAAATTTTAAGTTACAGCCCTGATAATATTCTGTCACACATTCTTTTCCTCTCCTCCTTCTCTATCCTCCTTAGAATCACCATTTCACTAATATTTATGTGTCTGGCATCATTTAAACTGAGATTTAAAAGCACAAAGATCAGTCAGATGTTAACTGATGAAGGGCCAAACTTAGAATGATTAATGGCGCCAATTTCGGAACGTCCTTGACACTGCGCATGCGCAGTAGGGGCGAAGTGTGGAGGGCCTTTCAGGACATGTTTTCTTTAGTTTTAGATGCAAATTTTGGGGATTGGGGGGCAAAATTTGTGTTTGGCCCTATATTTTAAGAGTTAGCACCAGCTATGTCTGGGTCATTGGTACAGTATAAAAATATCGATAGCTCCCATCTAGAGGTCACCCTAAATAAGCATACCAGGTTTCAAAGCAATCAAATCATAAATGTGCCCTGTAGGGTGTGCCAAAGGAAAATAATGTGGTTTGACTAAACTAAGTTCTAAGAACGTTGGCCGCGGCAACATTTTTTGAAGGAAATTGAAGAAAATCGATAGCTCCCATCTAGAGGTCACCCCAAACAAGCATGCCAAGTTTCAAAGTGATCTGATCATAAATGCGACCTGTGAGGTGTGCCAAAGGAAATTGTGGACGTACGTACTAACTTACTAACATACTAACGTACGTACGTACGTCGACGGACGAGAAGTGATGGCAATAGCTCAGCTTGACTTTGTCAAGTTGAGCTAAAAATAAACATTGAATTGAGATACAAAGTATATGTGCTCAGTGTATTTCTAGTTAATACAGCGGAGTCTAAAGTATTCAATACACAATTCAATACACTAAACTGATACTACAGTTGACTTGAAACTAGAATCCTGTCACTGTATTGTGCACTATTTTGACGTATTAGCACGCCGGATGAGCGCTCTTTTGTATCTGTTAAACTGCACCATTAGCATAACTCAATTCCTGTAGAAAAACAGCATGCCCAACTCTCTATAATTCTACACTATATCAATAACATGATTTTTAAGGGCGTTATGGTTTATTAACGGCCCTACAGAAATGATTAACAGCCCAAGGGTTGTTAATCATTTCTGTAGGGCCGTTAATAAACCATAACGCCCGACAAAAATCATGTTATTTCTATTATTACCACTAATAGGAGAGGACATTCAAGTATTCAAGTAACATCAAAATAACTCCAAGTCAATTTTAATGTGATTGTGAGCAGAAAGTGAACAATTATAAAGACTTATTAAGCGGAGTTAACAACTAGTCTTGAGTCAGTCTCTACTTTCCAACACAGTTGTAATTGAAAGTCATCCAATTCGCTTGATTGTGACATTTTGACAGACAATGAACGCGTGTCGTCTGTTTGCAAACAATACCATGTGATCAAAACAAGCCAAAGTAATTGAATATTCATGAGTTGTCGGATTTTATTTTTGGAAGTTTTTTGAAAACAAGTATGAAATAACCGATGTTAAAAATCCAGGATCAGAGTTTGGCAGCTTCAAAAACAGAATGATACATAAATATGTTCACATTATATCACTATTTGGCCCCTTGTGTTTCAGTAAATAGGTTATATTTGGTGTAATCACCTCAAGTAACTGCTGTGAGATTTGTTTACGTCGTACAGCATCCGAACTTACAAAGCAGAAACAGAAGATTGAGAATGGGAGGTAATTCGGTCATGTGACATGTTGGGCCACGGGCGCTAATGGGAAGGAAAACCCATCAGCAGCCCAGCATGTCACGTGATGACCTGAGCATTTATCGCATATTAATGTCCAGGAAATTAGAGATAATGGCCTAAGGAATGCCCACTAAAGTGGTAATAATAGTAAATGGAGATCATTAACATCATTTCTAACCTCTACTTAGATACTTGTATATGTAATAACGTAAACAGATATTAAAATTCGACTGCATGTACAGAATGAAGAGAGTGGGTTACCACTGAATCGCAGTGCCATATATTCTCCACTCTAAAAATATTTATGATTGTTTATAACAGTGCATGAAACACTTGTAAACTTTCATCACATGGCCCACTGGGTGCAACCTGGTGGTGCATGTGATGAAAGTTTGCAAGTGCTTCTTGTGTTTTATCCTCAGAAATTGTAAATAATTACTAAGTGAAAAATCTATCCACAGCGATTTAGTAGTAATCCACCCTCCACATACTGTAGTCTTAATATTTTCTTTCTGTTTGATCGATTCAAAACCATATCATGTGACCCTTCATTACAATGAACTCATCAACTTCATTTCAATGATAGGTTGCATGATATAGTTTTGTTGAAATTTTTTGGAAAAATAAATTTTGGTCAACTGCTTTAACTTTTACCCAGCGTAGAGAATATCAAATTTTTTTATTTTAATTTTTAATTTTAAAAATTTTTCGAAAAAAATTTCAACAGAACCCTATCATGTGACCTCCTCATTGAAACAAGCTCAATGAGCTTGTTCCAATCAAGGGTCACATGATATGGTTTTGTGAAAATATTTAGAAACAATTATTTTTTTAAACTGCCCAATTTGCAAATTACACAGGCAGATGCGGGTGATTCATTAGGTAAAGGGTTTATTTGTATGTTACGTGGGTGGTTGTGGCTGATTCTTTAGGTTTAGGGTTAACCCTTTACCCAACGCAGACGATATCAAAATTTATTATTTTAAATATCATTTTTAAAATTTTTTCAAAAAATTTCAACAGAACCATATCATGTGACCCCTCTTTGGAACGAGCTCGACGAGCTCGTTCCAAAGAGAGGTCACATGATATGGGTTTGTTGAAATATTTCAAAAAATAATATTTTCTCAGCTGCTGAATTTGCATATTTCGCGGTTGGTTGCGGGCGATTCGTTGGGTAAAGGGTTAAGTAGATGATAAAAGAATATAAGCATGTTTTACCTATTCTAGACTTCATACAGGTACACAGAGCTAAAATGTTTTACACTTACCTTTGGGGTTTTTACTTGGATATGACTTATTACAATTTACAAATGGTTCTGGAGGAGGGAATTCCCGCAATTCATGAAACCTAAATCTACTTTCTAAACCTGAAAAGAAAAACAAAATATTAGGCATAAAAACGTTAAAAATACATTTCTCAGGCCCTACCCATGGTAATTTTAGCTGCTGTATGCTCTCTTTTTATAAAAAATACAAACTTAAAAAAATAAAAATTAAATGGTTTATGTCTGATATTTTACCCAAGTTAATAAAATTGATAAATTTGTCCCTTGAGTGCAACAAGGCTTTAGCATTGCAAAGCCTTCTTGCACTCAAGGACAAAATACGCCACCACCCATCATCCATGCTATTCTGTAGATTATGATGCCTAAAAGATAAAACAAACCAATAACATGAACTTTTGATGGCAAAGAAATAATTACAATGAAAGTGTCAATGACACTGTAGATTAACTTGACTGTGTGTTGTGTGTGATGAAAAGGATAAGGTTCAATGTTTATGAAAGGATTATGAAATACGACAAGAATTGTGATAATTGAGAATATGTTAATTTCTGTTCCCTGTATGCTATGTTTTTAATAAAAATAATTTGAGGTATAGACTGTACTAAAGAATTGAGGAGTGGGTTAATGTGGCCCTCACAGTTAATGTAAGTCAACCAAAGTTACCAAGTTACAGTGAAATTATTCCAAGACGAGTCATCCTATCAAGTTACAATGAAATCCCTTCATAAATATGGCCTGTAGACTGCGCTAAACGTTTTCAGGCTTCAGGTCTGTGCAGCCATCACAATGACCCATCACAACCAAAAGGGGCCGTCCTCATCTTGACATTCTACTGAGTCATCCTACAAAGTTACAATGAAATCACTTCAAAAATACAACGTGTAGTCTGTGCAAAAGGTTTTTGGATTTTGGGCTCGGGTAGCCGTCACGGTTGAAGTTTCACGACTAAAAGGGGACCTTCTCATCTAGACATTATCTGGAGTCATCCTACCAAGTTACAACAAAATCCCTTCATAAATATGACCTGTAGACTGTGCTAAAGGTTTTCAGGGTTCGGACCCCTGTAGCCATCACAGTTGACCGATCACGACCAAAAGGGGACGTTCTCATCTACACATTATATGGAGTCATCCTACCAAGTTACAATGAAATCCCTCCATAAATACGACCTGTAGACTGTGCTAAAGGTTTTCTGGTTTTGGGTTCGGGCAGCCATCACGGTTGACAGATCGTGGCCAAATGGGGAAGTTCTCATCTATACATCATACGGAGTCATCCTACCAAGTAACAATGAAATTCCTCCATATTAAACATGACCTGTAGACTACGTAAAAGTTTTTTGAGTTTTGGCTTGAGCAGCTGTCATGGTTGACAGATCATGACCAAAAGGCGATGTTCTCATCTAGACATTATACAGAGTCATCCTACCAAGTTACAATGAATTCCCTTCATAAATACAACCTGTGGACTGCTCTGAAGGTTTTCGGGTTTTGGGCTCTGGCAGCCATCATGGTTGACCGATCACAACCGAAAGGGGATGTTCTCATCTGGACATGACTTCAAACTCGCATATGGAATTTTGTGACAATCGGACAAGAACTACGGGGTGTAGCCTGTGCTAAAGGAAAATGTGAACAGACTCACAGACTTCCACATGCGTGATGGCAATAGCTTATCTTGACTTTGTCAAGTTAAGATAAAAACCAGAGACTCCAGTGAGCCTAAAATGCTCACCTGGCTCAAGTTATCAAAACAGATGAGTGTGTCAGTAAGTGATGGGCAGCAAGAGCAATTTTTTTGATTTGTCATGACACAACCAAAGGCAATTTTTTTGGTCATTCACTTCTGCTGGTCCTAGGAAAGCTTGCTAGGTAAAAACAAAGCTCTGTTCTGTGAAGTCTCAAACTAGAGGCTCTAAAGAGCCTGTAATCGCTCACCTGGAACTACATATAAAAATGTGATTTCCCATAGGCTTTCCATGATAACTATGAGCTGCAATTGTGGCCATGTTTGCAACATTACATCAATATTACATGAGGATCATTGGTAGAAGGTATCCCAGTCCTCATTTACATGAAGTTTCAAAACATTTGAATCCATCCAACAGAATCACTGGATGTCCCTGGTGGCCATATTTTCCAACCAATGGGATCAAAAAGAGGATCATTTGTAGAGGGCCTTCTATAGATCATTCCTGCCAAGTTTGGTTGCCAATCAACATGACATGCGGATCGTTGGTAGAGGGTGTCACAGTCATCAACCACGCAAAGTTTCAAAACATTTGACCCTGTGGTTTCAGAGGAGAAGAGTTTTCAAAATTGACCAATCAAAATCAAAGAATGCTTCTGGCAGCCAAGTTTTTCATCCAACAGGAATAAAATGAGTAACAGTTGTAGAGAACCTCTCATAGACCATGCCTGCCAAGTCTGGTTCACATTGGCTCAGTACTTTCAGAGAAGATGATGAAAATGTGATTTCCTATAGGATTTCTATAGTAACTATAAACCACAATTGCAGCCATAATTGCAACCTAATGAAGATTAAATGGGGATCATTGGTACAGGGGGTTACAGTCATCAGTCACTTTAAGTTTCAAAACATTTGGCCTTGTAGTTTCAAAGAAGATTTCTTGAAAATGCACACATTTATGAATTCTGTTTCAACAAAAAAATCAGTAAAAGAAGGTTAAATATTTTGAAAATTACAATTTTTTCAGACAGTATTCTCTTTCAAATAGCTTTGGATAGGTAAAGGGTTACAGGAAACACATTTTACCCCAATTTTGTCATATCTTAAATGATATAATTTACAAGAGACATGATGGGAAAAGAAAATAAACAAAACTTACATGCTTTCCAAACACCTGTCATCAATCAGCATTTCTGATAAGTAACTTGAGAGTAATACATGTATTAACATAATTACAGCTGCACTTGTTTACAGTACAAGTCAAAATAAGTTGTAGGATAATCCTATAAACTATGTATCTTTCTCTTCCTACACTGATAAGACCAGAAGCTGACATCATTGTCTCACTGATAGCTTTCAAGAAAATGTCAGATTCTGATCTTGTCAGTGCAGGAGCAGCAGTTTACTTAGTTTATTGCAGTTATGCTACAACTTATTTTGACTTGTACTGTATACACAATATTTTGGGGTTTTTCCCAGTTCTCAGTGGAGAAATCTGGAACCAACCCTTACCAGATTCTCAAAAAACAAGTATTTTGCTGACAGTACCGATCTTCATGCAGACAGGAGAGGCAATGGGTTAAGAATGGGTTAAGCATCAGAATGTAGCCTCTGGCAGCCACATATTCCCATCCCCTGACAGACCATTCCTGCGAAGTTTGGTTCACGTCGGCTCTGTAGTTCCAGAGAAGATGAAAATGTGATTACCCAAAGGGTTTCTATAGTAACTATAAGCCGCAATTGCAGCCATGTTTGCAACCTGATCAACATTAAATGCAGATCGTTGGTAGAGGGTGTTGCAGTCGTCAACCATGCAATGTTTCAAAACAATTGGCCCTGTGGTTTCTTCGTCGGAGATTTTTCAAAATCCACCAATCAGAATCAAAAAATGCTTCTGGCAGGCATGTTTTTCGATGCACGGTAACTAAAATTAGGAGCGTTTGTAGAAGACCACCCAAAGACTATCCCTGCCAGGTTTGGTTCACGTCGGCTCAGTAGTTCCAGAGAAGATGAAAATGTGATTTCCCATAGGGTTTCTATAGTAACTACAAGCTGCAATTACGACCATGTTTACAACCCGATCAACATTAAATGAGGATCGTTGGTAGAGGGGGTTCCAGTCATCATTTATGTGAAGTATCAAAAAATTTGGCCTGGCAGTTTTTTGAAAATCCACCAACCAGAATCAAAGAATGCCTTGGGCGGCCATATTTTTCAACCCACGGGAACAAAATGAGGATCGTTTGTAGAGGACCTCCCATAGACCATTCCTGCCAGTAACTATAAGCTGCAATTGAAGCCATGTTTGCAACCCGATCAACATTAAATGAGGATTATTGGTAGAGGGGGTCCAAGTCATCAACCATGCAAAGTTTCAAAACATTTGGCCACGCGGTTTCAGAGGAGAAGATTTTTCAAAATCCACCAATCAGAATCAAAGAAACCCATGGGATCAAAATGAGGATCGTTTGTCGAGGATCTCCCATAGACTATCCCTGCTAGGTTTGGTTCATGTCAGCTCAGTAGTTCCAGAGAAGATGAAAATGTGATTTCTCATAGGGTTTCTACAGTAACGGCATGTTTGTGACCCAATCAACATTAAATGAGAATCATTGGTAGAGGAGGTGCCAGTCATCATTTATGTGAAGTTTCAAAACATTTGGCCTGGCAGTTTCAGAGGAGAAGATTTTAGAAAATCCATCAACTAGAATCAAAGAATGCCTCTGGAAGTCATGTTTTTCATCTAACGGGAACAAAATGAGGATCGTTTGTAGAAGACCTCCCATAGACCAATCCTGCCAAGTTTGGTTCACACCGGCTCAGCGGTTACAGAGAAGATGATGAAAATGTGAAAAGTTTACGGACGGCGAACAACGGACGCCAAGTGATGAGAAAAGCTCACATGGCCTTTTAGGCCAGGTGAGCTAAAAAGTGTCCGAATGAAATGTTTTTTTGTTTTTAACTCCTGTGGTTGCCTCTACTCACCCCACCCCACCCCAAAAAAAAAAAAAAATTGGGGCATAAATCAAGTACTTTTGACCCAGTTATACTACACGACAAATTTGGTTCAAGTCTGCCCATTGGTTCTGGAAATAGAAATTTTGAGTGGAGCCCAAATTTGGGGACTCAAATTTTGACCTACTAAGTTCCTTTGAAAAAAAGTTAATTTGCGTCACTAAAGTAAATTCCATACCAGGAAACTAAGCATTACTGTGAGTGGCTTGCGAGAGGATGATTTTTAACGCATTTTAGCCTTATGGAGAACTTAACCCCACCCAAGGAGAACAGTAACTTTTGGGAAAAAAAATCAGAAGAGTAAACTCTACCAGCCCAAAGATGGTAGCAGCTTCATTTGAACAAAGTATAAAGGGTATACTCCAAAGATGGTTTTTGGCCCAGTGATTTTAAAGAAGACAAGTTTCAAATTAGTTGATGGAGTTCACGAAGGATGATGACCCAGAATTTTCCCATTTCCAACAGTTTCAAAATGGGAATCCCCATACGACACCCCCATGACAAAACCGATAGCAATTTTTTTGGTCCAACTGATTCCACTTGACCTTAGAAAGCTGCATACCAAAAAACAAGATTCTGGCCCATGTAGTTTTTGAAATAATAATAATCCACTAATTTAAACTTTGGGCTCCAATAGAGAGTAATGCCAGGGACTATATTTGAACAAACTTGAATCTGACACCCCTTGAGATGTCACATACAAAATATGAAAAGATTCTAACTGGTGGATCAAAAGAAGATTTTTTAAATATTTTCATAATATTTTCATAATGCACTAAGTTAAACTTTGTGCTCCAATAAAGAGCCCAAATATTAACCCAGGGACCAGATTTAAACAAAGTTGAATCTGACCCCACCCACCTCTTCCAAAAATTGTAACAAGGCAAAGGCAAGTGAGCAAATTTTGATAGCCCCTTATAAGGCCACTCCATGAGCATTGGCAACTTTGTCTGAACAAACTTGAATTGACATATAAGGAACATGCATATCAAATTTGATGCAATTTGGTCCAGTAGTTTATGAGAAGTAGATAATGTAAAGCTCATGCCCGATGGACAGACAATGTACAACAAACGGATGCAATAATATTACATCCTAAACACTAATTCTTAGAATAATCATCCAAAATTTAATTAATGAAGTACAACCTGGTGCTTCATTAATTAAAATTTTGCTGATGATCATTTTTATTACCTGGTAAACACACCATTGCCCATGAGTGGATTATGACCAGTCCACAGCAAATGTACTGTACTGTGCTTCCAATAAAATACTATTGATGAGTGCTCCAAAACATCTGCATCATTGGGGGCCAAATTTTCTATTTTGAGTGGACACACTGTTAACTGGAACAGTGATTGAATAATTTTGGCTGACAGAATTTGTTCTCATAGGTTTGCCTTGTAATTTAAAGGAGAGTAGCTATGGGCACTCTCCAGTAAATTGGAATAAGGCAAATCTACTTGAAAAAAATAATTTTGCTTCTGAGAGAATATGAGGTACATCCTCAGAAAATGAACTCTTTTAAGAAGCCCTTTAAGCTCGGAAAACAAATTTACTATGAAATTTCCAAGTCTGAAATTTCAAATAAATATACGCAAATTATACACCAAAATAAAAGTTGTGGGGTATAGAAAATGAAAAAGATAGTTTTTTGACTCGGCCAGTTGATGGCAGGCAGAAATGGTTCCTGGGAGTCTGCAACCATATTCGTACCTGAGCTGATTATAAAATTAAATTTCATGAGAACAACTGGTTGCCAAATATATTTCAGATAACCAAGAGCACAGCAAGGAATTCAAAATATTTTGAGATGCCGCCACAGCTTTCTTCAAGTAAGAATGCCATGCCATTTATTTACATTTCGGCCATGTATTTATTTATTTATTGGTGTTTAAGGTCACATACTTATGCACAATGGCTAATCATGACTGTGACAGTTTTATGGGTGGAGGAAGCTAGAGTACCTGGAGAGAACCACCAAGCATCGATGAGCAACTGTCAGCTCCTCAACATTCTAACTCTGTTCAAGCTCCGCTCAAGCAGGGTGACAGCAGTTGAAGACATGTGCACCATCGACGTGCAGTACGCCTCAGTACACAGCATCATTGTGCCCCCATGTAGGCAGCCGGGATAAAGTGCCTTGCCCAAGGACACAACACGGGTCGCCCGGACAGGGATCGAACTCAGGACCTCTAGCATAGAAGTCCAGCATGCAGTCTACCACTGAGCCACCGTGCTCTCATTTCGGCAAGGTCAGCAGAGGCAAAAAAGCATCGATATACAAGGCCTTCTAAAAGGACATAAAGTCTCCATTCACCTTCAAACTTCATTTCCTGTCACCTTCACAATACAGACTGTCACCATAAGAAAACTACACAGCTGGCATATTACTTACAAGGTACAATACTTGTTTGAATTTACTACAGTATGGCCGCCATGAACTGGTAACTTTCCACAGGTGGGCAGTATTTCCACGGACGCAATATTAGATTCCAAATACAAATTATAGGAATAATCATCAATGAAAGTGTCAATGATACTGTAGCTCAACTTGTTAAGACATGTACATGTATAGTATGTGACACAGCAATAACATCTAGGTAATGACCTGATAACAAAGGTACATATAAAGTATTGTAACAGTCTGTACATAAATACTGACCGTAGCCTGTAACAAATGTATAGGTAAAGTATTGTAAAGGTGGATGACAGTCAGATGCTAAACTAGAATAGAAATCTTTGAGCCCCAGAGTGGGTCTGACTGAACCCCAAAATATTTGTTCTCATAGCACAGTGATAACAAAGGCACCCCCAAAACACACTCGTTCCTGTCCCAAGGTGAAAACAAAGGTACCCAAGAAGTTTCGTGAAGATCAGTTCATAAATACGAGCTGTATAGAAGTTGTGACAAAAAACTGATTGGACCTTATTTCGGTACAAAATGGCCACTGGCAGCCATCTTGAATTTTGGACCGCACCCAGAAACACTCGTTCTAGTCCCAAGGTGATAACAAAGGTACCCAAGAAGTTTCGTGAAGATCGGTTGATAAATACAGCCTCTAGCCCGAGCCGTATTGACATGTGCACTAACAGTGTATAAGTAGCACTGAATAAATCAAAGTTCATCTAATTTGCATAATTTCTGCACGAGAAAAAAACCTGTACTATATGTGATGTATTCCATGTTACTAAACATTCATACAAAAATTTATTCAAATCAGAATTTTCATACAGAAGTTCTGTACAAAAGACTGATTGCACTAATTTTGGTATAAAATGACTGCTGGTGGCCATCTTGAATTTCAGACCACACCCAAAAACACTCGTTCTCATCCCAAGGTGATAACAAAGGTACCCAAGAAGTTTCGTAAAGATCGGTTCATAAATACATCCTCTAGCCTCAGCCGTATAGAAGTTGTGTACAAATGAAAGTGTCAATGACACTGTAGCTCAACTTGACAAACTTGAACTTGGTAAGTTATAAATGAAATGGCAAAATTGAAGATCATTGGTACCAATGTCATTTTTTTTGCCAGTGGCAACATTTTTTGACAGAAACCGAAGAAAATCGATAGCTCCCATCTAGAGGCCTCCCCAAACAAGCATGCCAGGTTTCAAAGCAATCCGATCATAAATGTGCCCTGTAGGGTGTACAAAAGGGAAATATTGTGGTCTGACTAGACTAAATTCTGAGAACATTGGCCGTGGCAACATTTTTTGATGGAAATGGAAGAAAATGGATAGCTCCCATCTAGAGGTCACCGTAAATAAGCATACCAGGTTTCAAAGCAATCTAATCATAAATGTGCCCTGTAGGGTGAGCCAAAGGGAAATATTGTGGTCTGACTGAACTAAGTTCTAAGAATGTTGGCTGCGGCAACATTTTTTGATGGAAATTGAAGAAAATCGATAGCTCCCATCTAGAGGTCACCCCAAACAAGCATGCCAGGTTTCAAAGCAATCCGATCTTAAATGTGACCTGTAGGGTGTGCCAAAGGGAAATATTGAGTCTTCTGACTAAACTAAGTTCTAAGAACGTTGGCCGCGGCAACATTTTTTGACGGAAATTGAAGAAAGTTAAAAAATTTATAGAAATTTATATATTTTTTATACTTACCAATGACCCAGACTTAGCTGGTGCTAACTCTAACAAAACCAGGGCCAAACACAAATTTTGCCCCCCAATCCCCCAAATTTGCATCCAAAACAAAAAGAAATCATGTCCTAAAGGACCTCCATACTACGCCCCCACTGCGCATGCGCAGTGTCACAGACGTCCCGAAATTGGCGCCAATTATCATTCTTACTGGCAGTGCCTGGTCAGTGCTATGTACTCAGCGGGGAGGCAAGAGTTCCCAACTCCAGGGAGGGCCATCCCCGTCTGGGTCATTGGTAAGTATAAAAAATATATAAATTACTATAAATTTTTTAACATTTTTATACTGTACCAATGACCCAGACTTAGCTGAATAGTAAACAGGCTGGAGGGCCTAGGACATAGAGGAAAATCCAATAAGCTCAACTATATAGTAAAGAGGTAACCCCTTAAGGAGAAAAGGAGTATTAGGCTTTACATGTATCTTTCTTATTTAATATTAAATTAGAAAGATACACTACCCTTAATAATTGAGCACAATAACATTCATGTTCTCTATTAACATCCAGTATATCCCTTATACTAATTATTTTTAAAGTAAGCCAATAAATAAAGTAGTCCAGAGAATTGAGACTCTTTATAGTCATTTAAAAGTGTCCGAGTATTGTATATTAAAGCCCGTTTGACACTTGACATATACAAATGCTTCACACCGAGCTACACTTTAAAAATAAGACATGAATGAATTTTAACATTAATATTACACTTTAAAACCATCCCGGAAGCGACTCAGAAATACTGACTTGGAGGAGGCATTCCCTTGCTTTTCACTATAAAGCAGGTGACCTAAGGGAACACCCGCGCCCCCCCCCCCCCCCCCCCCCCCCCCCCCTCCCCTTGCCCTGGGTCAAATAGCCCAGAGCGAAGAGGGCAGCCGGATGGAGTCACTGCCGGAACAGAAAGCCTGCATAACTATAGTTGCAACTGTTTAGTGGACGACATTCTGAGCAACAGATAACGGACCTAAACAATGCAGGTCTCCAGAAATGGACTCAATATTTCTGAGATAAAAATTTGTGAATGTGGATGGCTGAGACCAATAAGCAGCCTTCATTAAATCTGTAATAGCAACACTATTAGCATAAGCCCAAGAAGTAGCAAGAGCTCTTACTTCATGAGCGGAAATCTTAAGCACAGACTGCTGAGAAGAAGATAAACTCTCATAAGCAGTAAGGATAGTTAATTGAATCCATCTAGCAATAGAATGGACCGAAATGTCCTTTCTATTAGGCATCAAAGACAGAAAGAAACGTTTCCGTCCCTTTCTGATAAACTGAGATCTCTGTTTATAGATACGTAACGCTCTAACAGGACAGAGTAAAGGCCTACGCCCGTCTGAAGACGGAAGAGCCTTAATAACAATGGGTTCCGGATATTTATTAGGAGCCTGATTCTTAGCTAAAAAACCCACATTAGTAGTGAAGGTGATAGTGTTCCCGACACTACGATAGTGAGAATCATCCACCGACAGTGCATGAAGCTCACTGACTCTTCTAGCAGAGGAGAAAGCTAAGAGAAAAGCTGTCTTATAAGATAAGAATTTGAAATCTACTGTCCCAAGAGGTTCAAATGGCTTTTCCTTCAATTTAAGAAGAACCCAAGCTAAATTCCATTTAGGAATTAATCTAAGAGTTCTGGGTCTATTTATCGAAAAGTTTCTAACCAACTTAGATAAAGAGACATTAGATCCAATTTGTAAACTATCATGATGTGCATAGGTATCAGATAACATAGACCTATAACCCTTAATAGTAACAGGCTGCAGTTTGATTTCGTCAAACAAGTATACAAGAAAGTTTGCAATGTCTGGTATAGAGGGATCGAATATATCTACAGAATGATCCCTACACCAACGACGAAAAACCTTCCACTTAGCCGCATAGTTTAGCGAAGAGGAGGTCCTCCTACAGTTAGAAATTGCGTCCACTGCTCGTCCTGTAAAGTGCTTGCCATGCAAGAAGGACCGCACAACGGAAAAACGTGAAGGTTGAGACCTTGCGGGTTGTGATGGAGTTGGCGCGATTTCCCCTGCGAAAGAAGATCCTCCCGTGGAGGAAGCTTTCGCGGTAGGTCCCACAACAGACACCTGAGTAGATTTATCCACGGGCTCTGTGGCGACAGAGATGCTACCAACAGAATCTTGCATTGAGATTGTTTTATCTTTAGCAATACTTGTTGAATTAAGGGCGCTGGAGGATACGCATATCCTATCATTCCGTCCCAAGGGATCGACAGAGCGTCTACTGCAAATGCTCTTGGATCCGGACACGGAGACACATACGTCTGCAACTGATTGTTGAGATGTGTCGCAAATAAGTCTATCATTGGCCGTTCCCATTGGTAGCAAATCTGATTGAATACTTGTTTGTTGAGAGTTCATTCAGACGGCAACAAGCGACCCTTTCGTGAAAGGGAGTCTTCTAGCACATTCAGACGACCCGGTATGTGACGGACCGAAAGAAGAACGTGATGTTCTAGCGCAAACAGAAGGATTCTTTCCGTTAGATTGAACAACGGAACTGAATGAGTGCCTCCCTGATTCCGTATATATGCCACTACTGTCGTATTGTCGGATAGGATTTGGACATGAGCATTGCGAATAATGTCCATCCAATGACGTAACGCAAGCCAAATTGACATCATTTCCTTGATGTTTATGTGCTTGCACAGGAATTGCGGATCCCAAAGACCCTGGCATCTCGAATCCGTTGGGATTAATGATGCACCCCAACCTGTTTGACTGGCATCCGTCATAATGGTAAAACTCGGATCCAGCAACTGCAGCGGAACTCCCTGAGTTAACCACTGAATGTTTGCCCAAGTCTGAATCTCTTGTTTCACTTGATCTGACAAGAGAACGTCTACGTCGAGCGAATGAATTTTCACACTCCAATTCTGAGTCAAGAAAATTTGGAGAGGACATGTGCGTAACCGCCCCATCGGAATGAGATCCGCAGTGGCTCCGCACAGACCTATCAGTCTCATAAATTCTCTCGCTGTGACTTTGTCTGCGTGCAGACAATAGCGAGCGTAACAACTGACTAATTTCGCTCTGGTTAACGGCAGACGAACGAGATTGTTGTGCGTCTCGAAGCTCATTCCCAGATGAGTGAATGACTTGGACGGCACCAGATCCGACTTCTCCTCGTTTACTATAAAACCGAGACGTCGGAGCAATAGAAGTAGATTCTGAACATCATTTTGAAGCGTTAACTCGTTGCCGTACCTCTGAAGAATGTCGTCCAGGTAGGCCGACGTTACCGCAGACGAATGAGCTTGGAAATAGATCATTACCGAGTTCATTACCCGAGTGAAAGCCCAGGGTGCTAGATTCAATCCGAAGCACATCGCCCGGAATTGATAGACCACTCCTAGGACTGCGAAGCGTAGATACTTTCGGAATGTGGGATGTACCATGACGTGAAAGTACGCATCTTTGAGATCTATGCTTGTTGCATAATCGTTCACCCGAATACTCGCTCTGACCGACCGAATCGTCTCCATATAAAATTTCGGAGCGACGATCAGCTTGTTTATCCAGCTCAAATCTATGACTGGACGGAACGAGCCGTCTGGTTTCGGAACCAGAAACAGATGGCTGTAGAACCCCGGAGTTTCCTGGTTTTCTACGACCTCTACCGCGTTCTTCATTAAAAGAGACTGCACCTCTGATAACAGAGTGTCTCTTTTCTGCGGATTTGACGGAAGTTGAGTCCACTTTGGACTTCGAGTTAATGGAGGCTTTCGTTTGAAGGATATCTTTAGACCTTCCGAAGTCACTCCTCTCACCCAAGGGTCGTCCGTAATCGACACCCATTCTTGTGAAAAGCTTGACAACCTTCCGCCAACCGGCACGCGATAGAGGTTTAAGCCATCACCTCCTGGACCTGCGAGGCCTGCGGTAGGAGAAACCACGTCCTCCACGACCCGCACCTCGCCCCGTCGACCTCGGGGCGTCTGACCGATTGTCCCGGCCCGAAGGACGTCCCGAACGAGAGTCGCTACCCTGACGGTCTCTCGAATAAGACCAAGAGGACGCACCAGAACCTCTATAGGAACCTCTCTTGGGCGCATTAGACCCAGAAGTGCCTGTCTTATTCTTGTCTGCTGTATCCGGCTTCTTAGAAGCAGATTTGAACAACAGAGAATCCGAAGCTTTCTTTGTAATTTTATCATAAATAGCAGAAAGCTTGCCGTCAAAGAGAAGTTCTCCGGAGACCGAAGCAACTCTAAGAGAGTTCTTCACCTTAGAATCCACAAGTGTGGATGTAGCTAGGGCTGCGTCACGTCTAACCAACTCCAGATTTGCCACTGAAAGGGTGGAGTTACACGTGGAATAAGCTACTGCCCTTGAAAGAAGTCTTAAAGAGGATTGTATATCCTGAAACTCTTTCCCTTGAAGGCACAGTGATAATGCCTTAGTAAGGTGATCTGCGTAAGATAAGGCATCTAAATTGGCTCTGTTAGACGCAATAGCTGTTTCCAACACCACGGTTGGAATAGAAGCCGACGACGGTAATGATAGCTCTAAGTCTTCCGCCTCGTCGTCCATACGCAGAGGAACTCTCGGGATACCCTGTCCTGCCGTATCGAATTTATTCCTTGCATTAACTGAACTATCACTGAAGGTGATTAATACCCCCGCTTTGGGTTTTTAGAGGAATGCACTTCTGATCATGTAGGCGAAGGCCATAAGGAAATGTATACATAAAGATCATTTTTTGTTGTTGAAATTTGTATTCGCATGTGGCCTTCCACAGAACAGCACTGAATACTTAAAGAGCCCACACATATATGGTTTACATTTGGAAAAACACATTTACAATGTGCAACATGTATTCAAAATCGGTTCATTAATGTAGGAGGAGTTGCACACAAAAGAATCCCATTTGAAAACCCATAATAAATCCAAGTTAAAGGGAGATAACCTGGTTAAAATTGTCGCAGATCAAATATTTGGGAATATGCGTATGTTCACTTTGTTGTGATAATGTTTGAAAGGTTTCGTCAAAATTGATTGATAAATGTAGGAGGAGTTGCACGCACAAGAATTTCATGTAGAAACCCATAATAAATCTAAGTTAAAGGGAGATAACCTAGTTAAAATTGCCACAGCTCAAAAATTTTGGAATATGTGCATGTTCACTTAGTAGTGATGATGTCTGTAAACTTTCGTCCAAATTGATTGATAAATGTAGGAGGAGTTGCGCACACAAGAATTTCATGCAGAAACCCATATTAAATCAAAGTTCAAGACAGATAACCTGGTTAAAATTGTCGCAGATCAAAAAGTTTGGAATATGCACATGTTCACTTAGTAGAGATGATGTTTGAAAGGTTTCATCAAAATCGGTTCATTAATGTAGGAGGAGTTGCACACACAAGAATTTGTTCGAACGGAAAGACATAATAAATCTAAGTCAAAGGGAGATAACCTGGTTAAAATTGTCGCAGATCAAAAATCTTGGAATATGCGCATGTTCACTTAGTAGTGATGATGTCTGAAAAGTTTTGTCCAAATTGATTGATAAATGTAGGAGGAGTTGCGCACACAAGAATTTCATGTAGAAACCCATATTAAATCAAAGTTCAAGAGAGATAACCTGGTTAAAATTGTCGCAGATTAAAAAGTTTGGAATATGCACATGTTCACTTAGTAGAGATGATGTTTGAAAGGTTTCATCAAAATCGGTTCATTAATGTAGGAGGAGTTGCGCACACAAGAATTTGTTCGGATGGAAAGACACAATAAATCTAAGTCAAAGGGAGATAACCTGGTTAAAATTGTCGCAGATCAAAAATCTTGGAATATGCGCATGTTCACTTAGTAGTGATGATGTCTGAAAAGTTTTGTCCAAATTGATTGATAAATGTAGGAGGAGTTGCGCACACAAGAATTTCATGTCCGGAAAGACGTACGTACGGACGGACGGACGGACGGACGGACGGACGGACGGACGGACGGACGGACGGACGGACAGACGGACGGACGGACGTACGGACGTACAGGGCGATTCCTATATAGCCCCCACTTCTTCGAAGCGGGGGTATAATGAAAGGCAGGTTGAGAGTATTAGCGGACAAGAAACCTGCTTTCCCCGTCTTGGAAGCAAGTTTAAATACAGCGTCGTTCAATAATTCAAATGTTCTTGCAACATTATTGGACTGCGACGGAAATTCGGGAGCAATGTCCCTGAACCGCTCAAAAAATTCAGAGTCCAATGACGCTATAATCCTCTTGTCCGGAACCGCAGCAGTCTGGCCCGACGGAACAACTTGAGGGAGAAAGTGCCGGATGAAGTCCACGGCAGCTTTATGTTGGATAGCTCCAAATCATCTGTATCCCTTTCACCATCCGGTCGGACCTCATGATGTTCCCGGTCGTCCGCCCCCGATGCTTTGGCGGAGCGTACCGACCCAGCGCCGTCGGATAATTCTCGATCCGACACCATTTCTGTCGGCTGCTGGGATGCTGCGATAAGCTGTGCTATTTGCACAAGAATGTCCGGCGTCGAGACCTGCGGAGGCGCAGTCTTTCGCTGCTTCGCCGAGGGCAGCTCCGCATCAGATGGCTCCCGCATACTTTTTCTATGCGAACGTCCGGAGTCCATCGGTCTCGAATCCCTGGCTGCCGGATGGTGTGACCTGGTCGCCGAAGAATCCTTGATCGGCGAAGCTGGTAAAATATCGGCGGTCACGCAGCCAAGGTGCGGTCGTGTGCGCTGACGAGAAGAAGAAGCCTTAGCAGTCTCCGCGGACTGCCTATACAACAGAGCGTCCCGAGCGACGGACGTATGCTCCGCTTGTGACACATTTTGTACCACAACATCTGGTCCCAGATGTTGTTGTACGAGAGAGGGGCCTCTCTCGCTCGTGGCCTGGCTGGACCTGGACGAGCTAGGAACCGGACTCAAAGGCTTCCTCCGTTCTCGCTTACTATCCGCCGTCACTGGGTGTGCACCTAGTATGTTTATAGTGCTCGCATCACCCAAAATTTCCTCCTGGACCGCATCGGACGAACCCGGCTGCCGAACCATTCGGTGAATGGACGCTACACCGGGCGAGCTAGCGGACGACATTTGTCTAATCTCCATGAGCACTTTTGCCGCTAGCTCTGAATTCATTTGTGACGACGGACGCACACTTGTAGAAGATAACATGGAAACATCACCCTGTTCTTGTTCCTCTGAAATAGAAACTGAGAGAGTAGAGTGACCTTGCAGAGAAAGAGCCGGCATAGCCCTTTCTCCAGAAACAACATACCGTGACACACGTTTCCAATGTTTATCATCCCAATATTGACATATTGGACAGGGATTAGTGCGAGAACACTGACTACAATTAATACAATGATCATGAAAGTCAGAGGAAGATTTCTTCCCATTACAATTTGAACAAACTCCTTTCATTGTGAAAAGTCAACAACAAGTCCTAGTTACTCGCACAAACCCCTGACACAAAGATACATAATAACATGATCCATTAATAAATGAAAAAACAATTGCAAATCAAAATAATTTTGAAAAAAATATTTTTTCAGCGAAGCCCATGTTGCTGAAAAGTAACGTTGAGCCCCGATGGATCCGATGGCAAAGTGTGGTCAAAAATTTTAAATTTATATTAAATAATTAATGAGACACTTACGGATAATATAAATGTATCTTATAGTGAGATAAACTACACCAAAGGCAAACAGCCCCCCTCAAAAAAGGCTGTTGCCAATGTAAACAAACAGTGTAAAACACCAGAAAACATGACTCCAGGCACTGAAAAAACTGGCCCGGAATCAGTCATCAAAATTACTCTCTATCTGATGCAAAACAGAAACTCCCAGGGGAGAGTCTGCAGAACATCAGATGGAAGATGCAGAACACAACGTTTATACACTCATGGGTGAAAACGTAACTATGGGGAAAATAACAGAAAACATTCTGTAACCAAGCAACTCTCCCAGGAAAATTTTAGAAATGAACTTTCTCAAAAATATGCCAAAAGCATGGGAGAATTGCAAGGGGGGACTTTAGAAGGCTAGGGGAGAGGAAACACTGAATAAGCAGTGCAACATTTAGCAAGAATGACAACAAGAGGCTCATGCCTCGAAAATAGGCAACTTAACATAATTTCATCAAAAAATTTTAAGTACAGCCCTGATTATTTTTTTTGTCACTTCTTTTTCCTCTCCTCCTTCTATCCTCCTTAGAATCACCATTTCTCCAAAAATTACGTGTCTGGCATCCTTTAAACTGAGATTTACAAGCACAAAGATCAGTGAGATGTTGACTGATGAAGGGCCAAACAGAGAATGATAATTGGCGCCAATTTTGGGACGTCCGTGACACTGCGCATGCGCAGTGGGGGCGTAGTATGGAGGTCCTTTAGGACATGATTTCTTTTTGTTTTGGATGCAAATTTTGGGGATTGGGGGGCAAAATTTGTGTTTGGCCCTGGTTTTGTTAGAGTTAGCACCAGCTAAGTCTGGGTCATTGGTACAGTATAAAAATATCGATAGCTCCCATCTAGAGGTCACCCCAAACAAGCATGCCAGGTTTCAAAGCAATCCGATCTTAAATGTGACCTGTAGGGTGTGCCAAAGGGAAATATTGAGTCTTCTGACTAAACTAAGTTCTAAGAACGTTGGCCGCGGCAACATTTTTTGACGGAAATTGAAGAAAATCGATAGCTCCCATCTAGAGGTCTCCCCAAACAAGCATACCAGGTTTCAAAGCAATCAAATCATAAATGTGCCCTGTAGGGTGTGCCAAAGGGAAATATTGAGTCTGACTAAACTGAGTTCTAAAAACATTGGCCGCGGCAACATTTTTTGACGGAAATTGAAGAAAATCGATAGCTCCCATCTAGAGGTCACCCCAAACAAGCATGCCAGGTTTCAAAGCAATCCGATCATAAATGTATCCTGTAGGGCATGCCAAAGGGAAATATTGAGTCTTCTGACTAAACTAAGTTCTAAGAACGTTGGCCGTGGCAACATTTTTAGCCGGAAATTGAAGAAAATCGATAGCTCCCATCTAGAGGTCACCCTAAATAAGTATACCAGGTTTCAAAGCAATCAAATCATAAATGTGCCCTGTAGGGTGTGCCAAAGGGAAATATTGTGGTTTGACTAAACTAAGTTCTAAGAACGTTGGCCGCGGCAACATTTTTTGACGGAAATTGAAGAAAATCGATACCTCCCATCTAGAGGTCACCCCAAACAAGCATGCCAGGTTTCAAAGCAATCCGATAATAAATGTACCCTGTAGGGTGTGCCAAACAGAAATATTGAGTCTTCTGACTAAACTAAGTTCTAAGAACGTTGGCCGCGGCAACATTTTTTGACAGAAATTGAAGAAAATTGATAGCTCCCATCTAGAGGTCACCCCAAACAAGCATACCAAGTTTCAAAGTAATCTGATCATAAATGTGACCTGTGAGGTGTGCCAAAGGAAATTGTGGACGTACGTACTAACGTACTAACATACTAATGTACGTACGTACGTATGTACGCCGACGGACGAGAAGTGATGGCAATAGCTCAGCTTGACTTTGTCAAGTTGAGCTAAAAACTGATTAGACCTAATTTCGGTACAAAATGGCCACTGGCAGCCATCTTGAATTTTGGACCGTAACCAGAAACACTCGTTCTCGTCCCAAAGTGATAACAAAGGTACCCAAGACGTTTCGTGAAGATTGGTTCATAAATACAGACTCTAGCCCGAGCCGTATTGACATGTGTACTTACTGTGTGGAAGTTGCACTGAAAAAATCAAAGTTCATCTAATTTGCATAATTTCTACACGAGAAAAAACCCTGTATTATATGTGATGTATCCCATGGTACTAAACATTCACGCAAACAATTATTCAAATCAGCGCTTTCATATGGAAGTTCTGTGCAAAAATCTGATTGCACCTAATTTTGTACAAAATGGCTGCCATCTTGAATTTCGGACCTGGTCTCACATAACAAAAAACATGTTAGGAGATATGGCAACTGTCTTTATGA
This sequence comes from Pictodentalium vernedei, assembly GCA_031216915.1. Taxonomy (NCBI): domain Eukaryota; kingdom Metazoa; phylum Mollusca; class Scaphopoda; order Dentaliida; family Dentaliidae; genus Pictodentalium; species Pictodentalium vernedei. Next base: position 196,217,862 of record CM062288.1, on the reverse strand, counting down.
AAAATATCAACAGTGTCAGTATATCCTGCATCAGCCCTGTCGCAGCACCTTGAAGTGTTTTGAACTCCTAGCTTTGTTCTTGTATATCTGAAGTATATTTTGTCAGGAGTCTTTCTCATGAAATATTTTATTAATAGTAGTTCTGGTCAAATGTGTTAGCAGACTCTAAGGAACTGTTTATGATAGCATTCAACTACATGTATTGAACGTATATAGTTATCGTTTGCTATAAACCACATTTACTTTGATGTGTAATTTGTGTATATTTGTTTGAAATTTACTTGGAATTTCACAGTAAATTGTTTTTCCTAACTTTTATAGCACCTTAATGGAGGTACAAGCACCTTTCACAGAGCCCAAATATGGCCTTTTATTACATGCCTATCACTTTTTCCTCCATTTCCATGTTTACAAATCTGTAGTGTACGGAACACGTGTTCCATATGAATTTCTGTAGACAGACAATTTTTCCACCTAATGTCATGGATCCATCAAAAGAACTAAACTCTGCCCATTTTCATCATAAGCCAATCGAAACATCGCATTCTGACCTAGATCAATTTGGAAGCTGTGACAGCCGATAAATCGAATGTCAATTGGAAAATGTTTTTGTTCAAATCCACCAGAATTAACAAAATTAAACTTATTCTATGAATGGGGAGAGGGAGGTGCGGTAGCTCAGTAGCTAGAGGAGCAGGCTGCAAGACGAGAGGACCTCAGTTCGAATCCCACCTGCAGCAACTGCGTTGTGTTCTTGGGCAAGACACTCCATCCCCATTGCTCATGTGGGAGCATGGTGGCGTTGTGTACTAAGGCATACGGCATGCCAATGGTACACTTGACTTCAACCAATGCTAACCCTGCTTGTGTGGAGATAGCATGTTGAGGAGCTGACAGTTACTTGTCATTGCTTGGTGGTTCTCTCCAGGTACTCCAGCTTCCTCCACCCATAAAACTGTCATGGTCATGATTGGCTATTGTGCAAAAATATGACCTTAAAAACCAATAAATAAAAAAATAACTAAATAAATAAATGGAGAGTGAACACTCAAGTTCTGACTTAGAAGTGAATATTTCTCGCTAATTTCTTAACCCTTTACCTAACGAATCGCCCACGTAATATGCAAATTCAGCAGTTGAAAAAATATTATTTAAAAAAAATTTCAACAAAACCATATCATGTGACCCCTAGTTGGAACGAGCTCGTCAAGCTCATTCCAATGAGGGGTCACATGATATGGTTTTGTTGAAATTTTTTGAAAAATTTAAAAAAATGATATTTAAAATAATAAATTTTGATATCGTCTGCGTTGGGTAAAGGGTTCAAAATACGAATGAATAAACTATTTGGACACAGTTTTTATATATATATTTCTGTTTACATATCGATCTGTCACACATGTTTGCCAATCACATCTGAGTTTTGTTTTTGTTTTTATTTCAAGCAGACAATCAATGAATAAGCGAGTTTTAAAGTTTGAAATTTTGTGTGTTCTGTTTGAATTTCTAAATTAATGGATTCTGTGTCATAGAGGTATGTATTAAACACAAAGCTCCATGATATGTGAATGCATTCTTCAATAAAGCACTCATGCCATTGTTGTGCCTCTCATTCTATCCGTATGCACTGCACCTTGAGCCATATTAAACCCAGCAAACTGATGTCAAAATACCACAATGCCAGGATGCAAACTTTTCCTATAATTCAACTTGAAATTTAACCAATTCAATCTTGTTTGACAGAGCTCAATGAGCTCTGTCTAACAAGATTGAACTGGTTCAATTCCTAGTTGCATTATGTGACAAAATTGCTTCTTGAAATATAAGTATTTTGACATCAGCATGCAGAGGGTTAATGAATGCATTCACACAACGTGATGTTCTGTATATATCTAGCACCTTAACTGAGGTACAAGCACCTTTTACAGCCTTGTAGCACTCAACCAGGTAAACATTATTTTTAACAATATAATTTGATGCCTTATAGGAAGTGCTGTTTGTTTCTCAATCCATTTAGGCATATTACGGATTAAGTGATAAAAAGAATCTTTAAGGACCCACAAAGTAGATCTTTTGTTTCTCTGGCCATTTTTTCTAAAATTGCATGTGGGTGGGTGGTTTTTATTTTTGTAATTAGTTCTTTGCCATCAAAACTTCAAGTTCTTGGTTTGTTTTATGTTTTAGGCCTCATAATCTGCAGAATAGCATGGGTGGTGGTGTATTTCGTTTCTTGAATGCAAGACAGCTTTACAATGCTAAAGCATTGCAAAGCCTTGTTGCACTCAAGGGACAAATTTATCAAATTTATTAACTTGGGTGAAATATCAGACATAAATCATTTAATTTTCAGTTTTTTTAAGTTTGCATTGGTTATGAAAAGAGAACATGTGGCAGCCAAAAGGACCATGAGAGAGAGCCTGAGATTTTTAACTTTTTTAGGCTCAACTGGTTTCCAGTTTATTGTGAAATATGGATAACTTGTCTAGTACAGTACATGGAGGGTGGATTGTTATTAAAACACCTGTGAAGTGGAATTTTTATGCATACAATAACAGTGGATTCATCTGAGTTTCATCTCCGAGTTTAGCCGCTCCATGAGTGTTTAGTGGTAATCCACTCTTCAAGTACTGTACATTAGGCCTGGACTTTGCTGAAGGCTCAGTCCAAACCTTATGTACTCAACTCATTACATAAAGTTCTTAATTAAAACAGGGGTGGGGAAAGGGGGGGGGGGTGCGGGGCTCCTCATTTATATAAATGTGATTTCCCATTTCCAGGTTAACTTGGGTAAACTTCCCTGCCGGATGTCTTACATCAAAATTTCACACATCAAGATAAATGTAAAGCAGGTTTCCTGTTTTTTCTAAGGTGATAGTGTCTGTCAGATTTCGGTAATTTCTAAGTAAACAGTTTTTAAGTTTCATGTGGGTGGGGGAAGGGGGGGGTGCGGGGCTCCTCGTTTATATAAATGTGATTTCCCATTTCCAGGTTAATTTGGGTAAACTTCCCTGCCGGATGTCTTACATCAAAATTTCACACATCAAGATAAATGTAAAGCAGGTTTCCTGTTTTTTCTAAGGTGATAGTGTCTGTCAGATTTCGGTAATTTGTAAGAAAACAGTTTTTAAGTTTCATGTGGTGGTGGGAAGTATTTCGATATTCCGATTACATTTATTTATTTTTTTATTTATTTATTTATGAGAGTTTAAGGTCACATTTTTTTGCACAATGGCTACTTGTGACCACAACACGGAAATAAAATCAAGTGCAGTCAATCAATTTTTTCCCACACAGCCCATTTTAGAGGATACCCCAGGTATTGGTGACTAGGTCCAGTTTTATGAGAAAAACAGAGCTCGTTTACCACCGTAAACAAGCCTGGCTTCACTTCCCAGGGCTTCGATGGGAATACTAATTATAAATAATCAATATTAAATCCAATACAATCCACATTAAATGGTGTTGTAAGATTCAATATTGCAACATGCAACATTCAATGAATGAATCACAAATGGCCATGTTTTCAAGATGTTTCGATATATTTCTTTGGAAATTTTCTTGATGTTTCCAGACAAGAAGTAAAATACGACTTCCAGGCCTGAAAAAATATTTCTTAAGTTTCATTACTTTTCCAGGACATGTACCAACCCATAAGGTGATAAAGCTGATCCCTATCAAATCTTTGAGGCTGATAAAGGGTTAACCCGTTACCCAATGCAGACGATATAAAAATTATTATTAAACTAGAACTATCATTGAAGGTGATTAATACCCCCGCTTTGGGTTTTTAGAGGAATGCACTTCTGATCATGTAGACGAAGGCCATAAGGAAATGTATACATAAAGATCATTTTTTGTTGTTGAATTTTGTATTTGCATGTGGCCTTCCACAGAACAGCACTGAATACTTAAACAGCCCACACATATATGGTTTACATTTGGAAAAACACATTTACAATGTGCAACATGTATTCAAAATCAGTTCATTAATGTAGGAGGAGTTGCACACACAAGAATCCCATTTGAAAACCCATAATAAATCCAAGTTAAAGGGAGATAACCTGGTTAAAATTGTCGCAGATCAAAAATTTGGGAATATGTGTATGTTCACTTAGTTGTGATAATGTTTGAAAGGTTTCGTCAAAATTGACTGATAAATGTAGGAGGAGTTGCACGCACAAGAATTTCATGTAGAAACCCATAATAAATCTAAGTTAAAGGGAGATAACCTAGTTAAAATTGCCACAGCTCAAAAATTTTGGAATATGCGCATGTTCACTTAGTAGTGATGATGTCTGTAAACTTTTGTCCAAATTGATTGATAAATGTAGGAGGAGTTGCGCACACAAGAATTTCATGCAGAAACCCATATTAAATCAAAGTTCAAGAGAGATAACCTGGTTAAAATTGTTGCAGATCAAAAAGTTTGGAATATGCACATGTTCACTTAGTAGAGATGATGTTTGAAAGGTTTCATCAAAATCGGTTCATTAATGTAGGAGGAGTTGCGCACACAAAAATTTGTTCGAACGGAAAGACATAATAAATCTAAGTCAAAGGGAGATAACCTGGTTAAAATTGTCGCAGATCAAAAATCTTGGAATATGCGCATGTTCACTTAGTAGTGATGATGTCTGAAAAGTTTTGTCCAAATTGATTGATAAATGTAGGAGGAGTTGCACGCAAAAGAATTTCATGTAGAAACCCATAATAAATCAAAGTTCAAGAGAGATAACCTGGTTAAAATTGTCGCAGATCAAAAAGTTTGGAATATGCACATGTTCACTTAGTAGAGATGATGTTTGAAAGGTTTCATCAAAATCGGTTCATTAATGTAGGAGGAGTTGCGCACACAAGAATTTGTTCAAACGGAAAGACATAATAAATCTAAGTCAAATGGAGATAACCTGGTTAAAATTGTCGCAGATCAAAAATCTTGGAATATGCGCATGATCACTTAGTAGTGATGATGTCTGAAAAGTTTTGTCCAAATTGATTGATAAATGTAGGAGGAGTTGCGCACACAAGAATTTCATGTAGAAACCCATAATAAATCAAAGTTCAAGAGAGATAACCTGGTTAAAATTGTCGCAGATTAAAAAGTTTGGAATATGCACATGTTCACTTAGTAGAGATGATGTTTGAAAGGTTTCATCAAAATCGGTTCATTAATGTAGGAGGAGTTGCGCACACAAGAATTTGTTCGGATGGAAAGACACAATAAATCTAAGTCAAAGGGAGATAACCTGGTTAAAATTGTCGCAGATCAAAAATCTTGGAATATGCGCATGTTCACTTAGTAGTGATGATGTCTGAAAAGTTTTGTCCAAATTGATTGATAAATGTAGGAGGAGTTGCGCACACAAGAATTTCATATAGAAACCCATATTAAATCAAAGTTCAAGAGAGATAACCTGGTTAAAATTGTCGCAGATCAAAAAGTTTGGAATATGCACATGTTCACTTAGTAGAGATGAAGGTTTCATCAAAATCGGTTCATTAATGTAGGAGGAGTTGCGCACACAAGAATTTGTTCGAACTGAAAGACATAATAAATCTAAGTCAAAGGGAGATAACCTGGTTAAAATGGTCGCAGATCAAAAATCTTGGAATATGCACATGTTCACTTAGTAGTGATGATGTCTGAAAAGTTTTGTCCAAATTGATTGATAAATGTAGGAGGAGTTGCACGCACAAGAATTTCATGTAGAAACCCATATTAAATCAAAGTTCAAGAGAGATAACCTGGTTAAAATTGTCGCAGATTAAAAAGTTTGGAAAATGCACATGTTCACTTAGTAGAGATGATGTTTGACAGGTTTCATCAAAATCGGTTCATTAATGTAGGAGGAGTTGCGCACACAAGAATTTGTTCGGATGGAAAGACGCAATAAATCTAAGTCAAAGGGAGATAACCTGGTTAAAATTGTTGCAGATCAAAAATCTTGGAATATGCGTATGTTCACTTAGTAGTGATGATGTCTGAAAAGTTTTGTCCAAATTGATTGATAAATGTAGGAGGAGTTGCACGCACAAGAATTTCATGTAGAAACCAATAATAAATCTAAGTTAAAGGGAGATAACCTAGTTAAAATTGCCACAGCTCAAAAATTTTGGAATATGCGCATGTTCACTTAGTAGTGATGATGTCTGTAAACTTTCGTCCAAATTGATTGATAAATGTAGGAGGAGTTGCGCACACAAGAATTTCATGCAGAAACCCATATTAAATCAAAGTTCAAGACAGATAACCTGGTTAAAATTGTCGCAGATCAAAAAGTTTGGAATATGCACATGTTCACTTAGTAGAGATTTTGTTTGAAAGGTTTCATCAAAATCGGTTCATTAATGTAGGAGGAGTTGCGCACACAAGAATTTGTTCGAACTGAAAGACATAATAAATCTAAGTCAAAGGGAGATAACCTGGTTAAAATGGTCGCAGATCAAAAATCTTGGAATATGCACATGTTCACTTAGTAGTGATGATGTCTGAAAAGTTTTGTCCAAATTGATTGATAAATGTAGGAGGAGTTGCGCACACAAGAATTTCATGTAGAAACCCATATTAAATCAAAGTTCAAGAGAGATAACCTGGTTAAAATTGTCGCAGATTAAAAAGTTTGGAATATGCACATGTTCACTTAGTAGAGATGATGTTTGAAAGGTTTCATCAAAATCGGTTCATTAATGTAGGAGGAGTTGCGCACACAAGAATTTGTTCGGATGGAAAGACGCAATAAATCTAAGTCAAAGGGAGATAACCTGGTTAAAATTGTCGCAGATCAAAAATCTTGGAATATGCGCATATTCACTTAGTAGTGATGATGTCTGAAAAGTTTTGTTCAAATTGATTGATAAATGTAGGAGGAGTTGCGCACACAAGAATTTCATATAGAAACCCATATTAAATCAAAGTTCAAGAGAGATAACCTGGTTAAAACTGCCGCAGATCAAAAAGTTTGGAATATGCACATGTTCACTTAGTAGAGATGAAGGTTTCATCAAAATCGGTTCATTAATGTAGGAGGAGTTGCGCACACAAGAATTTGTCCGGACGGAAAGACATATGTACGGACGGACGGACGTACAGGGCGATTCCTATATAGCCCCCACTTCTTCGAAGCGGGGGTATAATAAATGAGGTCCTTCCATCAGGGCAGTATGTATGGCTATGCAGAGGTTTAACTGGTGATATCTTTACACCACCTTCTTACCCGCTATGGTATTATGAGACATTTGATTGTTAAAAAAACAAATGCGGTCCTTCCATCAGGGCAGTATGTAAGATTAAATTTCACTATCAAATGAGTTACTGTTCCAGTGGAAAAAAAAATGCTTTCAGCGTTAAATGCTATGGAGTCCATTTCAGGGAGAGGCTACAAAGGATGTGAAAAGCACAGGCCACTGAAGCACACAATAATGCTCGTGCTTCTTAAGAATTGTTTGTTAACCCTGTATTAGGGCCCTACGAGTCGGATATTTTAGTTTGAGTCGATTCTCAATTCGATTCTAGTTTAAAACTTGCGAGTGAGTCATTTTTCGAGTCAATTCTTATAAAACCGACAGTCTGATTTCTTCTCAACACAGAGGGATTTAACGTTCTTTCATCACGTAAATGCGACTTTCAATCGGCTAACTATTCCATGTATATATGTTTTGGTACAAGCTACCGACCTTACTTGCCTGTTAGAATCTCCAAGTAACAATTTTGACAAGTTTTAACACGTTTTCCAAATTAGGCATGGCATATTGGGTTGTTCATGCAGTCAAAACACCAATAACAGATTAAGTGCACTCCAAGCACTCGAGTCTGTATACTTCCGTTAAACGGAAGTATATGGACTCGAGTGCTCAGAGTGCACTTCATTCTACACAAAAAGAGTTATCTAAGATCCATTGGGCATTTTACCTTGAGAGCAAAGCCTTATCTCAGGTGAGGAATCCCGTTACAACTTATGTATAATGCCGACTTTACTAAGACCGCGGTGAGGAGGGGTCAGTAAATCGTGTTGGTATCATTTAACAGTGATAGAAATAGGGTTTTGTAACATATTTTCCTATTTTTTGCGTGGCCAAACTGGATTATTGCATCATTTAAAGAAAGAACTCACAATGAAAACTCTGTCAATTATCGGGACTGAATCAACTCGAGAAAAAGGACATCAACGAATCGGAGACGAGTCGAGTCAATTTTGCGTTCTGACTCAAGATTCAACTCGAAATTTGAGTAATTGCAGGGCCCTATCCTGTGTCAAGGAAAATATAGAATAAGTAGGTACTGGGGCTGGTTATCAGATTTAAACCATGAGTAGGATAAGGGTTTTAACACTCAGTTTGTTGAGTGGTTAAAACCCTTATTCTACGAGTGGTTTAAATCTGATTACCGGCCATAATACCTATTTGTTTTATTTATACCATGCTCTTAATAAATAATCGACTTTGTCACTTAAAATGGAGAAAAAATGACACTTTCTTTTGCAAACACACAGGTTTGTTTTGTTTACATCTGTGCCGGTGGTGGGCATTACTACCTGGTGCATATGAATGCTTGACTGACAGCTAGACACATCGTCAAAGTTGATTGAATTTACCTTGCTTTTTCAGGCAAATTATTATTAACAATTCTTAAATTTTATTTTACATATTTAATTGTAGGTATTTTAAACTTAATAAGTCCTTGCACACAGTCGATAGTACTGCAAAATGTTGTATGTTTGAATGAAACATCACGAAGTGTGAATGCATCAAAGTTGGCAAATTACGTCATGTCACGTCTTGGATGGACTTCCTACTGTGGGTGTAAAAAAATTTTTAACTCCAGTAGACGTTTTACACCGGTAGCGGGGTTAAAAACTAAAATTTAACATACAGGTTTTTCAGAGGTAGTAACAAAGGTGAGCGTGGTATAAATTCCTTTTGTGGAGCATTATAATCCTTAAACTAATTCACACACAATATTAAAATTTATATTTTAACCCTTTATCTAACGTAACGGTCAAAACCGGCTAGCCTTATTCTCAAAAATCGCTAATTAATTTTCATTATTTTTTCATTTTATGTCTCAAAAACAGAGGTTATGACCCCTCGTTGGAACGAGCTCGTCGAGCTCGTTCCAACAAGGGGTCATAACCTATGTTTTTGAGATAAAAAAGGAAAAAATTTAGTTATTCAAGATTTATTTTGCAAGTGTCGTCTGCTTTTCAGGTTAGGTAAAGGGTTAAATATTATTTTTTCAAGTTTCAAATTTCTCAAAATACTTCAACGAAATTATGTCATGTGACCCCTCATTTGAATGAGCTCATCCACCTAATTCCAATGAGGGGTCACATGATTTGGTTTTGTTGAAATTTTTTGAAAATTATTTTTCTTCATCCGCTTAGTTTGTATATTGGGTAGGTGGATGCAGCCAATTCGTTAGGGTGAGGGATACAGTACAGCAGATGTGGACTGGTCATAATCCACACGTGGGCCGTGATGTCCATGCATGCATTTACCAGGTAATAAAAATCATCAGCAGTAAAATTTTAATTAATGAAGCACCGGGTTGTACTGGTGCTTAAATAATTAAATTTTTAATGATTATTTATAAAATTAGTGTCAGGTATCCGATATTATCACGTCAGTAGAAATAGTTATAAAATGAGCATTTATTCTATTATATCTTGTTTAGCAGAGCTTCTTGAGCTCTGTCAAACAAGATATAAGAAATAAAATGCCTATATTGGATGTAACGAGGCCAAAAATGTCTATAAATGTGGAGAATTCAGAGGCTGTCGGAGTAATTCCTCAACAGCTTACATGATTTTATCTCTAAAAGATCTGTTTTATCATATTTATTTATTGGAGTTTAATAACACTTACAACAGCCAGGGTCACCTTGTGTCTACAGTTTTACAGGTGGAGAAAGCCAGAGCACCCAGAGAGAACAATTGAGCAACAGCGAGAAACTGAGTGACAAATTCACTTTTTTTGTCTATACAAACTGCAATACAAACATTACAATGCTGTGATCACAAATGTGAACAGTAAAATGTTTACTAGATCCAATCTGAACAAAATTTTGTACACTTTTTAGGACCCTGCGAATATTCGATTGTTCGAGTTGAAGTCGAGTCAATCAACAAATTTTGAGTCGAATTCGAGTTGAAAATAAAATCACAAATATAAAAATTGAATATGAAAAAAAACCTTATTAATAAATGTCTCAGTATACGTATATTTGTATATTTAATACTGACTAAATTGTCAAAACAATGCAAAGAATTGAGCACAAACCGCAAGCACACGTCGTCGTTCATAACGAGTGCGAAACTAAAGATGTATGCACTATACACACCTAACTGACCACCGTTACCATTTCGTGTTATTGATACAACCACTTCCGATGAATTGTAAATAAAAACTTGGCACTTACAGTGTATTACCAATGTAATTTGGAATCAAGCATTTCGGTTATACACTCATATTTTACACTGGATAAAACTACAGCTGCATACACGTAAGACTTTGTACAAAACCCAAGCGACAGGACTACATCTTGCCTCTGGGTACACTTCAGTAAGAAGCATCCATCGCTTCATGATAAGATAAGATCGGACAATGCCAAGCCCAAAGTCAAGAAGGGAGCGAAGCAATCACAGTTTCATATAGATTCTTTGTCTCCTATTCAACCATGCATTCAGGCGTGCTGTATTGTTAACGTACAAACTGTTAAATGTTAGCATGAATATGTGGATAAATCCTCAGTACAATGCCAAAAATATAGAACCTTAGTGAGCACGCTCACATACCCCACGCTCCCCGATATTTCAAGCTCTAATCATTTTTTAAAAATAAACATAGATTCGAGGAATACTGCAGAAAACAGTGTTCTGTAGTTTCAACGGTATTGAAAGAATTCAAGCAGAGAAAAAGCCCAGAAAACTGTAATTTTGATGAACTTTTCAAAGTCAATGGGGCCGTAATTTGGGTAAAAATCAGTGGAGTGGAACAAAACCCAAACTTGTTCTGTAGGCCACCATGTTAGACTAACATATCAAAAATCAGCTCAATATCTGGAAGCGTGTAGGAAAAAGTCCGGAAAACTGTAATTTTGATGAACTTTTCAAAGTTCAAGGGCCATAATTTCGATAAAAATCAGTGGAACGGAACAAAATGCAAACTTGATCTGTAGGCCACCATGTCAGACTAACATACCAAACATCAGCTCAATATCTGGAAGCATGTAGAAAAAAAGTCCGGAAAACTGTAATTTTAATGTATTTTTCAGAGTCCAAGGGCCGTAATTTCGGTAAAAATCAGTGGAGCGGAACAAAACGCAAACTTGTTCTGTAGGCCACCATGTTAGACTAACATACCAAAAATCAGCTCAGAATCTGGAAGCGTGTAGGAAAAAAGTCTGCAAAACTGTAATTTTGAAGAACTTTTCAAAGTTCAAGGGCCGTAATTTCGGTAAAAATCAGTGGAGCGGAACAAAATGCAAACTTGATCTGTAGGCCACCATGTTAGACTAACATACCCAAAAACAGCTCAATATCTGGAAGCGTGTAGAAAAAAAGTCCGGAAAACTGTAATTTTGATGAACTTTTCAAAGTTCAAGGGCCGTAATTTCGGTAAAAATCAGTGGAGCGGTACAAAATGCAAACTTGATCTGTAGGCCACCATGTTAGACTAACATACCAAAAATCAGCTCAATATCTGGAAGCGTGTAGAAAAAAAAGTCCGAAAAACTGTAATTTTGATGAATTTTTCAGAGTCCAAGGGCTGTAATTTCGGTAAAAATCAGTGGAGCAGAAAAAAATGCAAACTTGATCTGTAGGCCACCATGTTAGACTCACATACCAAAAATCAGCTCAATATCTGGACGCGTGTAGAAAAAAAGTCCGGAAAACAAGTAGGACTGACAGACTGACGGACGGACCAGTCAAAAACATTATACCCCAGCAATTTCGTTGCGTGGGGTATAAAAATACTAATGTGGCTATTTTAAACTGGAAATATTGCGTACGAAACCACACTTGGACACCTAGTTTCGGCTAACATGGTTTGAATTGATGCTCGGTTGACTGGAACAATTTTTTGGCAAGTTCGAGTCGAAAGTCAAGTCGAAAATCCATATTCACAGGGGCCTAACACTTTTATAACCACAGCAGGGTAATATTTTCTAAGCCATGAACAAAACAAGCTTTTATTACATCTTTCGCAAATTTTTAACCCTTAATGGCCCAATTCAGACTTTGATCACCTTTTATTGCAACAGAACAGACACCTACATATATTCTTTGGGTGAACTAAAAACTTTTGTTCTATGTACCTTGGCAGTTGTTTCTAGGCATGTCTTGGCTGCCTATGAAGGCAGCCAAGACTTTCCTAGAAACAACTACAAAGCAGCAGGAATTACACTGTCAAAGTGTCACAAAAATGTACAAAAAATCTCCCTCCAGACCCTTAGGGGTTAAACTTCTTTCTTCTTCAGCCAAACTGAACCATATTTAACACATTACCCAACACACAGGATATTAAAATTTATTATTTTAATTATTGTTTAAAATTTTTCAAAGAATTTCAACGAAACCATATCATGTGTCACTTCATTGGAATAAGTTTTGATGAGATCATTCCAATGAGGGGTCATGATATGATTTTGCTGAAACTTTTTGAAAAATATATTTTGAGGCCAATTTGTTAGGTAAAGGGTTAAATTACAAACAAGAGCTATTGCTAAAGCCAACTCATACCTCCACTAAAGTGTTGGACTGATGAAGTATAAATGAATTAAAAAATAGACTGAAGCATGCCCCCGCAAAGCACATGGATGCAGGAGGTTGAAGAGCAAACTGTGATTTGTTATTCGTACATGCACTGTGTCTGTAAGACACATATGATGCCCCCACAAAGTCTACCAAACACAAACCATGTACCATACAAGTGAAATTCTACAAAAAATTGACCAAGTTCAACAACCTGTAATTTTGTGAAATATTGATGCAAATCAAACTCCTGACAATATGCATACATGTGTTTATGTACAAATATCCTGTGAAATGAAAAGGTCCTAGCATCAAAACTATGAGAGGAGTTAGACAGACAAACCATGTACCATAGAGGTGAAATTCTACAAAAATTTACTACGTTCGACAGCCTGTAATTTTGTGAAATACTGAAGCAAATGAAAATCCTGACAATATGCATCCCTCTGTTATATGTAAAAATATTCTGTAAAATGAAAAGGTCCTAGCTTGAAAACTGCGAGGGAGTTAGCCGGACAAACCCCGTATCATGCAGGTGAAATTCTACAAAAAAATGAAAGTGTCAATGACACTGTAGCTCAACTTGTCAAGACAAAGACATGTACATGTATAGTATGTGATACAGCAATGACAAACATCTAGGTAATGACCTGATAACAAAGGTACATATAAAGTATTGTAACGGTCTGTACATAAATACTGACCGTTGCCTGTAACAAATGTATAGGTAAAGTATTGTAAAGGTGGGTGACAGTCAGATGCTGAACTAGAAAAAATCTTTGAGTCCCAGAGTGGGTCTGACTGAACCCCAAAATATTTGTTCTCATAGCACAGTGATAACAAAGGCACCCCAAAACACACTCGTTCCTGTCCCAAGGTGAAAACAAAAGTACTCAAGAAGTTTTGTGAAGATCAGTTCATAAATACGAGCTGTATAGAACTTGTGACAAAAAACTGATTGGACCTAATTTCGGTACAAAATGGCCACTGGCAGCCATCTTGAATTTTGGACCGTACCCAGAAACACTCATTCTCATCCCAAGGAGATAACAAAGGTACCCAAGAAGTTTTGTGAAGATCGGTTCATAAATACAGCCTTTACCCTGAGCCGTATTGACATGTGTGCTTACATTGTGTAAGTTGCACTGAATAAATCAAAGTTCATCTAATTTGCATAATTTCTGCACGAAAAAAAACCCCTTATAATATGTGATGTATTCCATGTTACTAAACATTCATACAAAAATTTATTCAAATCAGAACTTTCATACAGAAGTTCTATACAAAAGACTGATTGCACTAATTTTGGTACAAAATGGCTGCTGGTGGCCATCTTGGATTTTGGACCACACCCAAAAACACTCGCTCTCATCCCACGGTGATAACAAAGGTACCCAAGAAGTTTCGTAAAGATTGGTTCATAAATATGGCCTCTAGTCTGAGCTGTATAGAAGTTGTGTACAAAAAACTGATTAGACCTAATTTCGGTACAAAATGGCCACTGGCAGCCATCTTGAATTTTAGACTGCACCCAGAAACACTCGTTCTCGTCCCAAGGTGATAACAAAGGTACCCAAGACATTTCGTGAAGATCAGTTCATAAATACAGACTCTAGTCTGAGCCGTATTGACATGTGTACTTACTGTGTGTAAGTCGCACTGAAAAAATCAAAGTTCATCTAATTTGCATAATTTCTGCATGAGAAAAAAACCCGTATTATATGTGATGCATCCCATGGTACTAAACATTCACACAAAAAAATTATTCAAATCAGGGCTTTCATATGGAAGTTCTGTGCAAAAATCTGATTGCACCTAATTTTGTACAAAATGGCTGCCATCGGCCATCTTAAATTTCGGACCGGACCCCAAAACACTCGTTCTTGTCCCACGGTGATACCAAAGGTACCCAAGAAGTTTCGTAAAGATCGGTTCATAAATACGGCCTGTAGCCCGAGCCGTATTGGCATTTGCACTTACAGTGCTGAAAGTAACCCCAAAAACCATCAAAATTAGTCTAATTTGCACAATTTACGTACGAGAAAAAAACCTGTATTATATGTGATGTATCCCATGGTACTAAACATTCATACAAAAAAATTATTCAAATCAGAGCTTTCATATGGAAGTTCTGTACAAAAAACAGATTTCTGCATCGTCGGTACAAAATGGCAGCTGGCAGCCATCTTGAATTTCGGACCGCACCCAAAAACACTCGTTCTCGTCCCACGGTCATAACAAAGGTACCCAAGAAGTTTCGTAAAGATCGGTTCATAAATACGGCCTCTAGCCCGAGCCATAGCAGCTTGGCACTTACAGCTCTGAAAGTAACACTAAATAAATCAAAGTCAGTCTAATTTGCATAATTTACGCACGAGAAAAAAACCTGTATTATATGTGATGTATCCCATGGTACTAAACATTTATACAAAACTTTATTCAAATCAGAACTTTCATACAGAAGTTCTGTACAAAAAACTGATTTTTGCATCATCGGTACAAAATGGCCACTGGCAGCCATCTTGAATTTCGGACCACACCTAAAAACACTCGTTCCCGTCCAAGGGTCATAACAAAGGTACACAAGAAGTTTCGTAAAGATCGGTTCATAAATACGACCTCTAGCCCGAGCCATAGCCAATTGTTGACGTACGGACAGACGGACAGACGGCCAGACGGACAGACGGACAGACGGACGACGGGCCATGACAATAGCTCAAATTTGACTCCGTCAAAGTTGAGCTAAAAATTCATGAACTTCAACAACCTGTAATTTTGTGAAATACTGATGCAAATCAAAATTCTGACAAGATGCACACATGTGGTATATGTACAAACATCCTGTAAAAAAAGGTCCTAGCATCAAAACTGTGAGAGGAGTTAGACAGACAAACCATGTACCATGCAGGTGAAATTCTACCAAAAATTGACTACTTTCAACCTCTAATTTTGTGAAATATTAATGCAAATCAAAATCCTGACAATATGCACACCTCTGGTATATGTACAAACAATCTGTGGAATAAGAAGGTCCTAGCTTGAAAATTGTGAAAGGAGTTAGCCAGACAAACAATATACCCTAGATGCAGATGGATGGACCAATGGACAGCGGATGACCGACGGACAGATGGATGGACAGGGGTAAAAAAAACAAGAGGCCCCAGGGGGCCTGAGGGCGCTCACCTGACATGGTAGTCTAAATATCAAACCAGGGACTTGACTTGAATAAGCTACATACGCCCCTCCTAAGAAAAGCATATACCAACTAGATGAAGCGATTGTGCCCACACAATACACAGGATTTTCATTCTATTTTCAGTTCCTGCACTTTTACGTCCCAAAATTGAGATAAACACATATAGCGGGGGAGGAATTCGTCACATACAGGTGAATTGTGCACTTGGTGATACCTTCTTGAAATTTGGCACACTGTTAGTGTAGGCTATGAGGTTCTCAAAAACGATCGGCTACAAGTTGACACCGACCGGTGGCGACCAGTAGCGGCACAATCCAAAATGGCCACCAGCGGCTGAAGGGAACCTCCTTTTCGACGGTCTACCGACTATACATCCGATTGTAAGGGCGCGAAAGTGAACTCTGATCCACGCACGTGTTGGAAACAGACGTGGGAGATGATGTAGAATAAAACGAGATTCTCTATACGGACGCATCAATTTCTTGGAACTTGAAAAGAGCGTTGTTTCTCCGGGATCAGCGTCATTCAGGCAAACCTGAATGACGCTGATCCCGGAGAAACAACGCTCTTTATGAAGCAGTCTCTTTGCCATACAATCTCTTGTTTGGCGTAATTCCGCAAGCAATTCTGATTTGTCTGTCGAAATTAATTCGAGAACGCGATTGTTCACAAAAATCATTCACAGAATGAGTGAGAATCCTCTTCGTGTACGGACTAGTACTGACTGGGAACGTTGTTGCTTTTGCCAGCAAGACAGTTCCAAGAAATTGATGCGTCCGTATAGAGAATCTCGTTTTCATGACGCCTATAAAGCTATTGAGGAAGACATAACGCGCTTCCTAGATAATGGCGTTGAGCTTCCATATAATTTGACCATTGATTGTTTGATGAGAGAGAGTGATGAGTGTATGTCGATGTCACTGTTGACGAATAAGGCAATATATCATAAGACATGCCGTGACAGTATTCGGACTCACATCGTACAGCGCGTGCTACACAAGCGAGAGCGAAATGAGGCAGTGGCATCCTGCTCCACGCTGAGTCCTAAAAGAACACGGACAAGTTTTGAATCTGGCTGTGACAGGAAACTGCCCCAGTGTGTTTATTGTCACAAACGCGAAGGTGACAGCAGTGAGCCTATTTGCAGATCAATGTCTGATAACAATAAACTCAAAATTATGGCAAAGGAAGCCGAGAACTGGGTTGTTTTTTCTCGGGTCAATGCAGCATTTGATTCCGCTGCTAGTGATCTTTACTATCACAAAACCTGTTATTGTAAGCTTGCCAATGAAGCACGAGCGGCTAAATCTAAAAAGTCGAAGAACGCCGAACATTCCGCGTCAGGCCTACCCTATGACCCTCTCGTTATGGCAGAGCTCATAACATTTGTTGAACACAACGATTCCGCGATGAAGCTTGTCGATCTCAAGAATCTGTACAGTCGGAGGTTGAAGCAAGTCGGTTCTGATTGGCTTAGTGAAGAAATACATTCCACTCGATTCAAAGAACATTTGTTGCAGAAATTGGGCGATGGCTGGGACGCCTTCACACAGGGTAGAGATGTGTTTATTTCAAGTAGGTTTCGAGTTGGCTCCTTGTTGTCCGAATCTTTAACTCGTATAGTGTCTGAGGAAGAGGCAAAAAAGATAGTTGATGTGGGTCTTCTTCTGCGTAAACACATACTCATATCTCAAGCTCCTTTCACGGGATCATTTTCATCTTATTGCTTGAGCGAGCCTGTACCCAACTCACTCCTGACTCTTCTTAGAGTTCTACTTGAGGGCACATGTAGTATACAGAACTTAGGCGATGATGAGACTGTTAATGCCAAGACTCGAGTGGCTTGTACTATTTCACAGATGTTGATCAGCAATTCAGCGAAACGCTCCGAACATGCACAAAATGTTCACCAGAGACGTGACAGAGAAACTCCAATGCCTCTTTATGTGGGTTTGAAGTTGCATGCCCATGATCGTATGAAAAATCTTATCAGAGATTTTCATCAAATGGGACTCTCTGTCTCTTATGATCGCGTAATGGATGTTCGCAGGAGTTTCGCGAGAGCTGTTTCACTGCGGTTCAAGAACGAAGGTGTTGTAGTCCCAGCTAACTGCAAACGTAATGTTTTCTCGATAGGAACCACTGATAACATTGATGTATCTGGTAGATCTGATATGCATGGTACGTCCATCACACTCATTGGTCAACTGAGCAGGGACAATGTGGGTACTGATCCCCCACCACTGAGTTTAGATGTTCCAGAAGACACACAAATTGAACTCCCAGACGACTATGCATTTGTTCCTTTCGTTGAAGACTTTGGTGGGGACATCAGGCTTGAATCTCCAGATGAATGTAATGTACGGCCCAATGAATATGCAGATTTGAACGTGGGAGAGAATGACTGGTTGTCTCATGTGTCACAGATCAGCAATAAAGGGAAGGTTGATGGCAGCTGGCAGCTTGATGAAGTCCCTGTGACCTTTTCAGGCTTCTTTTCAAAACATGAAGATCAAGACAATGTCAAACCTCGTGCAGTTATTGGGGTATTCCCTGTTTTCAGTGAGCAGAAAGCGGACTCACTCAGTATGCAGAAGCATGCTATGTATGTGGTCAGGGAAGCTACTGCTTTCGTAAACCCCGGCCAGATACCTGTCATTGAAGGTGACTGTCCGTTGTATGCCAGGCAGAAAAAATGTCAATGGCTGTTCCCAGAGGAGATAGGTGAGGATCGAATGGTGTGTATGATTGGATTCCTGCATCTTGAAATGTGCACCCAAGAAGCTGGTGGTAAGCTTATGGGTGGTTCTGGTTGGGAGCGAATGTTTCACCTCGCAAAGATATTCACACCCGGTGTAGCATCATCCCTACTTGGTGGGAAACATGTCAAGAGGACGCGACAGGCATATCTTCTCACTCTAGCTTGGCTTGAGATCCTCAGAAAGAATGCTTATGAGATTTACTGTCAGCAGACTGGGCCCCATGAGTCATTTGAAATGTGGGAACAGAGGATTCTTTCACAATCTCCAACTGCGCGCTATTGGGGTGAAATCGTTCGGAACTTTCTCTTGACAAGCTGTCAATTCGTTCGGAACCAACGAATCGGTAACTGGCCTGGTACACTGTGTTCTATCGATGAGTTGTGCAGTTACTTTTTTGCCCTAGGACATACAAATTATTGTCGGTGGGTCCCCGTATTTCTGAGAGACATGTCTCAGCTACCCAGGCGGCATCCTTCAATCCACAACAAATTCATGGAAGGCCATTTTGTGGTCCAGCGTAGTGAGAGGAAGTTCAGTATGATGGGTTTAGATCAGAGCCAAGAACATAGTATCCAACTACTCAAAGAAGACAGTGGTCCAAAAGGTCTCTATGGCCAGGCTGAAGAGAAAGTCGTTATTGAGCTTTCAAGGTCAGAAGTTCTGCGTGTTATAGATGAGTATGAATATGCAAGTTTCCACACAACATCATCAGATAACACGGAACACCCGGAAAGTTCGGTATCAGAGCAGAAAAAATTTCTGAATCAATTGAAATCTCTCCTCGATCTGGTGAATCAGGGACTCATTATCAACCCTTATGATGAAACTAGTGGTCAGCTGGTGACATTAGATACTGGTGAATATATGGACCCCGAAGTTAGTAAGAGTTTACGGTCATTACCCGAAAGGGGCAAGCATTTATATTCCACTTTCTTGAAGGAAAGGCTTGTGGAATGCACCGTACCCCTGAATGATGTTATTCCCAAGGCAAATATATATACCTTCCTTAACCCACCCCCAGCCAACCTGGACAAAGGCCGAGACAAACTCATGTCAAGTAAAGCAACTGCCGCAATAGTTACCCAGATGTTCGTTTCACTGCAAGCCCGGCCTGATTCAAACATGGATGAGTTTTTCATGCACGAGAATGCACGTGATCCGCCAGCATTATCCGATAGAGGTAAGCTACGGAGTGGGACAAAATCTCAAATTCTCAATTGTTTACCAGCTATTCCTGCACAAGGGAAGAATTCAGCAGCTAGACAAGCTTCAGTTGTCATCTTGGATATGCCTGCTGTAGTCCATGTAATCAAACCACAGAAAGCGGATCTGTTTGGAGAATATGCTCGATTGCAATTATTGCCATACATCGAATCTCTGATTAACACGAACACCACAAGGGTTGATGCGATCTATGACTGTTACCCCGAAGGCAGTTTGAAGAATCAGACGCGAGCAAAACGCCTCGGTGAGACAGCAGTTAGGTTGATACGGGTGTCCGAGAACGTCCCTTTACCTAAAGGGAAGAATTGGCAGGCATTCTTGAAAGTTAGTGAGAATAAAGACGAATTTTTCAAGTTCCTGTCTGCTGAAATTAACATCAACATCCGAGTACCAGTTGTTAACGACATCAGGAGAATATGTACTATGCAATAAGGATGTTAGCTTATGTGACATATCTCCATCGAACCACGAGGAAGCAGACACGCGCATGATGCTTCATCTCAACCATGCAGTCTCACAAGGTCACAAAATAGCTTTTCTTCGCACGGTTGATTCTGATGTCGTCATTCTGTCTTTGCACCATTTCGCAACATTCCGTGACCTTGGACTCAGTGAGCTGTGGATTGGGTTTGGAATTGGAAAGGCATATAAAGATATGCCAATTCATGAGATAGCTTCACAACTTGGACCTGATTACTGTAAGGCCCTGACTTTCTTCCACGCCTTCACAGGTTGTGATGTAACATCCAGCATGCTCGGCATTGGGAAGAAGACAGGATGGAATGCATGGATGAATTTTCCCGCATCAACTGAAATGATGATAGAATTGACTGAGAATCCGCAAGTCTTTTCAGAGGATTCCCCTCATATGCAGCATATCGAAAAACTCACCATACAGATGTACAGTAACAGTTGTGTCAGTACACGTGTCAATGATGCGAGACGGCATATGTTCACACATGGCCTTAAGTCTATGGAAAACATCCCGCCCACCAAAGCAGCTCTGTATCAACATGTAAAAAGGGTAATTCTTGTGTCATCTTTCATTTGGCATCGTGCTCTGCAGAAACACTTATGTGTGCCAGACCCATCACAGTACGGATGGGAGTGGAATCCACGTCTCAATATTCTGGTCCCATTTTGGACTCACCTAGGAGACGCAAGTGCTGCATGTGCACTGATGCTCCACTGTAGTTGTGCCAAGGCCTGCAAGGGCAATTGCAAATGCTTGAAAGCTGGATTAAGGTGCACACCTTTGTGTAAGTGTGAAGGTGGCTGTTGTAACAATATTGAGTAGTATACTGTCATGTTAGGACCAGTCATCTCCTATTCTGGTATTTTTTTTTCCATTTTCGGCCAGTTAACACATGTCATGTTTCTAGTTGAGTTGATTTTGCTAACAAATGTTCATCCCATGTGGCTTGCTACATTGTCCGGGGTATAGGAATACAGTTTTAGATTTCGGAAAATAGTCTGTTATTTACTGCACAAGACGGTGTTAATTCATGCATAGCATGATACAATATCCCCAACTATTTTGCCTCTGTACAACAGTTGATACCTTCGTTCACCCGTGTGTTCATCTATGGTATCCTTGTCTTTCTCTGGCCATAGGCCACATGTGACTAGTCAGTTCCTACTCCATAGCAAATCAACTTGGAAATCCTTCATCTTGTAGCGCACTCATGTCTCAATGAATCCATACCTGAGTTGATCTAATAAATCTAACGTAAGGTATCAAATTGCCATACCGGATCATATTTCGATAAGTTATTCGCTAAAACATTTCGACCACTCATCGACATCAAAGGTCATGTTTTGGCTCCCAGTGGTGGCTATATCTCTATATCCCTGGTAAAGTAGCATACCATGAGGGATGGGCATTAAGTGTCGGCAACATTAATCCTGACTTGGAACACACCACATCTTAACTGGCCGAAAATGAAGAATACTACTTGTAGTCAAAAAATATTCCTGTACCTCGAATGACTGCAAACATACACTCACCCCTTCTAGTCCCATTTTGCCAATGTTCTATACTGGCAAGATAACATTGTATAATTAACAACGGGAACTAATGCATCCCGAGTTCATTCCAGCACTGCCCTTGCTGGCAGACGTGTCGCTATGGTGTTGAGATTGAACCAGAACTCCTCTAGAAATTTGATAGTTTTATTTTCTTAGAAAATAAATCTATCGAAAATGCCGGAAGTTGAGAATAGACTGTCACTTTAATTGGATTATCAAATGTCCAAGTATCCCCACTGCTGCATACTATCGAGTACCCTTGTTCATGTGTTGACAGGAATCTCTCATACCATGTTCATTTGACCATTGCATTCCCGAGAAACATTCAACACTAATTTATCTACGGACGGACGATCATACTGACAGTCAGACACACAGACGCACACATCGACGGAAATTCTGATCCCATTATCCATTAATCTTCCCCCCAACTTGTTCCAAGGGCTTCACTCCATCATTCACATCAATTACAGCACATGTATGGTGTTAGGTTTGGAGCTTCAGTTGTGCGATCGGCGAAAATAGCTTTTTTTCGATCCGCTTGGCGGCCATTTTGGATTTCGCTGCTAGTGGTGGCTAGAGGATGGTGCCAACTTGTAGCCGATCGATTTTGAAATCTCTGATGCCTACCCTTACATCATGCCAAATTTCAGGAAGGTATCACCAAGTGCACAATTCTAGCGAATTCCTCCCCCGCTAATAAAAAACAGATTTTTTTCCCAAACAAAATACTTTCAGCCTAAATTTTCTTCTTCTTCTTAAAACGCATAAAAAATGATAAACCTAATTTCCAGATTTTGGTCCAAAATTTTCTAAGTCCCCTCCGGACCCCAAATTTTCGGTGTAAAAAAAAAATGCTTTTTTTGTCTCAAAATTGACAGAAACGCATAAAAAAACAAAAACAAAAAAATTATGGATTTAGGTCCAAAATTTTCGAAGTCCCACCCGGGCCCCAAATATTCAGGGTAAAAAAAAATTTTTTTTTGGTCTTAAAACTGACCGAAATGCATAAAAAACAAAAACAAAAATTTCCAGATTTTGGTCCAAAATTTTTGAAGTCCCACCCGGACCCAAAATTTTCGGTGTAAAAAAAAAAAATTTCTTTTCGTCTTAGAATTGACAGAAATGCATAAAAAACACAAAAAAAAAAAATTTCCGGATTTTGGTCCCACCTGACCCCAAATTTTCAGGGTAAAAAAAAAAAAAATTTTTTTTTGTCTTAAAATTGACAGAAACGCATAAAAAACAAAAAAAACAAAAATTCCAGATTTTGGTCCCAAATTTTCTAAGACCCACCCGGACCCCAAATTTTCCGGGAAAAATTTTTTTTTTCTTTTTTTGTCTTAAAATTGACAGAAACGCATAAAACCCCCCCCCAAAAAAAAAATTCCGGATTTT
This sequence comes from Pictodentalium vernedei, assembly GCA_031216915.1. NCBI lineage: Eukaryota > Metazoa > Mollusca > Scaphopoda > Dentaliida > Dentaliidae > Pictodentalium > Pictodentalium vernedei. The sequence goes on along the minus strand of CM062288.1, from coordinate 196,194,505 downwards.
GGTCCAAAATTTTCTAAGTCCCACCCGGACCCCAAATTTTCAGGGTAAAAAAAAAAAATTTTTTTTTGTCTTAAAATTGACCAAAACGCAGAAAAAACAAAAAAATTTTTTTTCGGATTTTGGTCCAAAATTTTCGAAGTCCCACCCGGACCCCAAATTTTCAGGGGAAAATTTTTTTTTTTTTTTGTCTTAAAATTGACAGAAATGCATAAAAAACAAAAAAAAAAAAATTTCCTGATTTTGGTCAAAAATTTTCGAAGTCCCACCCGAACCCCAAATTTTCAGGGTAAAAAAAAAAATTTTTTTTGTCTTAAAATTGACAGAAACGCATAAAAAAACAAACAAAAAAAAAATTCCGGATTTTGGTCCAAAATTTTTTAAGTCCCACCCGGACCCCAAATTTTCAGGGGAAAAAATATTTTGTTTTTTTTGTCTTAAAATTGACAGAAACGCATAAAACCCCCCCCCCCCAAAAAAATTTTGGATTTTGGTCCAAAATTTTCAAAGTCCCATCCGGACCCCAAATTTTCAGGGGAAAAAATGTTGGTTTTTTTTTGTCTTAAAATTGACAGAAACGCATACCCCCCCCCCCCCCCCCCAAAAAAAAAATTCCGGGCCCCCCCCCAAAAATTCCGGATTTTGGTCCAAACCCCCCCCCCAAAAAAAAATTCTGCCCCCCCCCCCCCCCCCCCCCCCAAAAAAAAATTCCGGATTTTGGTCCAAAATTTTCTAAGTCCCACCTGAACCCCAAATTTTCAGGGGAAAATTTTTTTTTTTTTTTGTCTTAAAATTGACAGAAATGCATAAAAAACCAAAAAACAAAAATTTCCTGATTTTGGTCCAAAATTTTCGAAGTCCCACGCGGACCCTAAATTTTCAGGGTAAAAAAAAAAATTTTTTTTGTCTTAAAATTGACAGAAACGCATAAAAAAACAAAAAAAAAATTCCGGATTTTGGTCTAAAATTTTTTAAGTCCCATCCGGACCCCAAATTTTCAGGGGAAAAAATGTTTTGTTTTTTTTGTCTTAAAATTGACAGAAACGCATAACCCCCCCCCCTCCCCCTCCCCCCCCAAAAAATTACGGATTTTGGTCCAAAATTTTTTAAGTCCCACCTGGACCCCAAATTTTCAGGGGAAAAAATGTTTCGTTTTTTTTGTCTTAAAATTGACAGAAATGCATAAAAACCCCCTCAAAAAAAATTCCGGATTTTGGTCAAAAATTTTCAAAGTCCCACCCGGACCCCAAATTTTCAGGGGGAAATTATTTTTTTTTTTTTGTCTTAAAATTGACAGAAATGCATAAAAAACACCAAAAAAAAAATTCCTGATTTTGGTCCAAAATTTTCGAAGTCCCACCCGGACCCTAAATTTTCAGGGTAAAAAAAAAAATTTTTTTTGTCTTAAAATTGACAGAAACGCATAAAAAAACAAAAAAAAAATTCCGGATTTTGGTCTAAAATTTTTTAAGTCCCACCCGGACCCCAAATTTTCAGGGGAAAAAATGTTTTGTTTTTTTTGTCTTAAAATTGACAGAAACGCATAACCCCCCCCCCCCCAAAAAAAAATTACGGATTTTGGTCCAAAATTTTTTAAGTCCCACCTGGACCCCAAATTTTCAGGGGAAAAAATGTTTCGTTTTTTTTGTCTTAAAATTGACAGAAATGCATAAAAACCCCCTCAAAAAAAATTCCGGATTTTGGTCCAAAATTTTCAAAGTCCCACCCGGACCCCAAATTTTCAGGGGAAAATTTTTTTTTTTTTTTGTCTTAAAATTGACAGAAATGCATAAACCCCCCCCCCCCCCCCAAAAAAAAAATTCCGGATTTTGGTCCAAAATTTTCGAAGTCCCACCCGGACCCTAAATTTTCAGGGTAAAAAAAAAAATTTTTTTTGTCTTAAAATTGACAGAAACGCATAAAAAAACAAAAAAAAAATTCCGGATTTTGGTCTAAAATTTTTTAAGTCCCACCCGGACCCCAAATTTTCAGGGGAAAAAATGTTTTGTTTTTTTTGTCTTAAAATTGACAGAAACGCATAACCCCCCCCCCTCCCCCCCCCCAAAAAAAAATTACGGATTTTGGTCCAAAATTTTTTAAGTCCCACCTGGACCCCAAATTTTCAGGGGAAAAAATGTTTTGTTTTTTTTGTCTTAAAATTGACAGAAATGCATAAAAACCCCCTCAAAAAAAATTCCGGATTTTGGTCCAAAATTTTCAAAGTCCCACCCGGACCCCAAATTATCAGGGTAAAAAAAAAATTTTTTTTTTGTCTTAAAATTGACAGAAACGCATAAAAAACAAACAAAAAAAAAATTATGGATTTTGGTCCAAAATTTTCGAAGTCCCACCCGGACCACAAATTTTCAGGGGAAAATTTTTTATTTTTTTTTGTCTTAAAATTGACAGAAATGCATAAAAAACAAACAAAAAAAAATTTCCTGATTTTGGTCAAAAATTTTCGAAGTCCCACCCGGACCCCAAATTTTCAGGGTAAAAAAAAAAAATTTTTTTTGTCTTAAAATTGACAGAAACGCATAAAAAAAACAAACAAAAAAAAATTTCCGGATTTTGGTCCAAAATTTTCGAACTCCCACCCGGACCCCAAATTTTCAGAGGAAATTTTTTTTTTTTTTTTTGTCTTAAAATTGACAGAAATGCATAAAAAACAAAACAAAAAAAATTTCCTGATTTTGGTCAAAAATTTTCGAAGTCCTACCCGGACCCCAAATTTTCAGGGGAAAAATAAAAAAAAAATTTTTTTTGTCTTAAAATTGACAGAAATAAATGAAAACACAAAAAAAATTTCCGGATTTTGGTCCCAAATTTTCTAAGTCCCACCCGCACCCCAAATTTTCAGGGGGAAAATTTTTTTTTTTTTTGTCTTAAAATTGACAGAAATAAATGAAAACACAAAAAAAAATTCCGGATTTTGGTCCAAAATTTTCTAACTCCCACCTGGACCCCAAATTTTCAGGGAAAAAAAAAAAAAAAAATATTTTTGTCTTAAAATTGACAGAAATGCATAAAAAACAAAAACAAAAAAATTTCCGGATTTTGGTCCAAAATTTTCTAAGTCCCACCCGGACCCCAAATTTTCAGGGGAAAATTTTTTTTTTTTTTTTTTGTCTTAAAATTGACCAAAACGCAGAAAAAACAAAAAAATTTTTTTGGGGATTTTGGTCCAAAATTTCTAAGTCCGCAACAGGACCCCCAATTTTCAGTCCAAATATGAACCTAGGGAATTGGCTTCAACAAACTTGAATCTCACCCCCCTAAGGATGCTGCATACCAAATATCAAAACATTCTTATTGCTAGATCTGAAGAAGAAGATTTTTAAAAAATACTCCTCATACTGCACTAATTTAAACATTTGGGCTCCCATAGAGAGCCCAAATATCGACCCAGGCAATTGATTTCAATAAACATGTGAAACAATCTTCCAAAGATGTTATATGTGAAATTTTAAAGCTTTTGGAGCAGTGGTTTCGGAGAAAAGTAGTCTTATATGTTTTTCCCATTACCCACAGTGTTAAAAAATGCTGACTCAGCACTTTTTCAAAGTCCCCAAAAAGTACCCCATGATAAAACCGATGGCAATTTTTTTTTACCATTCTATTCTGTTGGTCCAAAGGAAGCTTCACAACAAATAAGAATTCTCAGTGCCGTGTAGTTTTGGAGATATGGGTGTTTTAATTTTTTTCTATTTTTAGCTCCTGCGGTCCCCATGGGGCAACGGGAAAAAAATTTTTGGCATAAATTAAGTACTTATGACCCAATAAGCCATCATATCAAATTTGGTAAAAATTTGCCTCTCGGTTTGGAAAATAGAAATTTTGGGAGGGGCAAATATTCTTTCCCCTCCCATTACGACGCCAAGTATAGCCCCACAAACTTCTCTTGAACAAATCTGAGTCTACACCTCAAAAGGAAGCTGCACACCAAATATCAAGTCTCTGCTACTGCTGGTTCATGAGAAGAAGATTTTTTAAGATTTCAGCACACTTTTTGGGTGTGGCCCTACCCATGGTCGAGGCAACTTGATTTGAACAAAAACAAATTGCGATGTCATAACAAACTATTATCTCAAATATCAATTAAATTGGTTCAGCAGTTTGGGAGGAGAAGACGCAAACACCATGTTCACGGACGACGACAGACGACAGATGACGGACGACGGACGGTGAGTGATCACTATAGCTCTCCTAACTGAAAGTCAGGTGAGCTAAAAAAAGATATATGGATCCGGTGGACAGACAAAAATTTGACAAAGTAAGGATTGTAAAATAGAATGACAACTCTGTTCAACATGTGGTGGAAGCAGGTCATCCCAATTTTACTGCATACAGAACTTTAATGAAATCCATCCACTCACTGCTGAGAAATGTATCTGGATGGATGGATGGATGGACGGAATCCAGTATACCCCTCAACAATCTCTTGGAGAGTGGGGGTATAATTAGCATCCATGGCAATGATGTTACATGCCAAATTAATTCTGGAGATGTGTTTTACAACATACCAGTATTTCCAAAGTCGAACACCTGCAAATCAAAACTGTAATGGTAAGATCAGTTGTTTGTTACCCAAAATTTGATCTGGGCATGCAAGTTAACTGGTTGAGGGCTAGATTATTTTTGGTGGTCTGAATTTGTTATTCAAAATATATTGAGAGAGTGCCAGTGGATACTATCCAATAAGTTGTAATAAAACAAATTTATATGAACAAAATATTATTTGCATTTGACTGAATATGAAACATGAAGACGTGAGGTATTGTCTTTTGCTCTGGTACTCTCATTTTTCTGAAAGTCCTGACAGTGGTTTCTAACACTCAACCAGTTAAACATAAGGTTTGATATTTCAATAATATTAAGATCATGATTTGATAAAAAAAAATGCACATACCATCATCCATAGTAGGAACATCTGAAGGCCGCCGTCCTCTTGATGGAGGAGGCGGTGGATTTGCAGCTGGTGGCCTTCCAGGAGGTGGCGGTGCTCTATTCTGTTGTGGCATCCGATTTCCCAGATTCGTTTCCACTGCATTCGATGTTGTCCTGTTTGGAGGAGCAGGAGGCAGATGAGGTCTTTGTCCTCCTGTCTGAGGGGGAGGTGGTGGTGGTGGAGCCTGGGCTCTTGAAGGGGGAGGAGGAGGTCTTGATGATGGTGGTGGAGGCACTTGTCCCTGTCCAGGTGGTGCAGGCAATGGTCTACCCACCATACTTGGAGGTCTGCTATTTGGCAGAGAAGCATTATTGTTTGTACTTGAAGGGGGTCGACTTGGGGGAGGGGGTGGCACCCCAGTTGGAGGCCTCTTTGGTAAACTAGGAGCAATATTGTTTGTCCTTGACCCCATCACAGGTTTACTTTGTGAATTTGACACTGTTCCATTAACACTAGTATTTGAAGATTGAGCATTATTATGTGATGGTTTAGTATTTAGTGGAGGTGGAGGTGGTGCCCCAACTCCTGGTGCTTTCACAGGTCCATTAGAAGAAACACTATCTGTGCTGTCTGTAGAAGGACCATTAGGAATTCTTCCTCCTAGTCTCTGCCCTTGGGGCCTTACAAGTGGCTGTGTAGGACCTGAAAAGATAATTAAGCTCTATAATTACTCCAATAACATCACGTCAAACTGATTACATCTCCCTGGTGGTTACAATGCAATTTAATACAGTGGAGACCACTTAATTGGATATCTCTTAACTGAATAACCCTGTTAATTGTATTTAATTTCCCAACACAAAACCATTTACGATACCTCTAGTATAAATTTGACCTGTTAACTGAATAAAGGTTATAGAGTAAACTCCTGTTAATTGAATAAAAAATCTTGTAACCTGTCGAGAAATTACCCTATCCACAGTTTTTCCTTGTTCATATACCATTTTGGCCTCAGTACATTCAATACAGGCATTTAATCTAGTATATATTGTTTGACAGAGCTCATGGAGCTCTGTCAAACAAGATATAATAGAATAAATGCTAAGTTTATCTCTAGAATACAGGAAAGTGACACAATCCCTGTTAACTGAATACTCCTGATAACTGAATACTTTTTACCAGCAAAGTGGCTATTCAATTAACAGGAATGCACTGTACAACTAAATTCAACCGGTAGGGTGCTGGATAGTTCTGAAATGGCTGATCATTTTCCAATCGGATATTATTCAGATATCTACTAATTTTAACCACATTAAACTTCACTGGAGTTTATCACAGAGAGACATCATCGGGTTAGCAGGTATCTGCATGTCATAAACATTTTGGACTGGAACCCTCACGCAAAAAGGAAATCCGAAAATGTGTACCCAATCTATTCTGCCCTGAATAAAATCAACGAAGACTGAATTAGTCAACAACAATTTTATTCAGGACAGAATATTTTGACATCCAGAATTTAACCTTGTTGACGAAAGCTTCAAATGTACATGTACCCATGTAAGTCGGCATAAAAGATGCCGGACAAAAGTAAAACAAACCATTTAAAAACAGATTAAGCCACAGACAAACCTTGACTTTGTCAGGGGATTTCCCACCTATTTACATAAGTGAGGTAACTATGGGAGTAATCTACTTGGGCTGTTATTTCTCCAGTACATATGAGATCAGTTTCCAGTGTATTGTTGCATCAGTCAGTGAAATATTTATGGGTCAATTAATCAGGCAGCAATTAATCGGCTCATGATTTCATTTCCAAAAACTAAAAAACATTTTAGATAATAAAAAAAAATGATTATAATAAAAATGAAAGAATGAAAACTGCATCTGGGGCAGTTTGTGCAAGAGTAACACAATACATGAAGGATAGATTCACTGGATTTCTACTAAATCGTGTTGAGTTATATTTTCAACTTGGTGATTCTAAGAACAAGAAGTACTTGCAAACTTTCATCATGTGAACCACAGGGCACAACCCGGCGGCTAAAGAGACAAGAGGCCCCACGGGGCCTGAGGGCGCTCACCTGATACTGGCCGAGTCATATCACCAAAATAGCAAGGGATTCTGCCTTGTGGTTATTATCAGTTTTTCAACATAAAAGTGTTTTCTCTACTTAGTAACCCAGAGTGTTCATATGTTAGATCCCCATATTGGGTACTCAATAATTTATCTATTTATTTATTGGAATTTAAGGTCACTTTCTAAGGCTACATCATTACAGAGGCATAATTATAATATCAAGTTTGGTCAATCGTTTATGCCTATCACTGCCCACTTTACAGGGCTTTCAATGCAGGAATTGGTTACTACTGGGCCCAATTTTATCAATAAAGCAGAACTTGAACAAACTTCAATTTGCCACTTCTAAGAAAATCAAAAATCAAATATCAAAAGATTCTGACAGGAGTAACAGAAAAAAAAGATTTTTTAAGAATATTTCTCATACTGAACTAAGTTATACATGGGCTCCCATAGGGAGCCCAAAAATAAAAGCTTCTGAAGCAGTGTTTTGGGAGAAGAAGATTCTTCAACGTTATTCCCATTAGCTACACTGTTAAAAAATGATGACTCGGCACTTTTAGTCCTAGAAAAGAACCTTATGATAAAATTTTTACCATTTTTTTCTTCCGGTCCTAAGGAAGCTTCACACCATATAAAAATTCTCAGTGCCATGTAGTTCTGGAGATATGGGCATTTAAAAAGAAAAAAATTTTTTAGCTCCTGCAGTTCCCGTGGGGGACAGGAAAACAATTTTCGGCATAAATTAGGTACTTATGACCCAATAAGCCCTCATATCAAATTTGGTTCAAATCGACTTTTTGGTTTGGAAAATAAAAATTTTGGTATAATTTGGGCTCCCACAGTGAGCCCAAATATGAACCCAGGTACTTGGCTTTACCAAACTTCACTCTCAGCCCCTAAGAATGCTGTACATCAAATATCAAAACATTTTGACTGGTGGATCTGAAAAAAAAATTTTTTTTAAAGAATATTCCTCATATTGAACTAAGTTATAATTTGGGCTCCCACAGGGAGACCAAATATGAGCCGAAGGACTTGACTTGAACAAACTTGAATCTCACCTCCCTAAGCATACTGTATACCAAATATCAAAAGATTCTGACCGGTGGATGCGAAGAAGAAGATTTTAAAAGAATATACCTCGTATTGCACTAAGTTACAATTTGGGTTCCCAAAGGGAGTCCAAATATGAACTCAGGGACTTGGCTTGAACAAACATCAATCTCACCCCCCTAAGGATGATGCATAGCAAATATCAAAAGATTCTGATTTGTGGATCCGAAGAAGAAGATTTTTAAAATATATCCCTCATATTGCACTAATTTGAACATTTGGGTTCCCATAGGGAACCCAAATATGGACCGAGGAATTTGATTTCTACAAATATGTGAATCAATGTTCCAAAGATGTTATATGTAAAATATGAAAGCTTTTAGAGCAGTGGTTTGGAAGAAAACAATTCTTTATTTTTTTCCCATTGCCTACTGTGTTAAAAAATACTGACTCAGCACTTTTTCAGAGTCCCGAAAAAGTACCCTATGATAAAACCGATAGCAATTTTTTTTTACCAATCCTTTCTGTTGGTCCCAAGAAAGCTTCACACCAAATAAAAATTCTCACTGCCGTGCAGTTTTTGAGATATAGGCGTTTTAATTTTTTTCTATTTTTAGCTCCTGTGGTTCCCACGGGGCTACAGGAAAAAAAATTTCTGCATAAATTAGGTACTTATGACCCAATAAGCCCTCACATAAAATTTGGTTCAAATTGGCCTCTCGGTTTAAAAAATAGAAATTTGGGGTGGGGCCAAAATTTTTGCTCCTCCCATAACATCGCCAAGTATAGACCTACAAACTTCTCTTGAACAAACTTGAGTCTACACCTCAAAAGGAAGCTGCATACCAAATATCAAGTCTCTGCTATTGCTGGTTCTTGAGAAGAAGATTTTTTAAGAATTGGAGCATTTTTGCCCCACCCCTCTGCTCAATATGAGCCGAAACCTAATTTGCCCAAAAATCAAAATGCCGCTATATAACCCCTACTCACATGAAATTTCATTAACATGCGGCCAGTGGTTTGGAAGAAAAAGACCCAAACACCACCTTCACGCCGGACGACGGACGACGGACGCCGGACGACGGACGACGGACGAAAAGTGATCAGAAAAGCTCACCCTGACTTTCAGTCAGGTGAGCTAATAAATGTGTACAAGTTCTTGGGGTGCTTTTAAAAACAGCCTTTTATGAAAAATTAGATATTTTAGGGGTGGAAAAAAAAGCCCATGCACATGTTCAGCAGGCACTTAACAGACAAAGCATCTTCACAAGTTTTTTATGTACAGTTAGGACTGGACTTTTGAAAAATCTAGGGGAGCTACTATGGCTCCCCTAAACCAGTGCCAGGAGAGCAATTCTATACTTAAGTCCATTATTAATAAGGGAATTGAAGGTTTAATGAGAGCTATTACAGCTCTTAAGGAGAGCAATTATGGCCCTCCTTAAATTGATTTTGCTGGAGTCACGAAGGGCAGGAGCTATACCTCTACTCAAAAGACCAAGCCTGTACAGTGGAACCCTGTTTATTGAATAGCCACTTTCCCAATGAGCATTATTCAATTAACAGGAGTATACAATTAACAGGAATTGTGTAATTTTCCTGTATTCTAGAGACAACTTAGCATTTATTCTATTATATCTTGTTTGACAGAGCTCCATGAGCTTTGTCAAACAAGATATAATAGATTAAATGCCTGTATTGGATGTACTGAGGACAAATAGGTCTATAAACAAAGGAAAACAGGGGAGAGTCAGGGTAATTTCTTGACAGATTCAAGATTTTTATTCAATTAACAGGAGTTTACTCTATCACCTATATTCAATTAACAGGTCAAATTTGTACTGGAGGTATGATAAATGGTTTTGTGTTGGGAAATTATATTCAATTAACAGGGTTATTCAGTTACGAGATACCCAATTAAGTGAGCTCCACTGTATTAGCAACTAGTGTCCAGTTGTATGGCTGTAGAAGAGAAATAAGAGCATGTTTGGAGCTCTTACAGGCAGGGACCAGCCTAGGGGGGATTTTAGGGAGACTTCATGTCTCCATCCAGAAAAAATAGGGAGACTGCAGAGTCAAGTAGGGAGACTTCATAGGCAAGTGGGGAAAATTAAGAATATTTTTGTACCACCCCCTGCCGCCCCT